>JAVTVJ010000765.1:0-575673 GCA_034509425.1 Eopsaltria australis | reverse complement strand
GTTGGTTTTTTTTTTTTTTTTTTTTTTTTTTTTTCTATGACTGCAATCTATTCTAATTAGGCTTCTTTTCCAATTTCTACTTTCTACATAAATCCATGCAGGTGTTTCAAAAACATACTTTTCACTCTTTCTCTACCACTAGATTTCTTCACAAGATCTGCACAGGCCTATTGAAAGCATCTGATTACATTATCTTCTTTTTTTTTCTCTGCTGCAAGTCCCAGGTTCCCACCCTGCTTAGTTTCTGCTAAAGCTTAATTTCTGCTAATTGTTCCTCTTGTTTGCTGTCACTTTTACTTTAGTCCCCTCTCCTGCATCTCCCACGGTTGCTTATCTCCCTTATCAGACTCTTTTTCCTGGAGTGACTCTGGCCCCCGTTTTTCCTGCAGGGACAGGAGAGGTCTCTGCACATCAGCACCCATTATTGCTTGCATTTGGATAACATCACGGGCCAGATAAGAAATCGCTATGTTGAATGAGATAAACTTACTAAAGGAAAGCCTGTCTCTAGTCCAGGTCTCAGTAAACACTTTGTATCCCCTCATAGAGCTATGGCATGAAAAACTTCCAGCTCCTTCTTCAATCACAGTTTTAATCATTAATGGCAACAAATTATTTCTCTGTTATCTTTGCTTGAACTAATGGAATTTATAGTTATATTTATAACTCAGTTTTTGCAAATACTACAAAGTTGAATAATCAATGAAACACACTATGTATGGGTGTTTATGTGTAGATACTTAAACATTTCTGGACTGTACCTTTTGTGAATTGCCTACACAAACAATTTGACAAACTCTACAGTACTCTCTTTTAACTATAGAGCCTAATGTATTTAAGCTGTTGCAGGACAACACTGCTTTATTCTCTGCAGACAACTTTATTCTTTGTCTTGTCGTTTTTATTGTTCCACTGGTAGTGAATAAAAGCCTGCATCTGTTCCTCAGGAAGGACTTAATCCAAAGCTTATTGAATGCATTGGAAGAGTCTCCACTGGGCTTTGGATCAAGCTCTTTAGTTCACAAACAAATGCTTTTTGTGAGAATATGCTATTCAAGTGTTGTATAGAAGAGTTACAGAGGTTCCCTATTTCCAAAATAATGACTGCTCTTTAAATCTTTTTTGCTATGCCCGTTCTGTTGCAGGAACAATATGCAACTGTACAGAATTGTTGAAGTACTGTAGTCCATGTTTATCATGCCCCATGAGTTGATATAAATGCAGAATATGTAATGCTGTGGTAACAAGTAGTGCTATATTTATATGGCTCTTCCTATGGAGACAGTAATTAAAAAAATACATGGAGATAAAGTTCCTGGCCTGAGGATGATCAGGCTCAATCAGGCAAGCTGGACATGGCAAGACATCTTTAAGGACTGCCTTGTGTTGGTGTTATTGATGAAGCAGACTTGAAAGAGGGGTTTGTAGAATAAAAGAGGGATACTACTGAATGGAATTTTTTTTCCTACCCTTAGGAAAAGGAGCAGACTGAAAGGAGTCACAAAGCTCACAACAGGGGAAAGAAACAGGGGCTATTGTGGAAGAGGGTACAATGAGACAAAGATAAGGCAGGAGAAATCAAAGCAGAAACATTAGCTGGAGCAAGACTGTAAAGAACTTTAAGCTAAACTTTGCAGCTCCAGATTTGCAGTGACTTCATTTTCTGCAAGGAGGGACGTCCATGAGTTGGTTATGCAGCGGCAGTTCTGAAAGCTGCAATAAAATAGATATTTTTTCTTACAATACCACAGGTACTGAATACTTCTTTGGATTTCTTGTGAAGGGAAAACTAACAGTTCCTGTGAATTCAGAGAACATGATGCCGGTGAAACTTGGCTGGTTTTTCAACTGCAGAACACAGTAACTTCTTCACGTGGGTGTAGATAACAGAAACAGTTACTACTGGGTATTACTCCTGGGACAGAATTGCTTGCAGTAAAACACACTATCCTGTGTGGTAAGTGGTTGCAGGGTTGCACACGTAGTTTGTAAGCTGATGGTGACTCAGACAGTTTATGGAGCCAGTACTAAAACATTACTCACTCAAGGAAACACATTTAAGCCAATGAGATTACTCATGTAGTGAGTGGCTGATAGAGATCTTGCCAAGCTATTCCACCACATAATAGATGTGTGAAAACGAGCCTGTTAGTCAGGTGAATAACTTCAGAAAGGAATTCTTAAGTTCATTCTATGCATGAACTTTTTCTATTTGAACTCCCTAACCACAGCTGAGGTCCTATTACGTTTTGCCAACTCCCACTAACCAGCAGTCCCTATCCTTAAATTCATCAGCTCATATAGACCAATAAGGGAAAATGACTTGCCTTCAGTCACATCACTAGTCAACAGCAATGACAGGAATAGAACAGGAATCTCCAGTCAATTCTCTACCAGCAGCTCCCTGCCTCTGTCATTCACAACATTTCATCCCTGCACTGAATATAAATCATTTATGAATGTGACCTCCAAACTTCCTACAGCTCTTCTGCTAACTGACTGCTGGATCTCTGCATTCATTAGCTTTAAAAATGCACAGAGAATACACTGAAGTACCATTTTCATCTCACACATTATTACAAGCTGGTGCATTGCCTCATCCAGCTGATCTCCATGTTTTTCTGCAGTCAGAGCAATAACCAGAACCACAAGAAAAGGAAAACTAATCTAATCACAAAATTTCTGACAGCCAGTCTAAGACACTTAAAAACCTGCATTCCCAAGCAAAACTCATTTTTTGTATTCAGTAGAATTCAGTGTGGAGGCTATCATATCAAGCATCACCTTTCAGGACTGCAGTTCATTTAATAAATGTTATAAAAGTGCCTGGCATATTCAGCATCATTACCACAGTATTTTCCTTCCTCTCTTTACTCTGCATTGCTCTCAGCATTTTTAGAGTTCATAGAGAACATGAATAGTGTGCTGGGCTGTAAACAGCAGCCTGAAAAAATTTCCAAAAGGAAGACGCATCCTCTTCGAATTATTCTCTATTTGAGGGTTCACTGCATAACAATAAAAAAAACTCCCTCACTGAAACCAGGCAGTATATGGGTATACTGACAGGGTCCCAAAGCAAAGACTCTGAGTAACTCCTCTGTCTCCTGGATAAAGCAGGAGCAGCAGATACTGATACAGCTTCACTCTTTCCCTATTTCTCTCTCCTCTCCTCCAAACCTCTTTGTCTTTCATTTCTTTCTCTTTGTCTCCCCATTCTGAGCTGCCCAGTGTCTTTTCCCCTTTCTAATTCCAGGCACTCTTTGTTGGCGATGGTTCCATGCTCTTTCTGCCCATGGAAGAGCACACATCTGTACAGAGGCAGATTGTAAACTAGGTCAGTTTATATGACAGAGATAAAAGAGCAGGAATAAGAGCCTTTTTGTATAATAACAAGCTCTCACAAAAGCATGTGGCCCAGTTGTCAGAGATGTTGAGCATCTGCCATTACCACGGACTTCAGTGGCACTAGTCCTCATGTCCACAGGTTGCAGATGTAGAAAAACATCCTCAGTTTTTCAGTCCCCTGCAAGCAGAAGTTCAGATACACAGTCACAGTTCCTTGATGTTCTCCAAGATACCACACTAGTCTCAGGATCTGTTTTTGTCAATTTTTCCAACATGTTCAGCACTGGCTTGGGATGTAAATTGGTCAGTCAGTGAAGGAGGAAAGAGGTGATACTGGGGGTAATACCTTTTCAGTTCACAAGCACATAAAGCAGGCCTGAAATAGAAAGACAAGTGAGAAACTGTCATGTGAGTGTTAAAAATAACTATTTTTCTTGACAAATATTTGGTTAATGCACCTATCTTTATATTCTTCCTCTTTTCAGAGTTTTTAGGACAATACCAACTAATCTTGCAATTCATTATTTAGGTAAAGATGTTTTAATGTTACAGTAAAAATAAGGAAAGACTGCACTCTGGCAAAGATTAATTGCTCTTTCCTCCTACCTGAAGCTCTCTGTAATGCTGTAAAAAAATTACAGGGCATTAACGAATTGCATCAATCTCATTTGTGGCATTGCTTTACCCAACGGAAGAAAATCTGTGCTGCAGTCACACGCATGAGTCCAATCTTGTATGAGTCCAGAAAGCAGGAAAGGGACAAAAGATAATTGTTGGAAGAATAAGAGAGAGGGGTGTGAACTACCCTCTAGGATGGTAAGAGGAGCTCTGAAGTTCCCCCTTTGACAGTGTAACATGATTGGTTTCCACAGATTTTTCTCCACAATCCAGTACTGTCAGTCTCCAAAATTGGGGCCTTTTGAAAGCATGAGACTTGACAATGCTTGTTTCAATTATGATTCTGAGGCCTGGAGGGAACTTTTCCACATGGCTCTGGAAGTTTCCACAAGCAAAACCCACTAATTTATTTCCCTTCCTCGCTTCTGATAACTGCCTTATTCTGTTTCTAGCAGCTGAAGCTCTTAAAAACCAAATAAAGGGTGTTCAGATCTGTGAAACATACAAAAAGGATGCAACCCCCATGCTCCTTTTCCTCTTTCCTCCACATCCCCATTTTGCCATTTAGATGGCATGCCTATCTGTGGGAGTATAGACTCTAATGCCTGCAGGGCAGGATGGTGGGCAGGATTAGCAATGCATGTCCATGCACAGGTGCAGCTTTCCTTTGCTCCCTGCCTGCTCTCTGCAAATAGGCTGAATGGGGATGTACTGTGGTTCTAGCACCTTATCCTAGAAGGACAAAGGCTAGGAGCCCTGTCTTTGAGCAGGTAACTGCATTGTGGACATTCCTGCAAACATTCCTAGATGGTGTACCTGGAACACCCCTGTTCAGAGCTGATCTCTTTTCCTCCTTCCTGTGCCCCACACTAGTGGCAAGCAAAAAATGTTCATTAAAAAGCCCATCATTTTTTTCCAGAGAATTTACAACAAAGTCTGAAAAGAGAAAACAGATGGCTGCCAGTAGGGAGAATGGCAGATAGCTCCCTGAGTCGAAGACCTTGGTGGGGTTTTGCCTGTACCACCCTCTTGTGCACTTTCAGACACATGTATTTGCAAAGAGGGTTGTGGTTGTGTAGTTATTAGGACAGCTTCTTACTTACATTAACAGCACCAGCTTACAGGTCAGCACTTACATATGTATGCCTCAGTTTCCTTATACTATTAGCTTTTATTATAAACCATTTTCATTATCACACAGCATTCAGGTAGCAACCAAGCCTCTGTGTGAGCATCGGTGTTCTTGAGCTCTCAACAGAGAATGCAGCAGCTGAATTATCAATAGCAGCATGTAACCTCCCATCTAAAACATTGGCGACTGAAGAGTGGAGGGTGGAAAATGTGGCACTAAACTTCAATACAAACTGGAGAGCTAGGGGTTTGCAAATCTCATTCCTGTACTCTCCAAATACAGAGCTGCTAATTGGGTTAGAACAAAAGGACACCTAATGCAATCTATCTGAGAAGAGTCAACACTGCTGCTGTAAAGTCCTGCCTTAAACAAACCTTTTGGAGGTCTCTGAAAAGGTCAACAAAAACATGGATAAGGTTGATCTAATTTCCATATCAGACCGGGTGTCTAAAAGGCTCCTGACAAAGGCTTTTAAGGAGACTAAGCAGAGAAAACAACAAGAGGGAAAGCCCTGGTATAGCTCAGTAATTGCTTAGAAGATAAAATTCAAAGTGCAGGAATAAATCACCAGTTCTCACAATGGAGGGAAGTGCTGGATGGTGTAGAGTTCTGCAAGAGTCAGTGTTGCAATGTGTGCTGTTCAATGCCTTACCTGGGAATGGAGTCAAATAACAAAGTTCATCAGTGGTATTTATTTGGCAGTAATAAGAGGAAACATTGTGAAAACTATACATGGACATGATGAGACTGAATGTTCAGTATAAGAAATCCAGTACAGGTGAATGTAAAATGACACACATGTATAAACAGTCATTAAAAATGGTGGGCTCTGTGCTGGCATGAGTGAAATCTCACGGTTATGAGGCGCCATTCCACAGAAACATCACCTCCTGTGCTCAAAAGTTCCCCCTGAAGTATTGTGAAGAACAAACATCATTGTGCCACTGTACAAATCCATGGCTTGATCACATCTTAAATCCTGTGTATTTCTTCAGCTCAAAGTTAGATCTATTAGATCAGGGTCACGCTCAGGAGTGCATCAAGGATGGTAAGAGGTACAGAACCATCTGTGGACAAAGGTCCCCATGAGCAACCCACAGCTCTTCATCAGGGAAATGTAATGATGTACAGAGATAACAGTGGAGATTTACAAACCCAGGAACAAGTCTAAGAGAGGGTTAACTGTTCCCCATCTCCAGCTCTAAGAAAGGGTTAATTGTTCCTCTTCTCCAGCACAGGAGCTAAGGGGACAATTAAGTTTGTATTGAAACCAAAAATAAAAGGCAGAGGTTCTTCACAGGAAGGATAGCAGATCAATGGGAATCCTTGGAAGCACATTTGGGTTCAAGGCAACATTGAAGAAGTCCAGGACAGTCGTACTATCTATTAAAAAATTAAAATGCCAGACCACACCAATAAAGAGGGAATAGAAAGAAAATCAAACCAAAACCAAACAAAAAGGAAAGAGCCCGAAACCAGTGGCTTGGAAACTCCCGGAGCTGGCGGCGGAGCGAAGCTCCCGCCCTGCGCACTCCCCGGAGGCGAGCCGCGGGGCCGCGTTCCTTTCCTTCTCGACGGGGCTTGGCCCCCCCGGTCCCGGCTCCCTCCCCTCCCGCTTGCCGCGGGCATCGTAACAGGAGAGGCTCACAGGCGGAGGGTAACCCGAGCGCGGCTGGGCGGGGGCCGCGGGGGCGGTCGCGGAGCCTCCGCACGGAGCGTTTCGCCCCGCGGGACGGGACGGACGCGACGGGACGAGGCGGGGCGGGGCGGGACGAGGCGGGTGGCGGCTTTGCCCCCCTCTTTTGGCGTCGGCGAAGGGGGCGGGCGGGGAGGGAAGTGGGGGAGGAGGAAGAGGAGGAGGAAGAGGAGGAGGAGGCGGAGGAAGGGGGACTCGACGTGCCGGGGCTGCGCGCGGAGCTGGCAGTGCACGCTGCGAGGCGGAGGAGCGGGAGCGGATTGCATAGGTACTTCCGAGCGCCGGGATGCGCGTGTGTCCGCGCGGCCGTCTGTCTGTCTGTCTGCCTGCCTGCCTGTCTGTCTGTCTGTCGCCCGCCTGCCTGCCTGCCTCTGGGTGTGTGTGAGTGAGCGCGGCTCCCAGTGCGGAGGGAAGGGAGGCGGCGGTGGCTGCGGCTCCGGCGAGGTGGCTCTCGGCGGGTAGCGGGCGGGAGAGGGGAGAGAGGGGTGGGCAGAGCGAGGCGGGGGAGGCAAAGGGGTGTCGGTAGAGGTGCGAGGATGGGCAGGGGAAAAGCGAGGAGGGAAGATGGAATCGCGGGGAGGGAGAGAGGAGGAGAGGAAAGGAGAATGCAGATGCGCGGAGGGGAAGGGAAGAGGCCGGGAGGGAAGAGGGGATGCCGAAGGGGGACGTTTCTGCCCTTGCCATCGGCAGCCGCTCGCGGTGTGCCCGCCAGCCCCGCGGGTGCCCCCGGCGTGCTCAGCCCGGGCGGGGGGAGGCGCGGACCGCCGGGAGCCACCGGACGGAGCAGGGGGCCGGGGACAGAACGCCGGGTCTGTGCGCGCATCCATCCCCCCGATGTCCGCAGATTGGGGGGCGCCTCGGCACGGGCGGGGGGCTCCGCTGCCCTCCCTGGGGCGGCCGCTGTGCGTGGGAGACGGCCGGGTTGTGGGGACCGAGGGGGCGTGGGGAGGGGGCTCAGCAACATCCTGAGAAACCTGTGACGTCATTATTTTTTAATCGGCGTGTGTTTTTCGTGGCGATCTCAATTTTTCCTGGACTCCCCTTTTTGAACAGAAAATCCCCTGTATCTTTGTTCCAAGTATTTCTATTTTTAGATTCCTCTGTAACAGCAAAGCATGAGTTTTAAATATTTTATTTCTTTTTTACTTGGCCTCTGCTGAGGACCACTGCACTGTAAACTTCTGAAACACTGGTGTCGCTTTCAAAAAAGTTACTGGAATTATTACTGAGGTGAGCGGGTCGGCATCTATTGTGGGTATACCAGTATTTGAGTTCCTGATAACATAAATCATTAGCCGTAAAGAGCAGTCATCATACTGAAGTTAGGTTTTTATCTTAAGATGAATTGCCTGTCAGGTCCCAGAAGATGTACATTAGGTACAAGTACCAGTACTTCTACTGTTAGAAGAGATAAAGCATATTCCCCCAGTTGTGATTTTACCAATGTAATAAACATGTTGTTTTATTACGAGTGCTGATTAACAGTTCGACGTTGTAATGATGTTCTCTGATTCTAGCATTGTCTCATAGCTCTGGTATGTCAATTTGTATTCATGCTGTGTAAGTGTTTTGTAGAGGTTTTGCCTATCTGGCAGGGATTTATTTCAATTTCACTATTATGTTTTCTGGTCTCGGCAGCCTCAGGAAGCCAAAGAAGTTGTATATATACATCAGTATCTGTTATAGTATGTGACTTTTTTTTCCCTAAGAAATGCAAGTTATTTCACATCTTTAGATGACAGTTTTTATGTCTCTGCACACAGCACAAGTTACAGTTGAAAATGAGTTCATTTAAGTGTATTCATTGCAAGCGTTTCTGACCACTCAGTATTGAGTGTTTTTTATTGATTTATCTTCATTTTATATTTGAATGCCAGTCCATTTGCTGCCCTGCCGTAGCCACTGACAAAGTAAGTTTTCAGAAATTTAAAATGTTGCATACAGATACTGGCTTTTGACAACTGATACCTTGTTTTTGTATTAGTTTTCCTAGCTGTCCAAAGAGTACAAGTCCCAGGTGAGCTCTTAAGTAAATTAAGCCATATTTATAGATATCTTGTAATAGTGCCAGTAAAAAATAGCTTTTGTGGCAACTGATGGTTATTTCCCTTCAATGTGGATGTGCAGCTTCTGTAGGAAGGGATGTGTGCAGCCCTTTTAAATTACTCAAAACTCCTGTTGACTTCAGAGTTTTGGCTAAGTTAAGAATACAGGATTGTATGACTTACAGCATGAAAAGTACAGCCAGCAGAATCCTGAGCAGTTTGATGTATACTTTGATCATAAGATAATTTGATTCATGCCTGGTTTGTCTTGTTTAAACTGCAAAATTCTCTTTTGCTGCTGGAAACACCTGCTGATTTAGCAACTGCTATTGATACTCCATTTATAACAAGACAAGAAGAGCTACATAAAGCAACATCTAGAACTGTCCCTATTATTACTATTCACAGTGTGATTTTTCTCTTGTTGATGTGCTGCTGTACTGATTCTCAGGCAGTTCTGACTTCAGCTGACCAGCAGTACATCTATGGCTGTGGGATAAAGAGTGTTCTTCAAGCTGCCAAAATGATGTCTCTCTCTTCCTCCCACCCCCCTTTAAAAAACAGTTAAAGTTGTGGCAGCTGTCTCTCCTAGCAGGTTGTGCTGAAGGGGTAGATCTTTGTTCTCATGTGCACCCTCTTTCTTGGATGCCTAGAGTTCAACCTAACTTCTGTGTTATTTTGATACAATTTTCATTGCTTGTCTCCCATTTGTAGGCTGATTTTTTTGTATTTGTTTCAATGCCAAAACTTAATGAAGGTTCCCTAGGAAATTCTGGAGTGATAATTCATTGAGGAAAAGTCTTTTCCAATACTCCCACCCACTACGACCAAGTCCATTGAATCTGATGTGGATAGGCTTGGCATTCAAATTATGGTGGAAAAAAAAGTTGACCTGTTTATTTATGATGGTGCTGGCTTACCTAAGTATTGCATTAGCTCTGTTAAAGAGATGCTCTTTAATTGACTGCTGACCTAGACCACTAGAGTACAGTTCTATAAAATTAAGTTTAATTTTGAAATAGAGCAGCAGCACTGAATGAATGCCAGCAGATGCAGTTATATCTATAATTTGTGTTGTTTACTTTGAGCCATATGCCAAAGTGGTGCTCTTTTTCTTCTCCATCTCCAAAATTTTAAGTCTTATCTGCTTAACTAATTTGTAAGACTGTGGTGTGCATTGCTCCAGTAAATTAGTATTTGAATTTGAGCAAAGTCCATACTCTGTGAACTCTCCTATCTGGGATTCTTCTGCAGCTATGAATGTATTTTACAGTACAGCTTTACGGGGAGGGACCTGGAGAATGATTCTGCTTCAGTGAGGAAGCAAACCTTGCAGTCTTCTTCTTGGGGTAAGTCAGTAAGGGATAGATTCCATCTCAGCCATCTGAAAATGACTGATGTCCAGTTGTAGTTGGTGACATTAACTATCCCCATATTACAACAAATGGGAAAGATTTTTGCTGAGTCAGATTGGGAATTTTGGGGAGTTTCAAAAACCTAATGGTAACCTGTCATCATAGTCATTGTAGTTGACTGCAGGAATCTAGATGTTGACTGAGATGGCATCTCAAAGCCTGTCCAGTATTTTCTGTCATCAATTAAGAGTCATGGTTATTCAGTACTGAAATGTGTACAAAGCTTTAAAAAACAAGTGTTGCACACAATAACTTCCCCGTGTATCTAGGAGACCGCGTGTATCTCCCTCCATCCTGAAAAACAAGTGTGAACCATCAGTGCTGAAGCTTTTCACCTGTAAAACAGAATTCTTGTTTCTTCTTTTTTCTTCCCTACATTGGACAATCTTCAGGGCTTTTCTACAATTTGTGCTCAAAGACATTTTGTTGAAACTGTAATTTCAGCTGCTACTGCAGGCTTATTTCCTATGTAGTTACATTCACAATGCTTGGCTTTTCTGGCATTATGACAGAATTAACAAAAAAAGAGGATACTTTTTTTCATATCAAAATTCTGGGTTATCAGCACAAATACTTGTTGTTTTTGGTGGTGAATAACCTTCATTAATCCATTATAACTGTAAATCATGCCATCCTTAAGTTTAAAAATAGATGATTTTATATAAGTTTATAATTAATGAGAGTTCAGAGTTCACTTTTTGTTTATTTTATGATGGTAAGATACTGGATTTACAGGAGAAAAAAACCTGTATTTTCAGAATAATTCCTCAGAAATGTTATTAAAATCCTGAAGTGTAACAAGGCTCAAGTGTTGCTTTGCTTAATGTGAGACTTACGTGCAATGTAGTGCAAAAGTGAGAGTTTTCCCTAGGTATTATACTGGCAGAGAATGATTTCTTAAATCTCTAACTAATAAACAGAGAAAAACAATATTGTAGTTTAAATAAATCAGATTTCCTCAAAACACATCTACATCTATTAGAAAGGTTAGGAATATTGCTTTAAAAGACATGCACAAGCTCTAGGGAAAACCTTGGTATTTGCTACTGAATCATGACAGTGTATCCTGTTCATTTTGGAATTTTCTTTCCATCTTTATCTAATTGACTAAAGAGATGAATCATAATCCAGGGGGAAAGAATACTTCCAAAGCTCTGGATTTTTTCCCCCAGAATCTGTTGATTCCACTGATTTCTTTTGGAGCTCTGGGCATCATAATTTCCATATTCTCCCGTGTTTCTGGGTTTGAAAGGAAAAAAGTCCGGAAAATTTTGTGTACAAATAACTAAATTCACATCACCGTATGTATTTCAGAAGGAGAATGGTTCTCTGTGTTGTACCAGCTTTATTGTTCATGTTTTTGTTGCTTTAGGTAACATCTGTTTGTATAATTTATGCATCAGGAAAAGTTTTTAAGGGTGTAGTACTGGCAGGGAAGGGTGTCTTATGGCCTTTCTAGCTGCTAAAGTTAACAAAATAGCAAAAAAAAAACTTTAACAAAATAACAAAAAAAGAATCTCCTGCCACAGTAATTTAAAATATCTTTAGGCTGGTGACACATTAAAATTACACTCACTTAAACACACACACAGACACACACACCCCTAAAAACAAACAAGCAAACAAAACCAGCTAAGCAGATAGATGAACACCACCAAACCCACAAACACCACTGCTCCAGCACTGAGTTACTAAGTAGGTATGAATGTTGGCTGGGCCTGGGTGCAAATGCACCTGAGGACATAGGCAGCTTCCTTCCTAACAGTTCTTCTCAGGGACTGATACTTGACAACAGGAATGTTATTTTTTAGCCATTAAACCCAAGAATTCAAGTGGACATCTTATGCCTCATTGTCTGGGACAGCGATATCAGCATTGTTTGAGCTGAGCTTAATAACAGCCATTTTTTCCCCGGCACTCCAGGGAAAAATACAGCTCCATCTGTATACATGCTTGGAGTGCCCTATTTCTGTGTCTCGTTAAATGTGGAGCAAGTTTAGTAGTGCCAGTTGAGAAGAATTCCCTAACAGAACTGCTAATATACAAACCAGATCCACTCATCTTTGAAAAAGCTTCACTTTTAAGAAGTTATCTTTTTTTTTTTTTTTAATTGCTCTTCTAGCACAAGTTTTAGGAAGATGACAGACCAGAAATAGGAATCAGATTAAATGTACTCCTGTATTAGCATCCTGCAACAAACTCTACTGACAAACTAATTAAATAGATGTACATATATTAATAAACCTTGCACAAGTAAAGATTGTTTTTGTTAAAGTTAGTGAGTCAGTTTGTACAGACCTTTTGTCTCTCTAATTCTGTTCTATTAGGAATGTATCATAGTACTCCTGTAGCCTTGTAAGAAAGACAGCGTGAAGCCAATCTCAAACCTTTAAATGTTATTCTATCAGCTTTCCTCAGAAGTAGGTCATTTATTTCCAATTTTAGAGTTCCCTATTAGCTGCTACCCTGCCCCAAGAGTGAGCGCAAGAAGAGGTTTTTGCTGGCAATGCTCTTGAGAACCCACATGCTGGTGTGGGAACTACTATCAATAAACCCAGAGAGTCATTTAACCTGATTTTAAAACAAAGTATATGCAAGGTGAACAAACCATTGTGGTTTGTGCCATGGTTTGGTGCTCCGACTGTCCCTGTGCTTTCAAGGCATGTTTTACTGGCACAGCTTGCTCACACTTAGGAGTGGATGACTGTGGCCAAAATATCAGGGAAGGTCTGGAGGACCAGGTGCATGAGTAGGAAATACAGCCACGAGAGTTCAAACACATTCAGCCCTCAACACTGTGCTGTGTCAAATATTCACAACGTGGTGCTGAGACAGGGATACACTAGGATGTGTTCCCAGCAGCATTGTTCTGGCATGGCTTGGTTGAGCTTGGCAGAGCGGAGACTGATCCAGTTCTTCATTGTTCCTTGCTCCTGCTGCTGGTTGCCATCATTAAAAAGAGAAACTGACCTAGAGTTATGGTCTGACTTTTCCATTTTGCGGATTTTCAGTATTTTCATAGAGTCATATATTCATTTAAGTTGGAAAAGGCCCTTAAGAACAACAATGGTAAAGCTATTTATGACAATTCTCTATTTTTCTGTTGTGAAAGCAGTGGGTATACTGAACACACTGATCAGTGTATCACTGGAAACTGGCCTAATCAAACCAACCATTTTGATCATTTACTTGGATCTAAAGAGTAGCACAAAAGAACCTGTGCTGGCTTTAGATGCTGTTCTTTAATTTGATAGGTGCCTGGGCCTGTCCTGCTCATCCATTTGATGTTCCTAGTCTCCACAATGCTTCCCGTCACTACATTATAACCTGTACTTTCATTTACACTCTTCTGTTTCAATTCCTGGTTTTGTTTAATTTAAAAATGTCAGAGACATAGTAGCTTCCTCTTACATTATTGCCAGTGAAAGCTTGTTCTTCCTCTCTGCTTCTCAAATCCATATGAGTCCCCTCTGGATCTCTGGTGAACAGCAGCTCTGAGGAAGGAGAACATCAGCCATACTTTAGGGGAGTTCTTTGAAATTTGAAATGCATTAAAAGAAGAACCAGCATAGACTGAAGAAGTGCCCATTCACTTTCTGAAAATGAGACCTTTTAACAGCAATTTTGATGGGCGCTCTGAACACCCCTATCCTGTTGCCTGTTTGGCTTTCTGGAGTTATACATTTGTAAGGCCCAGATTTATGCTCATTTTGATGTATAAAATATGTTTATCAACTTGGTTAATGAGAACAGAAGTGGCATGGCACAGCAGCTCAGAGTGCATATTGACAGACTTCTAGCAAATAGTTCTCACTTCAAATTAAAAGTATCTTTTAATTAGTTGACATTTTTGGCATTTTGGGATCTATTTTAAGCTCTTAAACTTCTTGAAAAATCTTTTTCCATCTAATTAACTTAGAGATAGCTCAGGTAGTTTTGAAATTTCTAGGAGGATCACCCTTAGGGGAAAAAAATCAAATTTGAAGTTGTCACTGGAAAGCTGACAACAGCTAGTGGCATATTTAGACAGTCCTGAAGCCAGTTAGTGATAAGATCAGCACATAAGCAGGACTCCTCAGACTTTAGCTTTGAGTGGCAGTTAGTTCCACAGGTTTTTTGCTTGCTTCTTGGGCCCGGGTGCAGGTGGTCAGCAGTACAGTTGGATTCCAAATAATGTTTGGTGACTGAGCCAAACTAGCTCAGTCTTTCAGAATCAAGTGTGCTGACAAGAAGAGACTGCAATAGAGTTAATGCTTCTTGTGGGGAAGTTCCTTGCTTGTGTCTTTTTGTCAGATGTCATCAAATGCCTTCTGCTCTGAATAAAATGTTTTTAGGCTATTCTGCCTGTCATTAATTTTGTCAATAATGGCTTCTCCATTATTCAGGGGTTTCGTCTGTATAGCAGCAACAGTTCAACAGCAAAATTGCTTCATTCTTCTCTGGTTCTTGTGGGGGGTATGTGGAAAACTCAGAAGTTCCGCTGTCGGGCATGTCTAGCCGACTGTTCTTGTTGACTGTGGCAAGTCAGCATATCCTGCTGGCTTGGGTAAGGGATGTGCCTTTGCTGTGGCAGGCTGGATAGGGTTTGTATTAAACTGTCTCCTGCTGGAAACCTGTTTTCTTTCTGGAAGAAAAGGATGATAGGACTGTTCCCTCCCATGCTCCAAGACTCTATTATCCAAGCTTTCTGAAGAGAAATCAAGCCAACTCCCGAAGTTCTTGGCAGTGTGAACTGACGAAAAAGGGACTTTCCAAGGGGATATTGCCAACTGATCACCAGCTGCCTGGAGTGTAGGCCCCTGGGGGCACGGGAGCACATACATGGTATTTCTAAGCATTCCCCTTCCCATGCCTTTGGGACATGTTTCTGCAGAAAGGAAAATAAAACTGGAATCCTGCAGGTGCATGTGATTCTGGTAACGTGATTGTAACATGTGATTGTGCCTGTCATCATGTTAGGTACTGGTAAGAAACACAGAGGCAAAAAAGAAATAAAGGATACATAAGTCTTGACACGTCAACCGCTCAGTTTCTACTAAAAACAGTGGTGAGTGTGGAAGAAGGAGAGTGAGAAGAGGTTACTTATGCCAGTGTTCAGTAAACTGAGAGCATAGTGGCTTTTAAAGCTGTGACAAAGTTGCATTGGCCAGAAGTGTTCATCTGCAGATGCAGAAATAATGAAAGACTAGTGTTATCTATGCCATGTTTTCCTCTGTGACACATTCATGCTACAGTGCTCAACCTCTGGAGAACAGCAGGGTTGGGCTCAGTTTGAGCCCCACTCAGTTTTGTATGAGGAGTTGGTTCTTCAATGTTCCACTCATTGCAGATACTGACACTTCTGCAGAAAGTGTGAAACATCAGACCAGGGTTCACTGCTCACACCTTGAGGGTTTGTGTCTTCCAGGCACAGATGCAACTGCTGGTCCAGACTGGGAGAGTCAACAGTAAACATCTGAACACCAAAATGCCAGGTTACCTCTGCAGGTACTTACCAGCTCTTTGGCTATGCATTCTTAAGTGGCATAGTACTGGTAAGTTTAGTAGAAGTTTAACAGCAGGACACAGTGGTGTTTTGTGGATGGGGACTGACTCTGTAGTTAAAAAGTATGGGTGCTTTGCCCAATATCCCATTGGCATCAGTCATCTGTCAGAGTGCAGCTGCACTGGGAAATGCATCATGCCATTTAAATTATCTTCCTAGCTGCGGGATCTAATGAATAGTTTCCTTTGGAGGCAAAAGGGAGGGGAAGAAATGAAAAAAAGAGACACTGAAGGGCTTTCAGTTTTTATTGTGGCAAATGTGAGTTTGAAATAGTGTGCCTGACTTTTTTGAAGAAGAAAAGGGGACTCAGTTTCACAGCAGAAGAACTTCACTTTGCTAGGCATGATGTCAAGATTTTATAGTGACTTGATAGTTTCATTCCTCAAGGACATGGCAGGAGGCTCCAGCAACAATGGGGTTCCATTGTGAAAGGTCATGCTCGCAAAATTTCTCAGGTTCCTCCTAGTCAGGTAGGAACTCAGGGATTTTAAGTAGCTGGGCAGTATGGAAACAGGCCTTTGCTGCATTGCACATTTGGGACTCGATGCTGGCATTTTTATTGGTTTGGTGAAACAGATTTTGTGTATATATTCTGTTGCTGGACATCAGTTAATTCATGCTGTTGAACAATATTTGAAATTTTCTAGTAAATTCATATTTACTTTGATTATGTGGGCTTGATATGGAGCTTACTGTAGATGATAGGAAAAATGTCACAAGAGACCAAAACCAAATTTTTGTCTCCTTCAACTTTCAGGAAGCCCTAAGGAATTAATAAAATCCTCTTTTACTTAACTATACAGCAGCTTCACTGATAACAAGTTTTGGCTTGTTAACTGTAATTTTTTTTTAATCTTTAAAGTGTTAAAACATTTCCTGGGTTGCAGAGTTAAAAACTAACAAAAGTATTTAGATTCAGAGTGTATTGTAAAGATCAGAAGAGTCAGAAAGAATGACTTCTCTGGGGCTTTTGTTGTTCTTGTTCAGATGCTGAGGCTTATAACCTTCTCTGAAAGCTCTGAAATAAGCTACCCCTCCTCCAAACCCAAATCCTTCAGACGCATGGCCCAAGCTCTCAGTTATTGTGAATGGACATGGATTGGCAGAAGACCCTGTGATTCTCCTCTGTGCTAACAAACACAAATAACAGAGAAATATGTTATTAGTCTCTCAGTATTTCCTGCAGTCAGTGACAGTGTTGCCAGAGTTTCTTTGGTTTGGCTGTGAAAAGGGTAACAGGAAAAACAACTGTCCTGGGAGTGGCAGGGCAGGATCCTGGTTCTCTTGAAATCTATGATGGGAAAGAGGAGATGGTGGGTAGCATTATTGCCCTGGTGGAGCAGGCAGCTCTGCTCAGGGACTGACCAAGCAAGGCACCTTGGCCAAGGCAATGGTGTTGGCTCAGGCCCTTGTTCAGTGGGAGAAGGCAACTCTTGTGTTTTCTAGTCTCGGTTACCTTTGCAAAGCCTGTCTAACTTCTGCATTTCTGGGCTCTTGTTCTGCAGGGCAACCTGTGTCCTCCCTCCGCCTTTAGTCTGTTTCTTCTCTTGCTTCTCTTATTTTGGTGCTACATCAGGGGTTTTTTTAAGTGTTTTCTGGCACTGGGTCTAGAGCCTAAATATGAGTAAAGCATACATGTCCTAACCCCTTCCCGGCTCTGGCCACTGTTTGATTTGTGTGAGGTTGAGAGGAAGGTTGAGTCGTTTTCTTCTGGGAAGAGGTCTGAGTGTTCACCTGATGCTGTCAGTTTCTTTCCCACATAAAGCTGTGTGTTTAAAAAGGACCATGATGTTTGCCAGTAGTGCTGGGAGCACCCAGAAGAGCCTTGTCAGCTGAGCCAAGTTCTCCTGCCAGCTGTGCACCAGTGAGTGCCCTTAACTGTCGGAGCTGCTCGAGGGTTAATACAGATCTGGTGGTGTGATAGAGTAAAAGATTTGATCCTTGTCACCATGACAAGTCCTTCAGTCTGATTCACTGTTCACATTGTACCTTGGGTGGCTTGACTGAAGTGTATTTTTGCTCCTAAGATATTGCCTACATTTACAAAGGTCTTCCTGGAATGCAGTTACCAGGCAAGCCTTTTCACTTTGCCAATACTCTCCTGTATCTGCATCTTCAGCATCAGAAAGGTATATATGGCATGCATAACCCTCCTTCAGAACAGGAAGCCAGAAGGAGACCTCGAAGGCTGCATCTTACTGCTGGTCTCCTCCTGGAATGCTGTTTCCCCTTTCCAAAGGGTAGAGCAGGAGCAGTGCCCTGGTTGGGGGGAGTAAAGCCACCTGACACAAGCTTATACAGGGGTTGATTTAAATAGCCCAAAAGCACAATTCATCCATGCCTTTCTGTTTCCTTCTAGAACATACCTTCTCAAACAGCTGTGTGTTACTGCATTACTGTTGATTCTGTCAAAGAAAAGATCAGTGCTTTCCATGGAAGAGCAGCAGTTGGCTTGTACTCCATGAGCAGAAATTACTAGAAGAAGCTGCATTAGAAATAGCTTTTCACTAGAGAAAATCTAGAAACCCTCTTAAAGAAATTACTGAGAGTAAAGGTTCAATTTTTGCTCTTAAATTCTTGCTCTTGCCAGTTGCAGTATTGTTGCTGCAGACGAAGCAGTTTAATCACAGGACCTCTTAACAAAATTAAAAAGGTATTTACAAACTCTGGTTAGTCCCAGCATAAAGTAGGAATGCTGCCATGTGCTGTTATTTTCTTCTTCCTTGTGGTGCTCTGGTCTTGTATTTATGCATTGCTTGGATATTTGGTGAGCACTGTATGGGTTTTTTTACTGAGATCGGTGGGATTTCTGATTTCTTATGTGATCATAGCTTTTGCCTTTCCTTTGCTTTGTTTTCTCTATAAAAGTAAGTCAACCTTCTGTGATTAAACTCATTGCATAGAAGGAAAAAATGTGAGGTGTTTCCTGCAAACAATTGATGACAAACTCATTGTACTAAGCTTGCTGAAAAGGAACTTTTTTTTGGAAGGTGAGAATAAAGGAATTTCCTCCTCCACCCTTCTGTTGTTCAGCTGTAAACTGATATTGTTGAGAGGGAAAAAAGTTGCTCTAGTTTTCCTCAGGATATTATTGTGTGATTTTAGTGAAAACTTTTAAAGATACAACTGTCGCTCTAAAGGTTTCGGTTTCGTGAAGAATTGAATAATTAATTCCTGGTTTCTTTTTAATTTAAAGCATAGTTAGTTCAGTTAATTTCCACAAAAGACATAGCCTTCTGAAGGTTCAGAGATTCTCCAGGTTAACTTTACAGTTCAGTGAGAATGAAATCTCTTTTATGGTACTCTCTATGAAACAGTTTGATTATTATTCCAGCAGATAGTTGAGTTTGCATTGGCAAAAGAGTGAAGCCACACAGAGCAAAGTTGTGAGGTGCTTTTCAGAGGAGCATGACTACAACTTGGTTTTGTCAGTCAGTAGCAATTATGTACTGAGCCCTTTGACTTTTTATTAGAGGCTTCTTAACAAAGTATCATTGGCATCTGACACCTGGTGCCAGAGGTTAATTTCTGATCCACCCTGACTGCCACTGAGGGAATGGGAAAGTGCTTTTTAAGGGTGGTGGTGGGGTAGGGTATATTCCGTTTGTGTATTTATCAGGCAAGATGCCTAAACTAGGGCTTGACATTACCCTCTTCTAGTTTGTGTTGAAGCCGCTTTTATTGAAACATTTGCTCAGCATCAGAGTCTGAGTCCTGTGATATCCTGTATGTGTATTTGACTTTGAGTAGGCCCACCATCCCACCTTTTCCT
This sequence comes from Eopsaltria australis, assembly GCA_034509425.1. Classification (NCBI taxonomy): domain Eukaryota; kingdom Metazoa; phylum Chordata; class Aves; order Passeriformes; family Petroicidae; genus Eopsaltria; species Eopsaltria australis. The sequence continues at coordinate 556,105 of JAVTVJ010000765.1, read as the reverse complement.
GATTCCTTGGGACCTCCCATAGACACAAGTTGTTGCAGCAGTGCAGATCCCAAGCTCTTGTTCTGCCATTTCTCTCAAAACTCAAATTGTCTTTAATTTATATCCCTGATGGTCTAGTTCCTGTTACCATTCAAGTGAAAGAGCAGGGATAGATTAATGCTGCTCTGAATATTATTAATAGTTCATCCTTACATTCCTAATTAAGATTGGAAATTGGATTTAGGTAATTATATAAACCTGTTATAAGATACAGTTTCTGTCCCAAAATCTAAAGTAGACAAAATAGAGAATAAAGACAGCAGGTAGAGCTCATTTCTCAGTAGACAGCATTGCTACTGATAAACTCTATAGAGCTCCCAAATACTAGCAAAGAACAAAATTGCCTTGTCTCTGCATACTGGTTCCAGTAAAATCCAAACCTAAAACATTTTCAATGGCTGTGATTGATAGGCTGAAGTTTCTACAAGTCTTGGTTTAGGTAACAGGTCACCTCCTGCTCCATGCATGAAGAGCAGAACAATGTAAAATGTGGGGTAGATCCTTCAGCCTCCTAGCTTAACTCTTACTTTTGTGGCTATACTTTTAAAAGTCAGCTGTGTCTTTGCCTGTGGGACCAGCCAGTCCCAGAAGAGAAAAGAAGCCTTCAAAGCTTTGCAGCTTTTTTTTTTTTCCCTATTGCAGCAGGGGAGGATCAAGCATACTGCTTGTTGCTTATTCAGACTTTTACACTGCTGGAATTAGGTGGAACAGGTATTCATAGTTTGAAACATGTAGCCTTTTTGGTGGTTCTGGACTTGTATTATTCTATCCTGAAACTGTCACAGGATAAAGCCTGGGAAATGGTTGGAGGAAAACAGTGAGGCAGAGGCAGGGTGAAAGGAAGCTCTTATGGTCTGAGGCTGGGATGATGTCAGGAAGAATAATTGTTTTGTACTCTTAATTGCTAGCTTTACTCATGCAGCCTGAGTTGACATGGGTGGGAAGAATGTGGTGTGCCACATCTGCACTGACTCATGGGGCAGCAGTCACCTGCCCCCTTCAATTATTTCTGGCTTACCGTGAAAGGCTCAAGGATGACATAAGCAGGGTGAGTGAGATCCAGAGCCCTTCACTTTGTTAGCTTGGACTGTGGCTTCATCACCAAAAGTAATGATAATCAAAGCAAAATGGGAGTTCAGGATTTTTTCTAGTTTAAGTGGAACTGTGGTAGGACTAGCTTTCACAGAGCCTCTCTAGAGGCACGTGGGTAGCAACTGACTTAACACTACCTTGTACTTGGTTCTTAGGCTTTCCTAAAGCACGTCTGTTGTTTACCAGATGCTCTGGTCTGTTGAAGAGGAGTTTAAAGAAGTATGCCACATTAAGTTCAGTATGTTAGTTTTATTATAGAAGTTGTAGACCATCACCTCTATCTTGCAAAAATATGAACATATGCAAGTAGAAACAACCAAAAGTTAGCCTTTTTTATGTATGCTGTTTTCTCAGATGGGTGTATTTGAGTTACCTTATTTGCGTGTGTGGCGGTTTAACCTCAGCCAGCAATCAGGCACCAGGCAGCTGCTCACTCAAGCCCCCACCAACAGGACTGAGGAGAGAATTGAAAGGGTAAGACTGGAAAACTCATGGGTTGAGGTCAAAACAGTTCAGTAAAGAAAGCAAAAGCCACACACACAGGCAAAGCAAAACAAAACAAGGAATTATTTCACCGTTTCCCATGGCAAGCAGGTGTTCAGCCATCTCCAGGAGAGCAGAGCCCCATTTTGCATAACACTTGCTTGGACAGACAAACACCAGCACTCCAAATACTCCCCCCTTCCTCCTTCTTTCCCCCAGCTTGATGTACTGAGCACGATGCCACATGGTCTGGAATATCCCTTTGGTCAGCTGGGGTCACCTGTCCCAGCTGTGTCTCCTCCCAACCTCCCAAGCACCCCAACTTCCTCACCAGCATGGAAGTACAAACAGCAGAAAAGGCCTTGGCCCTGTGTAAGCCCTGCTCAGCAATAACAAAAACATCTCTATATTATCAACCCTGTGCTCAGCACAAATCCCAAAATACAGCCCTATACCAGCCACTGTGAAGAAAGTTAATTGTACCCCAGCCAAAAGCAGCACAGCATGTATCAACAGTTCAACTAAAATAGACTGTGTACTGAAGCAAGGGGATTTTGAGGCTGAATCAGTCTCAGAAGATTTAGTGAGAACAATTTTTAAGGCGTTCCAGTAGATGGAGAGTTACTTAATTTCAAAGAAACTTCCCTGTAATTTCCTTGTTAGAGGCTAACTATTACAAAATGTGAATGACTTCTGGCTTCTTCCCACATATATGACTTCCATGTCAGCTCATCATCTTGATAAAGCAGGCCACATGAAGCAGATTTATAAAGGGATCTCCATATCAATGCAACTGTCTTCATACAGCTGTGTGTATACAACTCAATATTTTAGTGCCTGCTGTTGGGTACCAATGGTTCTTTTCAATTCAAGGAAGGCAGATGAGTGTTTTTTATTTGAAAGCATGTGTATATGGCACACCATTTTGTTGGGTCTTCAAAACACTCATGTATTTGGAAAAGGTTGTAAATGCCAAATATTTGGTTGTCAGCATTTATAGTTTCCTTGATTTAATACTCATTTCAATGTATTCTTTAAAGCCTGTTTCATACTAAAGTAGAGTTGCCTAACTGATTGTGTCTATACTCTGATATGATACTGATATGTCATACTCTGGAATAGTTCCCAACAGTTTTGACAGGCAATGGAGGCTATGCAGGAGCAGTGAAGCCAACAAGAACAGTTTTCTGTTCATTTCAGGTTGGTTTAATTGCCATTTTCCGTACAGCTGGCATGACTGATTTAAGATTAGAAGGTGAAATGGGTGAGGGAGGATGGAGGTCTTACATCTGATTAGGGCCACTCTGCTTTTGATCAATCTGCTGGTACACTAGATGAAAAATAAGGCTGATCAAGTTTACAGAAAGAATCTAAAGCCAGGAGAAAGTGTTGTGTCATATGACCCTTATGTTTTTTAGTCAATTAAGACACCTCACTGGAAAATTTTTGAAATTTCCCTGGTGATGCATAACTGGGACACTATTGAACATGCAGGGAAAAAAAATCTTAAAGGTTGACATCTGTCAACAGAAATTAAATGGAAAATATGTGGGACAGCACTGCACAAGTGATTAAAAATCCCCAGGGCACAGCAGTGAACAACACAACTTCGAATCAGTAAGGGGTTGTAAACATGTAGCTTTAGCAGTTAGCTTGATTAGGGGAATAAGGCAATGATGGAGAGGATTCTATTCAAATACAGCTTCACTTGACTTGAAACTTCAGGCTTTTTATCTGCAACTTCAAATCCTATTAGATTTAATCCTCAGCTGTTTGGAAATTTCACCATTGTGATGCACACATTTTCCAGCTTGCAAGCTTACTAGCCCTTGATACCTCCATTACTTGTCAGTAGTTCCAATTTTTCCAGGTGGAAATTCTCCTTGAAATAAGATCTGAGTTTGTGTTCACTTGAATTTCAAATTGTTCTTCCTAGTTCAGTTGGTAAAGATATTGTGGTCAGAATCCATATGTAATAAAACCTCAATTTGACCTGGTCACCATTAACTTGGAGTTTTTCTAATGAGGCAATTATCTTCTGTTGCTCATTTCTACACCATTTTCTTGCCATGCACACCCTACAGCTTCACGTGGCAGCATTTTTCTTGTTGATATAAGTCAAACCTGTCAGTGCTGCTGTAAAGCTAATATACTCTTTGCTTAGGCAGCTAATTAGCATGACTAGCAAGCTGCCCGAGGTCTCTGAGCCTGAATTAACTCACCTGTACACACTGTTTAAACTAGAGCATCACTGAAATAGCAGTGTAGGGATAGATATGAACGACTGAGTGACTGACACAAGGGAAGAGAGGGTGTAGGGGAAAGGCATTAGCAGAAAAGAAACACTTTCTTGTTCAAGTACGTTTTGCAAGAGAGCAGTGAGTTGTTAGCTCTTCTCAAAATGTGCTTTGCTACTGTTCTTCATCTGCAGGAAGCAGAAAATAACATCTTGGCTGAGGTCATTCTTCCCTAGGCTTCTGTGCATGTTGAAAGCTTACCCCTCAGGTCCAACATTGCCCAATTTTAATCCTTGGGATTGAGGATCACACTTTCTTCCACAAGCAGCTTTTGTCACTTTAGGCAGCCAAAGGATAGCTGATAGCAATGAAAAATGACTTGCACAGGATGGGAGGGAATGTCACACACCCCAGATGAACTGTGTCTCCATGGGGAGAAAGGCAGTCAAAGAATGCAGCCTGAGCACACTGTCCAGCTTTACGCCCATCAGAAATGCTCACATGTGCTTCCCAGGGTGAAATGGATCAACAGATGGTCCATAATCCATTCTCTACAAGAACTATCATATATGTCTCCTAATCTATTAATGAATGATAGTAACAGCAAATGTTTCATTTGCTGTTCATAGGGCTCTGATTGTGCCTTCTGGCAAGCAGAAGCAGACCCCCTGTTCTTTGCTCTCGCCCTCCTTAATGCTGCCTTTATGCAAGGTCAGAAAGGAAAGAGTCATGGTGTTCCATTAACAGAAACACTGCTGAGAACCAACTGGAATCCTTTCTGTTGCTTTGTCAAACTTTTGTAAGTTTACTAGCATGCCACTTCTCACTTCAAGCACTCTCTTGGTCTCGTGGAGCAGAGAGGATTCTTTGCCAGTTATAATGAAAATTCATTTGTGTTAAATTTTGCTGCTGGTTGTGCTGCCATGACTTCAGTCAGTATCCAGCCCTGTCACCCAAATTCGAGCAGCAACCTTGCCAGGGAGGCACTGAGAGCAGCAGATGTAACATAAACAACATATTTTGTCATGAATGCAGCTGCAGCAGCAATCAACCACATGGAAAACCACTGACCTGCCAGAATTTTGGTTTTTATGCTCTGTACTCTATAAGAAAGGCACTCATGAGTCTATTTCACCTGGTTTTGACCACAAATAAGTTCAGGAATAAGCATGTAAAACCAGAAATGCCAAGGGAGGTAAGAGCAGGTGATTCAAATTTTATGCGTTTTTTTCCAAGTGGGTGGGAGTTTTCCTAAAATGTGTGAGGTTTCAGAGTGCACGGATAGGGAGAGACAGAGTGAAAGGTGTGCAGCCTGCTGCTTCCCAAAGTGAATTGGTACCAAGGCTTACTGCCAGCATTTGTTCATTTTCAGTGGTGTGTTAAGGAACTATAGTTTGCACAGCTTTAAAAAACAAGTATTGGAAGAAGTTTTGCGTCCTTCAAAAGCTGGAGATAGCACCCTATCCTACTTGGCTTTTCTTCTGTGTTCCCACATCATTCCCTACATATATACTGCATGGTGTGGGGTTTTTTATCTCCTTTTGGTGTGCTCATCTTTTTAAAGATGGTGTCAAGTTCACCCTGGAAGTCATCCGCTCTGCCTGCAGGAAAATGTAGCACAAAGAGCTATGGAAGGCATAGCTGAGCATGGCAGTGGCCAACAATAGACAACTGAATGTAGACCAGCATCTAGGGAGGAGTGTCTCTGAGGAAGCCTAACTGCTGGAGGAGGCATGGTTGCATTATGGCAGTGTGAGTGCTCACATGGTGCCTTTTTCCTCACTGGAAGAAACCAACAAACTTTGGAAAACATTGCTAGCTGTCAATTATTTGGTTACAGGAGCAGAGTAGGGAAAGATGAAACCATGGTCATGGTGTGTAAGAGTTTCAGGAGGAGTGTAGAAACATAAATAGAGTTGACATTTGAGCTGGCAAAATCCAGAGCCAAGTCAAAAACCACAACCAGAGGCTTTTGTCTCACTGGGGTGCAAACAGCATCTTCCCACTCCAAACAGCCACTTCCACGAATGCAAAAGAAGAGGTAATTCCCACAGCCTCCACCACTGCTATGTCTTCTCTCCCCTGTGACAAAAGTTAGGGGGAAGCTCATTCGGCTGCTTGATACCACTTGGACCACTGTCATAGCTTTCATCTGGCTTAGTAATTTGTTTAATTAAGCTAATACTGGGTTGTGCACTGAAGATATAGCTGTCAACATTGCTCAATTAAGATAGCACCTTGTCCTGCACCAAGGCTGTGGCTGTCCTAATTTTTTAAAATTAATTTGATTCACTTGTGGCACAACCAGCACCACAGCTGATAGAATGAGCAAGAAACCAGTGGCCAAGGGATTGAAACTCTGCTGACATCCCCAACATCAGTGTGAGTTTGCCCTCAGACCTGGGAGATAGCCTCTTGCCAGTCTCTTCCCAGATAGCCTCTTCATGCCCTCATGCTGGGCTGTCCTCCATGGGAACCAAGTGAGTCTTCTCCCACATCCCTGATGGGCATTGGGGCTGGGCTGGAGTGGGCTGAGAGAGCCTTCCTCCCTAGGGACACGGGAGAGTTCTCCATTTCACTTGCTGGAATAGTTCACACCCTTGCCCCAGATAGTGCAGAGGTTTACACCCTAATGGGATCATTGAATGCTCCTCTAAAACTGCTGCTTCTTGCTTGTGCAGTGTTCTCCTTCCCCGCCTCCTGCATTTACCAGCCAAACCAGGGCCTGCCAGGCCATCCATCTATCCTTTCATTCTCCCTCTTTCTGCAATCTCTTTGGCTCTTCAGCCACAGGTGAAGCAAAGACTGAGCAATCAGCAAAGCCATCAAGAACCCAATCTGTGTCTAGTCTTCTGCCATCATTCATCTAGTTCAATCATACACCCTTGCAAAGATCATCTACAGCAGTGGATCAGACCCATATTCCTTCATAAGTAGGAAACTGAAAGCAAACACATCTTGCCTCAGTTACTGGAAGCTTTAAAACAAAGATGCCACAAGTATGATTTAATTTTTAAGTAGAGCAGTTTCATTCTGCTTTTGGGTTTGTTGCTGTGTTTGGGATTTGATATTTTTTAAGGGACTAAATATTTAACCAGTTTCTGCTTTTGAAGTAAAAATTTAATGACCATTATTAGCATGTGTGCAGTTTTGAGTAAAATTACAGCATTCCTCTCCCTGAGGTAGATTTAGGGGGCACAGCATTACGCAAGGTTACACCACCACTTCAGTGGATTTTCTGAGACCTGAGGAAAATACTTCTAAATCCTAAGTTTTAATTTCTGGTATTAAAAGTATACAAAATTAAGCTGCAATTATTGCCTCATAAAAACCAGTTTTGTTCCCATCTTCTAATTTTTTAAAAATTAATTTGATTCACTTGTGGCAATGGCGAATTTTAATGGGATTTGTTTTTAATTAAAGTGGGAAGATGTGAATCCCAGAGGGTAGATCCTGCTTTTGTTGCAAACTCCCCTCATGCAAATAGGATGCTGTTCCATTAACAGTGCCGCAAGAAAATAGATTTGAGGATTATCAACAGGGCACAATGATAGCACAGTTCTGCTCTAAAAATGTCTGAGATTGAGAGAGGCCCTTCTCCATATTGATGTGCCTTTTATGAGAGAAGATAAAGGCAACTAAATATAGTGAGGGCTGTAGTATAGCCATTGATGAAGGAAGAAACTAAAATTAAAGCTAGTGATCTTAGCTATTTAGGAGAATTTAAATTCTAGGACATCTTCTAAGTCCCAGACTAAAGGCAAACCTGTGTCAAGCCTGAGCCTCTCATTCCTGTCCCCTGGACTTACATGTCTGTGTGAGGTTGTGAGTGTGAACTTCAGGACTGAGTGTTTAGAAAGTAGGTTTTAAAAGCAAAATTAACATGTCAGGGCTTTTTTCCCCTCCCACCTCTACCTCCCCCTGCTAAAAATATCATCACTCCATTTTGAAGAGGAAGAGAGGCAAGAAATAGGTGAGTCTAGAGCTGGAGGAGCCTTCCCAACTTCCCTGCTTACTGGCTCTTGTGTCTCTGCCCTGCTGCATAGCCCTGGAAGGCAAAGCCCTCACTCTAATTAATCATCAGTTAATGGCAGATCCACATCAACTCCACAGCAACCACAATATCACCTGTTGCCTTTCTCTGGGTATTTTGTTGTTATTACCGTGGGCCTTTATGGTGCTGTATGCCCCTGGTGTACATTGTTCAGCTCCAATTCCCAGAAAGAGGACAATTCTAAGCTTTAAAAAATGTTTTATTAGATAAAAGGGGAAAAATCAGCTTACATATATGGGAAAATGCAAGATAAAACCTATCAAAGGAAATTATATTATGTTTTTGTGAAGCTCAAAGAAATGTGTTTTGTATTGTGAAAACACAAAACAGTTTGCTCTCTTCCTGCACAGCTTGCCATCTTTTTTTTTTTTGTTTGTTTGTTTTTAATAAAGTTAGGACTTTAAAACAGCATGTTTTCTGGAACATTGTTATTTTACTAGCTACAGATTAAATAAATCAAGAAATACTTATCTCAGGTGCCTTTTTAACTTGGATTCTGGCAAAGTTAAGAAATACAGTGATTCACAATCTGATTTGCTTGTATAGCAGCATCCCAGTCAGAAATCTCAAATATTTGTAAATTACTTGGATTTTGAATTAAGTAAAAATAAATCTGTCTGAACCTCATCAACTTCAAGAGCTTGGTTAGGGAGGAAGAAAGATGAGAGATACTTAAGTTTTGAATTTTAAAAACTAGAATCTTATATATGAGTCTTTGTGAAAGTAAAATCAATTATTCTTTTGTGTATCCCATTTCTCATTCAATAGCAAAAACAAAATTAAAAACTTGGTTAACCAGGTATCTTTTGTAGGTTGGAGAATAGTAAGATTGAAGGGGTTTTATATCTATCATTACTATGACTATTCCCTGTGCTGTTAATGGTCTTACTAATCTAAATTCCCTTTACCTCCTTAACCAAAATGCCAGCCAGTGATTAAAAAACATAAATTTCTTCCTTGATGGAAGGAGGAAATCAGTCATTGCTGCACCATGCCTCCTTTTCCTGCAGTCCCACCTGCAAACCTGTTCTTACTAATCAAGCAAGAGAGACCTGCCTCTCAGCATGTTTAGACACTTGCACTGATGGAAATCCTTCATGTGCTACTGGGGATTTTTATTAACATCTGTCTGCTGTGGTTAATGGCTTGGTTGGTGTTCACATAAAAGTCACAGATACAGGGAGAGACACTGAAGGAGAACAAGTTTACTTTTGGCCAGCTTGGCATACTGTTGTAATTATGTATTGCTGTAATTAATCCAGTGTCATCTGCTGCAAAATCTGACTCAAGCAAGAAGAGTCACTGACCAGTATGGCCGATTAATTGCAACCTGTAGCAGACTATATGTGAGCTTGCTGATGTTTATTGTTGCTTGCAGAGAGTGGGACACAGCATGGTCATTCCCACTCCAGCCCCAGAGAGGCCCCTGTGCAGTGGGAGACTCCAATACATGTGATGCACAGCCTTTTTATGGCAGCTTTAGAAGAGATGGGTTTGGCATCTATTATATCCAAGGGTCTGAGATAACTAATCTGTATCTGCCCTTCAGCTCCTGAAGAGCCTTCACCATTACATGAGGAGACCCTTGGGGGAGTCATGACTGTAAAACTGGAACAGGGAAAAATGATGCAAAGCCATTGACCACAGGCTTAAATGAGAGCAGACTTGAATTTTTCAGGCACTTGCGTGCATGAAGTACTTTTAACCTTCTTTGCTTCTTTTAGTGAAATACTGGTTCATCCTCTGGTTGTAAGTGTCCCTCAAACAGATAAAAACAAACCATGCTCTTGATTCAAGGATGTATGAACTGAGGGCAGCTTGTCACATAGGGCAAATGGTGAACATGCACTGAGGATTTTTAGTGTGCTTACAGAGCAAAATTCAGCAGCAAAATATTATCATCATGTTAGGCAATGATACAGACCTCCAAGAAAACTCCTGCTCGTTACCTCTGTCTTACTGAATTCAGGGGAAAGCTTTGTTAAAGCACAGCATTATACACCCTTTAGAGGTGGGTATTGGTGTTGGGATACTTTCAGCACAAGTCCTGTAATGCACGTTTTGTATTGTTCTTTGAGATAGAGACCCAGAGCTGTGGCGTATGGCTGAGACCTCTAAATTTACTGAAAGATACAGGAAGAAACATGTTCTTGAAACATATTTGAGAACAAAAATAGGTCAAGACAAAATGTTTTGCCTTTGGCTTTTCCATTAATCATTTGGTTGCATATGTTTAATATTATAAACCTGATTTTTTTCCATAAAATTTCCTTTACACCTCCTGGGTTCTGTTGTGCTTTTGCATATAGCATTCTCAGCTTCTATTAGCATACTTTAGGTTTGGAGGGCTCAGCTTGGCCATACAGACCACTGACATTTACATACAGTTGATTTCAGGGTATTAATGAAGTAGACCTGATGCACACAAAGATTCCTCTAATTAAAGGCATGCTTAAAGCATATGTCTTGCAGAAGGTTTTATTTCTGGTTAGGAACATACAGCATATTTTTAAATAGAGTGGATAACTTCACACTGAGGTGACCTTAAAGACAAAACCTCCTGCAGTTTGTTGCACAAGGGAAGTTTGGACTCTTCATGTGGAACATGTTTTCTTAGTTGCTGTCTGTGTGCCCCCAGGATTTATGTCCTGATTATTGCACTAGATCAACACCTATGAATTTTGAAGTGCATCATATTGTCCAATATTCTCGTATTCTTACATCACTCAAAAATTGCAGCCATGGAAGTGTCTCCTTAGGCAGGGCTTAATTGCCTGTGAAGTTGGGTTGCTTTATTATTTTCTTTTTCAGAAGAGTTCTTTAAGTCCATCAGAGCAAACTGTTGGATTTGTGCAAGAATATTAATGGATCTTTTGCCTTTGATTTGTTTTCAATAAATACAACACCTGTTCATGGCAGACCAAGACCAGTGTTTTCGTGGTGCCTGCTTCCAGGGGAATGGAACAGTTTTGAAAGGACCCTTAATTCTTTATGAATTCAGGGTTGACTAAATGCCATCAACAGCTAGAGCAGCTGCTAGTATAGTCTACTGAACCTACAGATTACCTTTTCTACAAAAAAGGAGGTTTACAGCAGGGCAAGTGGATTGAATAGGGAGGGCTTGAATGTTTCTGGTTCTCTGGGGAGAATAGGCCAGATTGCACCCTTAAGCACAGGTGGTTTAAGGAAGAGTGGTTTGTGATGCCTCCATTGGAAGCAACAACCCATCCCCACCACCTTCAAGTGGGGAATGGCTGCAGCAGTTTTCACCCTGCCATCTAGTGGGACTGCAGCCCCTTTCCCTGTCACATGTTTCAAGGCACACTGGTCATAAAATTGAAGGATTCCATCCCTCTGTATGCATGTCTGCCTCCTCAGTCTTTCAAGTTAGGTGATTGGAGATGCTTCTGGTGCCTTTCACATGCCCTGATATATGTCCAAAATGTGTCAGGTGTAAGAACATAATGAGAGGAGGAAAGAGAAGCTGATTAAGATGTGCAGCTTACTGTTTGTTGGTCACAAAAGGATCATATCCCACTGCATAAATGCCACACCACAAAAATTTAGATTTCCTTTGTTGTAGGAGCAAATATGTATTGCCTTTGCATCCATGTGATGGATACTGTTCTGGGCTGGTGAGGAGGGCTCAGGGCCAGCTGAGGCTGAAGGTTATATTTTGTATGTTTGTATGGTGCATAGGTGCACTGCAGCTGCATCCCACACAAAACACTGAAGAGTGTGTGTTAGCACCAAGCCATGTGTTTACCAGCACTAAATGTTCACACAGGACAGGCAGAAACACCAGAGACACATGTCTTTACATGTCTTTGCTTCAAATGGCCTTTGTAGAAGTCGGTTGTGGTTGCTCATTGCTTTGGCGAAGTGAGGAACTATTATGGCACGAATTGTTGGAAATTTACAGGAGCTTTTGAAGTGAAGAGGATTTGGGCTATGGCATTTCACTGGAGAATTGTTCAATGTGTGAGAAGCACCATAAAATAGTTAAAGTCCTAACAGGGTCTGAGAAGACTTGGAAAGAACTACCACAGCTGAGGTTCATGTTAAGATAATAGCTCAAGCAGTGCGAGAGACATCAAGCTATATATCTGTAATTTCTGTCAAGCAAATTCAGTCATCTCAAAGGAGACCTGATGGGCTGGTGGGAACAATGCTTTTTACAGATTGGGAATGGTACACTGGGCCTCCCCTGGGTGCCTTTTCCAGAAAGACACGTACTGGAATAGACTCTAGGTGCACTGGACAGTTCAGTGAAGAGGCCAACTTGCTTTCAGTGCTACATCCAAAAAGAAGTTAGCTGAAGCTGGGTACCACCAGGTTAAACATAGGTTTTCCATATTCAGAGCATTTTTAGCTCATCTTCCCATATCTTGTGAAGATCAGACAGGCAAGAGCAATGCTTGCCAATCAGACACTGAAATATTACGAACTGTAAAAATACTTCCAGTTGTTGTCAGAGGGCTCAAGCAATGAAGAAGCTCATCTAGATGGCTTGATGCAACCTTTTAATCCTTTGGAATTTCTTCCATGAGCATCTTTAGCTTCTCATTGTCTATGTGTGTGTATATAATTATTATTATTATTATTGTTATTATTATTATTATTATTATTATTATTATTATTATTATTATTATTTTAACTCTACTGTATGTAACTCTGGAAGAAGCTAAGTGAGACCAAAAAAAAAGCCTATCAAAATTATCAGGCTTTTAATTCATAGAGAATGGCCTTCTCCAAAGAAGTTTTCAGACAAGGCAGCCAGATCACAGCCAGCCTTTCATTTCAGCCTGTGTTCTCTTTTTACATTTGAAGACTTGTGATTCATTTACAGATTTACAAAAGCACCTTTCCCTTGAAAATAATTGCACAGAAAATCAGGGAGCAAATGCTTTCCTTATCATACAGAAAGGAGTTATTTACAAGCATCTGCATGTGAGCTAGTACAAGTAGCAGCTGAGCTTCTGGTTAGGAGAGGAGGATGCCTTGTTAGGCAAGATTTAAAAGTGTGTTAAAAGACAGTTCACCTCCCTCCAGGTTAAGCATTTGAATAAGTCCACCAGAAGAAATAATAAAATCACTTACTGGAGGTGCTTAAATAACAGCGTGGAACTTTCAGAGAGTCCTTGATTACCTGTGCTTTTTAGAAGGGACCCTCAAAGAAAAGGAGACATTTTGAGGAACATAAATCAGTCCATTCTTGTGAATGTTCTCCTGCGACTTAAATATTTAGGCTGTTCCTGTCTCCCCCCATTCACTGGGAGGTGGTGCTGTGCTTCATTCCCTCACTTCTGCTGCCCTTGCAGTTCCAAGTGCTGTTATTAAAGCAGACACACAATCATCAAAGTGAATGGTCTAAGGCAGACAGAAATTGTAAAATGAACAAGAAGGAAAATAAGGATAAAGGAAAAGAGTCAGCCAGTTGTTTCATGCCACTGTCAGTTTCATCTTGAAAAAGAGTGGATGAAAACATTTGAACAGGCAGGAAAAATCAGCTGTGCACTTCAAGGACAGGCAGAAGATCTCTCCTGTCATTTTTGGACTTACAGTTACCTGCTTTTCCTAAGGTAGTGTTACCAAGATAAAGATTGGAAGTGGGACAGAAAAAATTAGATGAAGTTTTCTTCGATCTCTGTATTATATTGATATGACAGAAGAGAGAAGAAAACAAAATGAGAAAATATTTTCCTAGCACATCCGTGAGTTTATGAGCAAGTGTGAACCTTGCTATTTAGGCTTCTTAACTGATTCAAAATCCTATCCATGTCTCGTAATATGCATGGGTTTTTCTGTGGAGTCACTCTAGTCTTACTGTTCTGTGTCTCCAAAGTAAGAAGTCTCAAGAAGAGTCATCCTTTTCCTAGATTTTGTGCTCTGCTCAAGAATGAGCTTAATATAAACAAAGTCACAGGTATTCATGCAGTTACTTTTTAAAGTAAGAACTTTTTTCTAATAACATTACTTCATGTAATTTTTCAAGACTGTTTCCTTCTATTTTCATACCAGTTATTACATAGAATACATACTTTTAAAAACAGAAACCAATATATGCTTTTCCTTAAAAAATATCCTTTTTGACTAACTAATGTATATCTACTGAATTCTTTTAAAGGAGTTTAAGGAATCATAGAGGATGACAAAGGTAAAATGCACCATGAGAGCAGAGAATAGTAGAACATTTGTCAGTAAGGACAGCCCTTGTGTGAAATAACATTGTTTTTTAATTAATCTATTAAAATATCTTAATCACACATAAAAAATGTTTCCCCATTTTCTCTTGATCTTGGAGGCAGTCACACAGGTCAGTCGTATGCCTGTGGATCGAGGGAAGCATCACATTGGGGATGCTTTAGGGAAAAATTAGCTCAGTTTAGCATGAGGTGTGATGTTGGGAGGAAGGATAAACCTTGACAGCAAACCATGTGTCTATGCTGCTATTTAACATGAGTGGACCTTTGTCCTGACCTTTAACAACATTAACAAACAAGCATCCCCCAGGACTTGACCTGTGAAAGGATGTAGGCAAGGGGAGACAGGACTGCTACTTGGATCCACTGCTGCATTTTCTTACAGATCTTCAGGCATGGCTTTTAGAATCTTGCTTCAGGTATTCATTTTATATGGAAGAAACATAGTATGGATGTGCCCCAGGAGTGCTGCAGATGCTCAAGAATTCATACTGCCTTTGCCTGTTTCTCCTGTACAAAATGGGGTGAGGGTTTAGCAAAAATGCATAACATCTCAGCAATGCTTTTGCCTTGTGCCCACTGAAGTCAGGTGAAGTTCTGCACCCAGTTTCAATGAGATGAACTGTGATAGGCAAAACTGAGCGATACTGGTGCTTTTGAAAAGAAATGTTCTCCTAGTGCTTCTAAGGTACAGCAGACAGCACCCCTTATGTGTGACTGGGAGATCTCTGCCTAAGCAGGAAGAAACCACCAGTGAAATTGGAGGGATTAATAGTCGTGATAGGGAGAGCATCAAAGAATGAGAAGAATGGGGAGGGCCTGACGGGCTATCAGCAGGCTTGGCTGGGAGTCCTGGGACACAGGTTTCGTGTTTCTCCCTCAAATGGGTCTCTGTCACATCATACACACTCCGGCATTCCTGCTTAAGTTGGGACAAAATCCTTGTGCTTGCTCGCAACGTAGCTTGCCTTCCAGCACCTCCAGCTGTAAACACAGGACAGAGTCCCACACCTTCGTGCAGTGCAAATAACCAGTCCTCCCCTTTTGTGCACATTTCTTTGATAATTATCCTTTAGAGTAAAATAGAATAGCTTTCCTTTTGACTCACCAACAGACCTGCTTATGCTCAACATGGAGTGATGGTACTCTTTATCATTCCATTGTGAGAATGTGTGAAGTGCTGCCCAAGTCCTTCATCCTGATAAGCAAGTTGTGAAGAGTTAACAACGATGTGATAAATAGGAGGAGCTGGAGGACTTGTGTGTGCATACTTTACAATTTGAAGTAGTTACTGCCCCTCCTAAACAGGTGTCTGAGGTGCTTGTAAAGCATTTCACACGAGTCCCTGCCCTTTGTAGCATGATGCCCCAAGGCCATCCTTAACCATAGAGCAGCTGCACAAGAGACTGCCATTATTTATGTACAGCTCATTAGCCACCCTACAGAAATGGATATGATCAAAACACATCCTGCCCCACTCTCCCCAATGAATGAACCACTTTAAGGCATTGACTTTGTCTGCTGAGCCTGCTCTGTCTGTGAACAACACGTCTTCTTTGTTCCAGTCACTTGGGCAGTGCACCATCTCTCTGAGTGTGGATGCGCTCAGCATTTGCAGCAGCTCACTTAAGTCTCTTGAGCCCTTCCCACACTCAGACATCCTCAAAGAACCAGGATACTCCAAAACGCCTGTCAGAAAAACTTATAATACCACCCACCAATAGGTACAATTCAGCAAAAAAACCCAAAAACCCAAAAAAAACAACAACAACAACAAAAAAAACCAACCAACCAAACAAACAAAAGAAAACAAAACAAAACCCCAAAAAACAACAACAACAACAAAAAACCCACAAAAACCCATAAAGTGGAATATATTCCCATTTTCTGTTTCGTTTTAACTTTAATTGCACTATGGCAAATGCTTCTCTCCGGGTGTATGGTGTCCTTTAATACCTTAGTGACAACTACACACCAAATAAATTTGATGATAAAACTGAATGTTATGAATGCTGTATCTTAATTAGTCAGTCATCTTGCTCCCTGTTTTCCTGCTTGTGCACTTTTACAGTCCCAGTATCAGCCTTCATCTCTGATGGGAAGTTGCTGTATCTGATCCCTTCTGACTCTGATACATCTGTGATGCTTGCTCAAGTTTGAGCTTCCTCCTCTGCTTCCATTCTTTAATTGGGGCCTCCAGAGGAATGCAAAGAAAGGTGTCACCACCAGATCCACAGAGTCATAGACCCTTGAAATTGTTCTGCTGTGGAGTAAGATATTAACCTAAGAGAAAGCACTTGAGGAGCCATTCTTGCAGCCTTTCTTCCCAGGAAGATTTCCATGCTTAACCTGCCAGAAATAAGGAGACAAGTTAGGTTCAGTTTCAGCCATGGAGAAGTGCTCCAACAGAAGTTCAAATAGAGACTTTGTTTCGTGTACTTTTTCTCACCAGCTCCATTTGAAGGCAGACATGTTATAGCGTGACTATAATAGTGTTTCAATTAACTACACAAAGAAGCCTCGCTCTAACCTTAAGTTTCCCTTGCTGCACTTGATACTAAAAGCACAGGAGCAAAAGCACCATTAAAAACAAGCCACAATTCTTAAAGAATAAATACAGATGGAAATACAAATACAGTTTGGGCAAGATCTCTGTCTGAGGCTTTTACTGTACATAAAATGGGGTTGGATGGTCCCTCAGAAAGGGGCTTACTTCCTAAAACAGGGGAGAAGCCATTGAAGAAACATCAAAAGCTGGGAAACAGCACTTGAGAACTTGATTTAGTGGTGCACTTGGCAGTGTTGGGTTAATGATTGGACTCAGTGGTCTTAGAGGTATTTTCCAACCGAAATGGTTCAGAGAGAGAATATGTGGCAGTCAGGTAATGTCTCTAAAGATGCAGGTGGTTCCCTGCTGCTTGCTGACGTGTTCCCAGGCTGGCATGGGTAACCTCATTTAGGTATTAAACCTCATTTCAGAGGATCTGCTTAAGCAACAGAAAGGTTTCATTTCTCCCAGGCCACATGTGCAGCACCACTAACAAGACATGCTTCACATGAAGAATACCTTGCTGGAAGCAGTGTATAGGGAGGGTGGAGGAAAGCGGGTGACTTCCAGGCAGGGAACAGCAGTGGGTGGGGAAGGAGGGTGTGGAAGTGTTGTTGTGCCTTCAGGATGGCCTTTGGGTGGGCTTGGCACTCCTGCGTGCTGGGCTTGTCCCTGCGTTCCACCCAGCCCTCTGGAGCAGTGCCCATGGAGCTCTGGGGGCTCAGAAGGGTTCTTCAGATGAACCCCATGGAAGGAGAGGCTTTCTCCTTCCGAGGTCACTCTGCCCTGTCTAGGCTTGCAGGGTCTGGCACTGGCACCATCTGCAGGCTTTACAGGAGCACGAATTTGCACCTATCTCCACAAAGCTCATTCACATAAGCCGTGTAGAAGTGGAAGTGTGCCCCCACAAGCTGGGTCCATACCAGCAGATGGGACTGGAAGCACCAGAGAGACCAATTTCGCAAGAGAAATTTCTAGGTGGAGTTACATGCCGAGAAACTTGCTCAGGCTGCTACATTTATCTTGTTTAGATGGTATTTTTGTTTGGTGGTGCTCCTTAGAAACCAAATGTCTGCTTCCTTTCTGGCTCAATAAGGCACTCTTAAACAATGCTAATCAAAGAGTGTCAGGGTTTCCTTTTAAATGTTGCTTTTGACTCTTAAGAGGTGGGCTGCCACTCACAGCAGCACCCTGTCTGGTTACATCCAAAGGTGCTGCAGTTAGTCAAATATCTGTTTCCACACAGCTTTGACTCTCACCTGTCCTTGGTTGTTGTTTGCAAATTACACGAGGGAGCAACTGTTGGTGTTTTGCTTTCCTTGACAACAGAAGGAGCATGCAGCACCCTCTTCCTCTGCAGGAGGGCAGAAGTGTCTCTGGTATAGATTGAAGGCATGTATGAGCAACTCACAAAGCTGCAGTGCTGCATTTAAGATTAAGGAAGATAAATCGGTGAATTGAATTTTTTCTCCTTTGTAACCTTTCAATTGATTTTAAAACTCTTATTTACCTCATCCTTTATCTGTGCTTAGTGATTACTGTTTTAGCAACCAGATTTTAAAATGCATGGTTTTGATGTAAAATGAGTGTAGCTGAATCATCAGCTGCAGGCTTCTTGACTTTCATGGATTGATACTTTCACATTTGTTTATTCTTACACCTTAAAAAATACCTTGAAGTGAAATGCAGCTGTTCTCCAAGCACAAGGGTTCTCTCCACATACAGCACCATCAAGTTTGGATCTTACCTGCATGTAGGTGGTTGTCTGTGAAAGATAGGTAAGATCAGTATGTGTGAATGGCTCTAACCTAGCACATCTTCATTCTCTTTGTCTTATGCTCCTCATTGTGATTGGCACCTGCAAGTCTGCAAACAGCATTGTACCTACCTCAGCCCAAAACTGTTGAATGGACAGAAGCCATGAACTGAATCTGGGATTTTAGACTCACTTTTCAGCATCTCTCTTCACAGTACTTTTAAGACATTTCAAGACATAACAGACCTCTATGAAAGGCACAACTGGTCTCTTCGTCTTGAGCCAAAGGAGTATTTGTGGCTGTATAATACATAGTCACTCCTCATATCCACTCAGCCCACCCAGCCAGATGGATGGAGGAGCTGGTGCAATAACCAAGTACAAGTTCAATACCAGTAGCAGGTATTTTGTCCTAGTGATGGCTAATCAGTGTGGGCAAAAAAACATCATGTAACAAACTATTCCAGGAAGGCATCATAGCATGGCATTAGTCAGGGAATTAGTCCCACTGCTGGGTTTCTAGGCAGTTGCAAATGACTGAAGTGCTTTCATACTTGAAAATGCTCTGTATCTTAAGTGAGATCCTTGTACAATAGCAGCCTTTATCCATCCTGGCAGGGGTGAAGTGACATTTTGTGCAAGCAACATGAAGTTATTGTTAACAGCGCACCAGAAATCCACTTGTGGGTCCACACAGCGGGAATATCTTGTGCACCAATATAGGCAGGCACACGTGTATGTGGGGGGGGACACGTGTGTGCCTCCGAGTGGTGTGAGCACTCAAAGACATTTGCATATGCAGCAAAGCAGCCTTCTGCCTTCCCTTTCCCCTCCCAAAGGTTATTTATTTCCCCTGACTGTGCCCTGCAGCAGCGACATCTGGCATAAGAGAAAGCTGGGACAGGCTCGGCCTTTGCCTGGTCTGGGCAGACACTCCTTAGGCACAGTGAGCACTACTGTGGGAGGACCTCAGTTGTCATAAAGCAAACTCAGATTGTGCTGCATGTTGGAGACACTGGGAAGTGGGTGAAGTTAGTGCAGTGGTCTCACAGTGTCTGTCAGCAGATGGGAGCGGGGGTCTGCACAGATGTCCACACTTGATGTCAGAGGAAGTCTTTTAGTAGAAAGCTTACCGTGTAAGAAGAGTTTAAGAGGCAGTGCAGTAACTTTTCATAGCTTATATATAAATGTTGCTTTATTATAACTAATTAATTAACTGAAAATGAGGGGATTTGTACAAATCCTGTTGCAAAATGTCACCCTTTTTAAAGGGATTGGGCTAAAAGGGAGAAGAAAAGAAGCATTGTTTGGAGAATTAAGAGGAAAAGAGCATGCCCTAGGGCAGTTGAGTGCTCTGCACGTGATGGGAGGCTGTTGTAGCTGCTGAGATTTTTAAATGGGATGAGACTTTGTGAATTTATAAAAAATGAAGAAATGACAAGGACAGGCTAAGGTAATGCTGAGCATTCATTGAAACTCTACATAAAATACCTGATACACCTAGAGGGATATTTGACCATTTATTAATTGAAATGACAAGTAAGAATTTGAGACAGCTGGAATTACATTAGTGTTTCTCATGTTGTTTTTTTCTTTAGTGAAAACCAAGCTACCAGGATCGTGGTGTTGTCATCATATCTCTTCTTCTTGAGATGCATTTCTGTATGAGGCCCTGTCATGGAATGAATTCATGGATCTTTGTTTTTCATCCACCAGTGGTTCTGCAGTGATCTCTGTCTGAGGATACAGTGCCTGAATGTGTCATTTGGAGTCACAGCTTGTCTTCCAAAGACCTGAGCAGGGCTGTGAGAGCTCACTGCTGGAAGGACAGAACCTAGGCAGTAAAAGACACAGTTTAGCAATAAAATGAAAGGTCAAAACAAGGTGGGAAGAAGCCACAAGGACTTAAAAGGGATGAGGCTCATACACTGCAAGTTCCTAGGATTTTTGGATTGAGTGGAGCTGGTCCCCACTCACCAGACTTACCCAAGTTGCATTTAGAAACTGTATTTTTTGTAGAAGGATGCAACATCTACCTACTCCAAGGAAAATTAGATTAATTTCATGCTCGTGTTTCAACTGGCAGCTTTTTCTCCAATGATTTTGTCATGCAACACCTTATTTGGCACAAATATGCATGGTGTTAGTCCTATGGAAAAAAGAAAATGTAATGTAAAAGCCATGATAAAACCACGCCAAATGGCTGGTGAATTTTCTCAGACAAGCTGGTGAACAGGAGCATCTTCATGTGGCTGGAGCTGCTGAGGATTTCCTACTTATGACTGTTTCTTTTGATGCCTTTTTCTGGTCTTAGGAAATAAAGGCTCAGACACAGTGAAAGGGTTGGGGGTTGTTTACCTCGGTATTTTAATAGGATCCTGTTCGATGGCTTCTGCCGTCCAGGTAGAACACGCCGCAAAAGCCCCGTGCCCCCAGTCGAGTATACAATTAAAGACTCTACACATTAGCATATCTACCAGGAGGGCCCAATAAGGGGCCTGGGTGGGCTAACTTCTAGTTTACAAAATCTGTCCTGCTAGGAGACCTTGAGGGCTTACGAAAACAGGGTGTTTGGTCTCTAACTCTACGTGGTTTCAGGGGTGTTTAGTCTACCGGCCTGCTAAACACCATGAAACCAGGCTAAACTATCACCTAAAGCATCACAAGTATGCATGCTAATACTTGTGAATGTAGGGAACAGTGTAAGAAGTATTCAGAAGAAAAGCAGAAAAATCCTTCAGGCATCACCTTCCATTTTCTGTCTTTCCATTGTAGTGGGAAAGTGGTGCATGTGAGGCCTAGATGTAGGCTTTATGAGAAGTGTTAGGAGGGAGACTGAGACGTGAGTGAACAAAACCAAAAGTTTTCCTCCATACCCGGTTTCGCAGCCATAGCTGCTGAGAGTCTGTTCCAACAGGCACTGTTTTGAAGCACTGAGTTCCATGGACCTGTGCAGGGGTAGCCTCTGTTAAACCTTCACAAGGCTGTGCAGCCCTGAAATCAGTCAGGAAGAGAGACTCTGAATGCCTGCAGATAGTCCCAGCAGTGCCCCAGCCATGCTCAGGCGTGCAGAAGTGATGCTGGCAGAGGGACCAGGCACAGCAGGGAATGCAGTGTGAGGAGGGATGGAACTGGTGGGGGCCTGGAGGTGGCAGGGTGAGGGATATGGCACACAATTTAGAGAGGCTTGGATTCATGTTTCTGAGAATTATTTGTTGCATTCTGCAATTACTTGTGGCAGGGCAGTGCCATGGATCTGACAGTCTGAGAGGTGCCCAATTTTGTGGCTGTGGTAGTGCTGACTGCTCCAACATGAAGAGTTAGAGCATAAGGAGAAGGGATTTTCTCCCTGAGTTCCCCACTGAGTTGCTGAAGCTTTCTCTTATGTAAACAAAGTGGTTGTGTGTGCATCCTCAGTTTCGTTTTTCCCTCCTGATGCCATTTCATGCAAAGGAAATGAGCTGCAAGTGTTTAGCTTGGCACTGTAACTTTGGTAATCGTATCCAGGGCATAGAGTAGCATGGGCTGGTGCTTAATCATTCACTCATTAGCTCAGTGTCGGTTGAGCTTGGAAGACAATTAGAGGGTAAGAAATTGTGTCGGGCCGTCTGAGAGGAGCAGGTGTAAGACAGTCCATGAAGGACGACATACTTTCTGTGTTTCTTGGTGCACTGACTCACTGCCATTTCAGCACAGCTGTTGCTGCTGCTACCAGTTTTGGAGAAAACGTTCGTATTTGAAATGCCCATCTGCTTGCAGCTATTGTCATCTTTTAATTGGTGTAATCCTGTCGGATGAGAGCGGTACAGTCATGAGCGTCTCCTGCGCTGCCGCCGACTGCCAGCACCTCCTGTGCCATGCACCTGGTTTTGCCTATACATTTTCTGTATAAATACCTTCCTTATGTACCCAGAGGTTTCCCTGAGGGGTGACTTTCCTTATGTGTCAATACAAAGAGGATTTCTTCCCTCTTTGGCAATGATTACTTACCAGTCAGGGCATTTCCAAAAGGCATAAGGGCATGACTTGATACTGCACAGGGTTGCACAGGGATCTGCATGGACAGCCAAGAGATGAAAGACTGAGGTACAAATTGAGATTAAAGGAGCTTTACTTGTTTAGTGTAGAAAACTGCAGATTGGTGTATAGCAAAAGTTTATATATGCATCAGGAAGGGAAACAACAAGAAAGGCAGTAGGTTACTAAATCAAATGGTTGCTACTGGAAAAAGAACAGAGATGAACTAGATATTAGATGTAGACTGGAAACTAGAACTGCCAGCCCTTGAGGATCAGACTAACACTGCCTTGGCAACAGCGGGGACAAATTTTCTTAGTTTTTTTTAAAGACAGAGTTTGAAAAATTTCATGAAGATGATAAACTGTCATGCTTTCCTGCCATAACAGGTGATGGGACCAGATGACATAGGAAATCTTGTTTCTTTCTTCTGTCAGTCCATTTCATAGCATGCATTTGTTCAAGTTCCTGAAGCAGTTTTGCAGTGGGGCCTAAGATACTGCAAATGGAAAGCATGTTTGTGGATTTGAACTGTACACAAACACTGCTTCAAACAGTGAGCTGTACAAATTTCACAGGATTAGAGTGGGAGTGCTGAGCTGGTGGCTTGCTAGCTGACCATCCAAGGTAAACATGATGTTTAGGATACTGCAGTGTCAATTTATGCTGCGTAATGTGTGTGTTTGTTCAGTTGAAATCTAAATTTTGGCAGATACCATCACTCTTTCCATTCTTTTTACTGAGATTACTCTTCAGCCATATCATCAGAAGGACAACCAAACCCAGCATTGCCAGGGCAGAGGTGAGCAGGATAACAGCAGCTCCTTTGGCCTGGCTTGCCACTGCCGTGTGACTGCGGCTGCCTGCTCTCCTTGCGTCAGTATCAAAACCACAGTGCCAGCACCTCTCAAGTGCTGTTGGGCTAATGAAAAGCCTGTTTTACCGTGGTGAGTAACACATGATCCCAACTGTTGTCATCTAAGTGCTTGTGATATTTTCTGCTAAACCACAGGAGGCTGCAGTTCCATGATTAGTGTATAATTCCTTTTGTAGAAAGCCCAGGGATGCACTTGGCATGTTACCTAGCCAGGGACACCCTAGAAAAGCTGAAAAAAGCTGTAAGGCAGTCACTCAGTATTTTCCAGGACAGACAATGTACATAAATCCCACTCTTATCTTCTGTTCCTGTTGCTCCTTTTACACTGGTTGTCTCAGGATGATCTCTTTCTCTTCTCCCCACAGCAGTTTCAGTGAAGGTTTTAAGAGAGTTTCCTCTTCTACTATAGCTTCAGGATTTTTGTCATCTTTCCCATTTGTAAAAATGTTGGGCTTTTGGTCTTTCAGAGGTTAAAAGGTGGTCAAGCAGCAGTTGTATCTGTTTTGAAAAGAATATGAGTGAGAATTCAGGATTTCCTGCTTAGGGAGAACCATGTGAATAACAGTGAATGATCACAGTCTAAAGCTCCTTGCACTCTACAGCCAGATACCCACTTAAATTCCTTGTGTTGTGAGCCATGCCTTAGTAGCTGAACTAGAGAACCTAGAGCTAAATTGGGGATTGCATGGTATCTTCTTCCTGTGTCACTGGTGACAGGAGTTGTTTGACAACATGCTAGGAAGCTGTTACGTATCTTCACTAAGCCAAGTAATTTTCTCTACAATGTGAAAACCTCATTGATCATGCCTCAATATCATCACTAGTCATTTGCAGTGCACAAATTGATGTATTCAAGGGAAGTTGTGCAATCAGCAACTGTTAAGATCTTAGCCTTCATGATCTCATGCATTCCTTCTGAAAAATGCAATTAAGAGTCACATTCATGTATAGCTACTGAGCATTTGGACAGAATACCTTTTTCTTGCACTCTTTCTTACTGCTTTTCTTTTCAAACAGAAGGTAGAAAATTGTGCCCCTCAAGTTCCTTCTGTTTATTTGAATTAATCTTTCTAGACAGTGTTAGTCCAGCCCACAGTCACCTAGTTAGTATTACTTGTTTTCACTTTGAAATACTCTAAAACAGTCCTTTTCTTGTGATGAAACAAGTTTTCCTAAGCATTGAGAAAATTATTATGTACTGGGAAACTCCTTGCATATGCTCTTACTGAAATACTCCTTATGTTATCACTCCTTGGAGCACCTAGTACTAGTTGATGGTCTAATGACTATGCATTCTTGTTTTCCCAGAGATGGCACTTATTTTGTAAGAAAGATGGACATTGAATATTAGTAGCAGTGCTGTTTTCACAGAGGTTTACCAGAAAAGAAAAGAGATGGGTTTTGTAGGAAAAAATTAATTCAGGAGTTTTAGAGACTGGCTGCTTTAAAATTTCTATTTTGCTCCTTTCCAGCCTGGAGGCAGGAATGGGAAATTAGGTTTTTATACCTGTAGGAGAATTCTTGGAAGGGAATAGCAGCAGTACAGTAGTACTGAATAATAGGAGTAAAAATAATAATAAAAAAGCAACAATACTAGAAACACCTGTCCCTCCTTCCTGAGGAGCTCACCGGGCTGAATTCCTGGGCTTTTTTGTTCAATTCTGCAGTTCTTGTTTTTGCAATAAAGTGCTCATGACATTCAGTAATTTCAAATGGATATTAGGCAGGACTAGACTGCTGAGTACTTTTGCCCAAATTTCAGATCATCAAACCGTGTAGTTTGCAATTGTCAAACCTTGTGATTATTTAAAGTCTTTGAGTGCTCATGGCCAAGACTGAGAGAGCCTCTGGCTCCTATGTGGCAGTGTCCTTTGGCAGCCAGGCTGTGTTCTGTACGGCAGGTATGAATTCCCTTCCTTTCGTACGGGAATAACAGAGCGCAGTGATGCCCTATTTCTCACACCACTTCTGTGTTTGCACATGCCTATAGCATGGACTAAAACAAAGGCAGTTCAGGAAATTTCAAATTGCCCTGTGTCAAATGTCAGAAGTGGTGTGCAGAGGAAGGGAAGCAGAGGTCTTTCTCACACTTCTGGGAGAAAGTCTGCAATACTGCATGAGCTGCTGCTTTTCAGTGGGGCACTGAGGGACCCACTGAGGGACTGAGGAAAATGCAATGAACCATCTTAATGGGCAGTAAAATGAAAAAAGAAAATTGAAAATCTTGGGTGCCTTTTCTTCTTGGGTTCTTTGGATACTGAAAGGAAAAAGATACAATATGGATACTTACCTCATTCACTGATGTTATGTGAGTGATTAGTTCTGAAGTCTTCAAAGGAGGAGATAAATTAGCATGTGTCCTCATAAACACACTCTGCACACAACTCACAAAATGTGCAATAGACACCTTTCTGATAAAAGACACAGAGATTAAATGATTTTTTTCCAAGACATCAGAGCCTGGGATTGAATTTGATCTCACAAATTCCAGTCTAATATTTTAGACACATGCATTTTTCACAGCAGGAGGTTTTTTCTCTTTGATGAGTGTCTCATCTTCTTTACTCATGGACAACTGGAAGACAAACAACTTTTCTGGCTTCATCAGCTTGAATAAGTTCTTAACCTTATCCTAAGGCTTTGTATTTATTGGGAAATAAAAGAAGGAGTAGAAGGGCAGCACTAGTAAATCTTGTGCTGTCAGAGTCTCACAGGAAGTTGAATGACCCTTGCTTGAGAAACAAAAACCACAGAATGTGGGCGTGATATTTATTGGTACGTGCTTCGCATTCTCCTCCAAGGACCCATTGCATTTGGCATTGCTACTGTAAATCCTGCCTACCTTTTCCAAGAAGATTTCAACACTAACTCTTCTGACAGCAAGCTGCTGGAGAGAAACACTGTGAGGGTTAGTATTTTGACTTCCGAGCCCTAGAAAGCTCTCCCCTGGTGTTAATGGTTTTGGTGAAAGGGAAGAATTACTGGCTTTCAGACACAGCGGGCATTCATTAGCATGTACTCTCTGTCAATAGACCCCGCTTGGATGGCACAGTCATATCTCTGTGGCTTCCCTTTTAATTGTCTGTTTGTTCACTGTTTCTCCCTGAAGACAAGTCAACAATTGCACCGACTTTCTGATCTTCATATGCGGATGTTTATATTAACATCAGTTGCTCTGTGATCTCATTTAAAATCGGCTGTGGGCTGAAGATGTTTTAGGAGTCCTGTTTTTTTTTTAATTGAAAAGAAAAGGGGGAAAGCCTAGAATGAAAGGGGGAAAAGATGGCTTCCTTTTGCAGAAAGTAAGCAAATTCTATTTGTGTGGGTGTAAGGTCATAAAAGTTCAGATTATGCATTTTTAATTGTTTACTTGTGAGAATTCTTTTTTCTGAATGCAAAAGATGTAAAAGTAGCTTCAATGTGTTGGTCGCAGTTAATTAACTGTTCTAAACAAGACTGATGTATCACAATATTTTCAGCTAGCTAGTTTCTGAGCTGTTCAAGAGCACTCAGTTCTTCCACTACAAAAATCAAAGATCAGAGGTCTTCTTTTTAAGAAGCTTGTTTAATATTCTATATCAAGGCAAAACATTTTGCCATTAGTATTTTCCTTAGGATCTCCTAGGTTTCAGGTGTTTCTGTAGACTTAGTTCACTGTCAAGTCTGCAGGACTGTATCTTGGTACTTAGGCTGATCCATTCTGTATCTATATTCTCATCTAACTTTAGAGTTTAAATACTATGGTATTTAGAATTAAATGCTGTGGTATAGACTTCAACATCTAGGTAATGAGCAAGCCACACAGCCTTTAACAAGAGAAAAAGAAAAGAAAGTTATTAAGAAGGTACAAGATGAAGATGCATGCAGACAGGCTTGTTTCTTTGCCACATCATTTATTTGCAAATCTGACCATGGGAAGGTTCAAAGGATGTGTAGAACGGCCATTCCTCACCAAAATCCACAGTCCTGCCCTTGGCCATACTGAAGTAAGTTAATGTTACTTAAGCAGAAGGCAGCACTTCCTCTAATTTGTGTTTTAACCTAAGTTCTCCTGTAATCCATGTTAGTCCAGACCTCAGGTGTGTTTGTGGTTTGCCAAGTACGTGGTGAAATGAGTACTTTAAAAGTGTCCAGGTGTTTTTCATAGCTGTCTGTCCCTTCACTGTCAAGAAAGACAAAATATTTTTGAGGAGGTACATTTTCTCAGAGAATTTTCTTAACAAAACAGTCGAGTGTGTGACTGCTTCTGCTGGTTTTTGTGCTCCAGTAGGACTCACAGAACTCTGTCATGACTTTTTTCTGTACGTGAGCTGAGGGGGGAGCAGTGCTGTGCACAGCCTCAGTTCTCTGGCAGGAGCAGCTATAGAGACAACTCTTGTACAGCTCTTCCTGCATCCCTGTAATTTATTAGAGTGGCATTGCTGCAGTACAAGTACTGGAGATAAAATATTGAGGTTCACTGAGTCATATTTGAGTCTATAAATCTAAAATGGCTTCTTCCTCTATCAAAGCTAAAGAAAGAAACCTAGGATAACCTAGCTGCTTGATCTGTTTATATGGATTTCACCTGTGATGGTTTGTGCTTACAAACAACTGCCTTAAAACAAAAGTGAACGTGGCAGTGGTATGTGTACAGCATCCCACTGTTTTCTGGGCAGGAGTAGAGCTCACAAGTGCCTTTTTGGTTCATCACTGAAATAATATAAAGGTAGAAAATAACTGAGCTTTGCTCTTTTACCAGTTTAATGTATTTGAGAATAGGCCTTGTTCTCTCACTGAAAAAAAATTATAATCCATTAAGGAAAATGTAACCACAAGCAAGGCTGCAGTATATCTTATTTCCAGTGTTGCAAAGACCTCACTTTGGGGTATTTTGGAGAAAACCTTTCAGTCTCATTTGGGGTGATAATTTTATTTAATGTGTTGATTGTAACATGAGAGTGGCCATAGCAGCTTCTGTGTGAATTTATTATTTATTATTGTGCTGATTGCCAACTAGA
The DNA here is from genome assembly GCA_034509425.1 of Eopsaltria australis. Lineage (NCBI taxonomy): Eukaryota > Metazoa > Chordata > Aves > Passeriformes > Petroicidae > Eopsaltria > Eopsaltria australis. The sequence continues at coordinate 527,799 of JAVTVJ010000765.1, read as the reverse complement.
GGTCAGGATGCCAGAGACTGGGACAAGAGGGAATCCCTCCTGACAGGAGGAAGAGGGATTTCCTTTCAGTCAGGCTAAAAGATAATAGCCAACATAAAGAAGGCAAAGCTACAGATTGTCTCTGATAGCTGCTTCTGGACTTCGGAAGTCGAGAATGTCTGCAACGGAAATACAAACAAACTCAAGATTTGCAGGAGAAGGAGCAGCCCTGCCATGACATGCTGTCCACCATCCTCTCCTCCGAGAGGAGGAGTGGGAGGTTCAAAGGTTATCATCCTATTTATGCTAATTGAGTTTGAGCTAAGCTCTTCCCAAGAAAAAAAGCCTCTTACTGAATTAGTTATTCAGTTCCTCGGGGCATGAGTGGAATGGCTGTAACACTGTCTTAGAGTCTGCTTGAGTGGCCCTTGAAGAGTCCATCTAGAAGATTTCTCTTCATTTAAGCATCCCTCAGATGCAGAGCAACACGGAGATCTAAGAGACTTGTGTGCCTTTTGCTATTTGTCTGTCTTCAAAAGGGGCCAAACATGTTCAGGTACACAGCACCCTGGCAGGTCCTCTGCTTGTCCATGGAGCAGGGTTTGAGGGTAAGAATGATTTATTTTCATAATATTGTTAAACAACCATAATTTGTAATTATATGAAAGTGCTGTAAAGGCGAGGCAGCATTAGAGCTACTTACACAGAAAATGAAGGATCTGTAGGGATGTGTCTTGTTCATTCCTTCATTGTGTATTTCCAAATTGCTGTAACTTGAGGGAACAAGTCAGAAGTTCTGTGAAAACATTCTGTGTGTGTCTGTGTGTCTCTGCATTTGTTTTCATACATCAAACATACGTCACTGTGTACCTCTATGTAGGAAAATACAGTTAATTATTTTAATTTCCATAGACCACCCCATCCTTAAGCTTTTGAAAGGTTTATAGAGATGGATTAATGAATTAAACCTCATTGCAGTCTTAGGACACACATGTTAAGGTAGGATTGCAGTCTGGATAAATTAAGTATTTTATTCAAGGTCATGCAGCAAGTCAGAAGTAGATAGGAGAGTGAAATCCAGAACTTCTGATTCTGAGTCACTTTAGGTGGTTTATAATTGTTAGTTGTCTTCTAAATTGGATTTTCTTCAAAACCTTTAGTCTTGAGGATTCATGAAAGTACCATTAACTGTAGCAGTAGAACAACTATGGTCAAGATTGGTATCTGAAAAGTGTAACCTTAAATTAGTTTGGCTGTCATTATTTGTACACCTATTCTTGCAGTACATGGCAGTATTCTTTTCCATGAAACCAGTCTACTAGTCTCTGATGGCATTTAATATGAAAGAGTTAGTTTGCAATTCAAAAATACCTATTGCATTTCCTTGGCTCTCTTGATTTTATCACAACTCTTGAAATAGTTGGTATGGGTTTTCTTTCCAAAAGTGCCAAATGACAGAAAGACCTTTAAACTTTGAAAATAGGTTTATAGCTTCAGAAGTTGCAAAAAAACCTGGAAAATATGGTTTCCAAATAATGTCTCCTGATCCGTCTTTTTCTGTCTCCGTCCTTGAAAAAGGGAAATAAAAATTAAAATGTTATTTGCACCATTTTACTCTTACAACTAGCAAGACTTGTATCACACTAGCTTTTGTGATTTTTGAAGAAGTCTCTCTGCAAAGTGCTTAAAAATAGAATGACCAAGACCTATGCAGACCTATGTTTTCTATACAGGGACAGTTTGCATTTATTGTTGCTAAGTTCATTCTGACTATTCCCTTTCTAAATCTTTTATCTTAAAGGATCCAACTATACAGATTGTACAGATCACTTATCAGTCATTATGTAATCTTTGGGATAGAGGTGGGATTTTGTGCTGTTAAAAGGGTGGCCCAGAGCTTCCAAAGGGCTGGTATTTGTGCAAATTTTCCCCCTGCAGCAGGCTCTCAGCTGGCTCTGGGATCTCTTTCAGCAGAGACTTCAGTTTCTCAACTATTCCTTCCTATATCATAAAAGCTTGCTTCTGGATAAATATGAATCTTCAATGTATGGCTTTCACAATTAGCAGTTGTCTAACTACAATTTCTGCAGAAGTTTCTCCCTTCCTTTCCCCACTGGTGTCTTAATCAAGCCTTACTGAAAAAAAAAACACTCAGAAAGTCCATGAAGTGCTTTTTTTGTCTTGTTTCTATTTTAATGCAGACAGCTCCCCAGTCATAAGCTACAGCCTATCTGAGACATCCAATATATTACCAGATGCTATAGATGAAAAGAAAATTTGGCCATGTGTCCAGTGGGTTCCTGAAGGCATGACATTCTTCATTGAATTCTATGCTATACAGAGCTATGATAATAAATTTCGGATGTTTGCATCCAAGTGCATTTAGGTGTCAGGAAGCAGAATGCCAGCTGCCAGCATTGGCTGCAGTTCAATCTCCAGGCTTCAGCTCAGGGTATTGCCTAAGCCAAAAATTAAATAGGGTGCCTGGGGAACACTCACATCAAATGAAATCAAGTGCCCACTTGCTGTCAAAAAAAAAGGTTAAAAGATTAAACTCATTTACTGTCCTTGCAGTACAATATTGTGGTTGTGATACCAGCTCAGATAGAAATAGGTGTATTTCTGTTCTAATTGAAATTCCTCAGGAGGATGGCCCCTTCATTGCAATAAGTGGTACTCTCAGTGATACTCTGAGTTTTCTTTCCATAACTGCTTACCCAAAATCAGCCAGGGATGGCTTCTTCCAAAAAAGTGATGCTGCATCTCTGTATGGATGAAGTAATGCCTGCTACAACTGTGCCAGGCTGTGAAGTCATAGCCTGCTGTCTGCATACCAGCCATTTATTACACATGTGCATGGACTACTATCCAGGATCAAGCTTGGAAGTGTTATTTAGAGCTGTACTCAGAAAGTCTGAATTCCACAGGATTTTCTCTGGGTAATGCTGGAATGGTTTAAAACTTCAAGTGTGGCAGCAATGTGGAAGGTGTCCATAGCTCCCCATGTACAAATCTGCCCTTTATGTGTTTAAAATAAACAGTGCAGTTTAATATAAATATTTGGATTTGTTACTTATTTGCATTTTTCTATTGCAGTGAGTTAATCTAGTCAAGCCAGTTATAAGTTTCACATTACCTTTTGCCTATGCAGGCACTGTTGTGCATTAATATTTATTAAATCATATTAATTGGACAGCTGATGAAAGTATACTGTTGGCCTTGCTGGAGGAAGGCTGCAGTATTTCTTCTCTCTTAGGCCCAGCCAAAGTCAGCATTTAGCATTTCATCCTTGGAAGACTGTCCAGCTCACCATTGCATGTGGTCAGCATTCAAGCTTACAGCCTGCTTCTGCTGAAGTCCACAGCCAAGACTCTTCTTGATTTGGACTAGTGCACGGTTGGCTGTAGCAAGATAATATGACAGTAGTTTGAAGATACTGTTTATAGTGATGCCAAAAGTGGAGAAGTTTTGTCAAAACATTGTTGCTGGGGGCTTTGGAGTTAGCACAGGTACGATTAGTGAAAAAACAGGGCCGCCTCTAGTCTCCTGGTACATAGCAAAACTGCTCTAAGGCTCATTAGGGGCACATCCAGGCAGTGCAGCAGTACTGGTAATTTGTTTTAATGAACACTGCTCATTTAAAAAGCTGTAATTTGTGCAAAGCCCTCGGGAAGTAAGGAGGAACTGCGGGAACATAAATTCCCCAAAGCAGAGTCACAGTCTTTCCAGGTGTGTGACTAAAGTACATCATAAGCCTTACCAGAAACACATTAAGACTGTAAATTGTCAGAGTTCTGCAGTTGCTCCGTTGAGCTTGGCATTCTGATTTTTACTGAACTGTTGAGACTGTATGTTTGCACTAAATTGTTTTGAATTAGATCAGAAAAAAACAACCCAGAAAGGTCTTAACAGTAAAGGTAGATGTGATCCTTTAATATTGTTGAGGTGCATTTGGCTGTGCTGGGTGGTGCTTTTCTTTTACACATTACATCTGTTAGTTCTAGCATATCTAGATTTTCATATTGTATCATGTGATGTGGTAAAGGCAGGATTTGGAAGAAATACTCATTGTTACATGCAAATAATACATTTTTAGCTGGTGGTTCCCAGATTTCAACTACCACATATTAACTATGGCACTGAAAGCCAGTACATTTTCATACTTAACCAAAAGTGTTCTCAGAATGTCAGTGATTCAGATGAATCAACTCATGGCTGCTTCTCTTCAGACTAAAGAGCTGATACAATTTCCTGACATTTTTCAGGCAGGAGAAGCTTGAGTGTGGTATCTAATGTAACTCCTCAGCCCTTGTAAGAGCCTGTGTTCCCAGGCAAATAACAGCACTGCCCAGTGAAAAACAATCCTCTTGTCTTAAAACTGAAGTGGTGTTTTCAGACTGGTAATTTGTCTTGATAGCACGTAAATACAAAAGCATTCTTCAAGGAGCTGACTTGCACTTAACATAATGTAGCAGCAGCAGATGACTTCAGTTGGAGAGGCTTGGATCACATACTGCCTGTCCTCTTCTCAGTGTAAAAGGACCTAGCAAAGAACCTCAGTGTGATACAAGGTAAACAGAAGAATGAGTCACAAATGCCCACCATGGCTGGATAGTATTTGCTTGCACAGAAATTGTTCTGTTCTCTCTAAGCTGCCTTTTTTTTTTGTTTTGAGTGTTGGAAAGTGAGCATTTTGCTGAAAATCAAAGTTCATGTGACTGAAGGACCACAGAAGAATTTTTAAAGAGTAACTATCCAACAATGTAAAAGAATTTTAAAAGAATTTTTGAAAGTAAAGAAAAGACTCTAGCTTTTTCTGGTAGCAGAGAAAAGCTTGGAAAAATGTCAGACTCACTGCTAAAAACTTTAAAACATTATGAAAATAAAAAGGGCTATATAGCCACGTTTTTGTGCTGTCAGTTCTTGTCTTCCTGGGACTTTAATAATGACATCTGAGCAAATGGGATTATTTTTATTGCTGTATGATTAGGGAGCTTTAGTTCCATCAAGTGCCAGCAATACCAGTTTGTGCACATTATTATAGTAACCTGGGTCATTAATCTCTGTTGTTGCTAGTCATACTGCTACACACTGCACTTAAAGCACTTCTAGGTTGTTTTTTCTATTCCTACGTGATGCCCTTCTGCCTTTCAAAAGTGTTTCCAGTTTCCTTCAACTTCTTTTTCCCTTTTTAGTTTTCAGTCTTTCAGTCTGCTGACCCAGTGGAACACAGGTCTGCTCTCACTGCCCTTTGTTTTTCATATCAACAAGAGACTGGAGATGGCCGAAAAAAGGAATGAGATAAATTGGGGAAAGGAGTGATCATACCACCGAGATTACCTGACCTGTGAACAGAAGCTGTCCTGCAGAAGTGTCTTAATCTGTTTTGAGCTGTCCACCATGTTCACTGTCCTCATTCAGTAAGAAAGACTTTCAGGGCCCCGTCTCAAGGCAGTTATAACTGATATGTTCGAGCTGCTGTGTACCTTCATTGCCGTTTTCTGGCAGTAAATTAAAAATTCTGATTGTGCGTTCATAAATTTATTCTGGGCCATTTTGGTACAAATTCTAAATAATTAAAACTTGTTTCCAGTTCTCATTAGAATATCTTTCTTTGTTTTGTGCTGGGAAAGCGTACATGTATATAAATTCAGAAACATTGAGCTTTTGCTGAAGTCGATTTTTGAATCATAATTCCTGGAAAAAGAGCTTGTCCAAGCCATGGCAGTCATCAGGGAAAAAAGTTCTTGAGCAAAGTCACAGTAAAATATGTCATTAATCATAACCCATCCACATCTAGGGATCATATCACCAGACACTTCACTGGAGGAAGGAACAGTACTGTTGATATTCGTGACTCACTGTATTCATGGGTTGGAAAGTTTAAAGCATCAGCTGTGATCCCATTATGACTGGCATTGTGACATAGACTAGTGGATTTCCCCAAATTGATTTTTGTTTGGATTACAGCTTATCTTCTATAAAAACATCCAGTTTTGATTCCACATGTCCTGTGAGGGAGCATTAATCACGGCTCTTAATAAATTGTTCTCTTCATTAATTATAATCATTGCTAAGATACTCCTGTTAGAAAAAAAGCATTATTTTACTCATGATCTCCCTGAACACTCTCCAGTGCAATCAGAAATGTCTTGTGCTCCTTCCTTCTCTGAGGGATAGGCTTTGTCTGAAGATTGCAGAGTGATTGGGAGGTTTTTTTGTTTGTTTTTCACCTTGCATAACCTGTGAGGTTGGAAGAAGTTCTGGCTTATGGCTTTAATTACAGTCTGTCTAACTATCTAAAAACCCTGCCGCTCTCTTCCTTCAAGTCCTGCCCTTGTGATGCCAGCACACACCTGTGGCTGAGAAGAGTAATGTTGATGGCATGTGCATGACCTCCACTTTTCATTCATACTTCTTTCATCTTGTTGTCACCTGTTACTGCAGCCTGCCTTCGTGTGTCCACCTTTTTGCTAAGCTCTCGTTGGAGGCTGTGACCAGGTTATTATTGCTGTTTTAAAACTAGGATAATTATCTAGTACACTGAAGTCCCCATCTGGGCTGTGCTGAGAGCTTCTGAACATTAAGCAGATTTCCTGATGAAATGGTCAAGGTGAAGTGCCTTGGTTACGAGTTCTTATCGCAGTTTCAGCATAGTTTAGGACCATACTTCTATTAACATTTCCACGACAGAATTGGCATGTGCATTGACATCAGGTACGTGCAGACTCGTAGTCAGGGTTGGGTGAGGACCATTGGCAGCCGCTTGCAGCAGTTCTAAGATGAACCCAAGATCCACGTGGACTCCAGCCTGTGTTACTAGGCCAGAATGGTCTTTCTCCCAAACCCAGTAATGAGGTGTCTGTGTGCAAACCAGGGTGGTGATGGGGGATGCAACACAGAGCTGTGAGTCTGGGTGAGCTCTGCTTTGAAGACATGCCCTTAATTATGCTGCAGGTTTAGGCAGTGCTTCTGTAATAGTTGGCTGTCAAATCACCTCACAAAGCTATGATCTTTCTTTATCCTTTTTGAGACGCTAATTGGTAAGAAGAGATGGGTGCTAACGCACTGATAAGCCCATTAGCCATGTTGTTACTTACTTGCTGAGATGTTCACAATTCCTTAATTGTGGGCATGTTTCCTTTGGGTAATTTCTGCTTAGCTGACTTACTCAGCAGTGCTCTGTCCACGTGTGTTCCTGAAATTATCAGCTGACATAACACAAAACAGTGCTTTATGCCGCCAGTCTGTACAGAGCACAAAGTTGGAAGGTGTAGCAAAGTACGATGGCTTTCATTGAGCAGAAACCAGGATAATATGAAGGGCATTTCTGGGTAGAAAAATAGAGCGTTTCTATGCCCTCATAGAACAACACAGAGGTCCCACTCAGGTCCTGCCTTGGTCAAGTTGAATTACAAGCTGGGTATTTTCCCTTGTGGTCAACAATGTGAATAATGATGGTCCTTGGTTAGGAGAAATGTCAGCCCTTGGACTGTGGTATGGGTGTTTTAGATTCAGCCATCAGTGAACTCTTAAAGTACTCTTGGTAACTTTCCTATATAGGTTGTGATGAAAATTAAGTGGGACTATACTCCTTTATTTTCAGAATCTGAGATTTTTAAGCACTGATGTTAAGTTAGTGATTGAATTGGTCTTCTAGTGTATATTTTGTTTTTCATCTTGGTGGGACATTGACAACCCCAAATTTGCCCTTTGTTGAATACTTGAAATTTAACATTCAGATCTGAATGTATACACATCAGTAACATCTAGTCTGTCCTAGAAACAGTGTCAGGAACCAGTTCTGGGACTTTCATTTTAAGCATCAGGATTCCAGCATTTTTCATTTAAAGGCCTGATCTGTAGTGTTTGTGGTTCCTAAAAACAAATGAGCTCTGCTTTCAGTACATCTGGAGCTGGTCCAGATCTCTGCTGTTGTCCATGTGCAAACTGCTGCTCCCCATTCCAGAAGAGAGGCCGATTCCCACGTTCATCGCACTTGCAAACAGCAAAACAACTTGGTTTTTCTTCAAGTGGCTTTTTTTGCAGTGAGTGACTTTTTAATGGTACAGTTGTATCCTTGTGTTCACAGAATTTTCAAAGTTCATGGTGACTCTGAAGTGGTGCTGTGATTATGAGTTTAATTTTATTTGCCTTTTAATACTGCTAAGAGGATTTTTTTTTCACCTGTGATGTAAGAAATGTTAAATGCTATCTGATGAAAATACATCTGTTATTTATAGGTAAATCCAATTATTTGGTTAATGGATCTTAAGAACAGCTATAAGAAGTGGTCATTCATATATTTGTGAACAACTGATTGCTATTTCCCTTCTGAAAAACATCCATTGTGATTGACTTGTGAGTATTCAGCTTTGTGAAAGGAAAGCCAGACCTGTTAGCATAGCTTTATCTTGCATGTCACAGAGAACAGACAAATCAGTGCTTATTGAGCCACCCTGTAATTGCATTAGTCTGTAAACTTCTGGTGGCCTGGTTTCCTCTCTTATTAAACGGAATGAGAAGGGTTGGAGACATGCTTGGATACTTGCACTTGTAGATTAGACATTTCCTTTTTTGGAGGTCGGCTTTACTGGCTTGGGTTTTTTTCCTTTAAAACGAGACATGGTTTTGGTCTGGTGTTATTTTTTGTTCTGCCAGAAAACTGCAACACATTATGCAAAAATGTTCATTTGTTCTGAGCTAAGATTATTTATAGGTCAGAGTTCTCACATGATGACTACTGCCAGCTTTAGGTCCTCATAAGGAATACAAATTCAGTTTTGAGATTAGCTCTTGTATTTCTTTTTCTAGTTACAATAACTAATTTAGGCCCCTGTCTCATTCTGAATGTGTCAGTTTTTATAAATGATGTTCACCTCATAAAACTCTGCTGTCTGTCACTTTGTGAGTTACAAAGTACATAAAAAGAACCATAAAATACATTTTTATCTTCCTCATGAAAGTTCTTACTAAACACCAAGTTCTTGTTAACCTGTCAGTCAGAAAGGGAACCCACCAAAGGAACATGTCAGTCGGGGCAGGGAGGAGGTAGGGGGCAGGCGGGGATTGCTGCGATGTTTTTGTTGTGTGAAAATCAGCTTGAGATTTTTCCCAGCATCCTGAGTTTCTAAGCTCCTGTATTAAAACCAGAGAAGCCAATTGGGGGCAATAAAGTTAGACAGGTGCTTAAGAATTTTTTTAGGAGCCTACAGCAGGAGGAAGGAGTTTTTAATGGGAAGCCGCAGGCACGCGTGGCTGCTTCAGCTGAGAGCTGCCACTCCCCCAGTCTCTTCCCCGGGCCCTTTGGCTGCTCCCAAGAAAGTAAACAGCCACGGTTTGCCCCAAATCTGCTGTGTGACCAGAGAATCCTGTTCAGACCAGAGCTAGGCAAACACCAAACAAACAGCTTGTACTCCAAACCTTAGGCATTCAGCCTGTAAGTAATTACAGTTCCAGTCCTTTTATAGTATGCGTTAATAATGCAAGATAAATCTTGATGTTAACTCTTCCCAGCAAGCTGAAGCCCTGTTTACTAGCCAGTCATTCAAAGAAGCAGTGGTTAGAAATAAAAGTGAAGCTGATATATGGTCTAATGCGGTGATCCTGGAAAGGCAGATGGTGTCCTTGGAGTACTCTGTGGTTACAGTGTTGCCCTTTACTGAGGGTATCTATTCAGCTGTGGAAGGAAGAAGGATCAATACAAAACCCCAAAAAAGGACTGATTGCATCGTGAGTGTTTAGTTTGGTGGACAAAGGACAGCTGCCATAAGAAATTTCTCACAAGCCCTACACTGTATCTTACTGACAACCATCCTTGCCCTCCCTGTAGTTGTGTGCAGAAAGGTTTGTCTGCGAGGGAGGAGGTTTCAAAATGGACAAATTTGTGAGAATTTCATGCTAGAGGAACAATCTTAGAACAGGAGTTGTGAGTTGCGTGGTTTTCCCTGTTGGTGGCTACTTTTCAGTTGGTAATGATCCACAAATAATTCACAGGGTGATAATCCAGGTCTTCCTCCCAGAGTTTGAAGCTGCTCTGTCTTTCCCCCTGAATCATGTTACAGTTTTTTGGTGACATTTTGGGCCAGTTTATGCTATATATTGCAGGAAAGGACAACTAGACTGGAGGGAGAGGAGGTGTTGTCACACAGCCATTCACTGGCAAGTCCTGGGTAAAATCTCAGAGCCTTTACAGCTATCTTGGGTACAGTGTCATACTAAGTCATTAATGCCCTGGCATCTAATTCCCAAGTCTTGTCAAATATTTGACATGCTGCTTAATGCTTGTTATTTTTTCAAGTATTTCCCCAGTTTTAGGTTATCCCAGTTTAATGACTGCCTTAATGGCTGAATGTCCATGGTTCTGTAAAATGGACTTGGAGGGTGATCTCCTACAGAAAATATTTTTTTAAATACTGATTGAGAATACTCTGTGAAATTAAGGTAATTTCCTGGCACGTTGCGAAACACCTGGGTGCTTACAGTGTGGTTAGAGGTATTTGTATGGTGGGACTAGAAATATGCAAGGTGTTATTCTGCCTACCATCTCTGTAACAGCAAAAGAATTACAGAAAGGCTTTATGGATTTCTTCTTGTGCCTGCATTTTCCAGACTGCATACTTTAATATATGAAATTGCAGTGTCATCCTATGTTTCTCCATCTGCCTCTGTGCAATTTTTCATACCGTAGTATAGGTTGGGCAGACACTTCGAGCTGGGCAGCCTTTCCTTGGCTTAGAATTTGACATGATATAGCATATGTTGTTGTGTGCATAGATGCAAGAGATAAAGCTCAGCATAAAGTCATCCCCTGGCCCCAGAGACTTACCACAGTGGCAACTGCTTCCTGTCTGTTTCCCTCTAGACATGTAGAGATTAGATAGATAGATAGATAGATAGATAGATAGATAGATAGATAGATAGATAGATATGTGTGCCAGAAAGAGGAAGGGATGAGCTCATTCTCCTTGCAGGTGTGATTACTGCAATTCCTGAGTGTATGCTGCAGCAGAGAGCCTCTCACTGCTCTTACAGACAGCTGTAGACAGGGGACACAGGCTTGAACAGCATTCGCAATTACTTTCCAAAACCCTGCATTCTTGTCATTGTTAGAGCCCTAATTTGCTGAGCAGTTGGTTTGAGCCCAGGAAATCATTATGGGTTGATTTTATTGTTGCTGTTACTGTAATAGGAGGAGGGAATTAAAAACAAATGCCTCAGTGCCGATGTTTGACTAGAGTGAGAGACGCTTGGAAAAGGCCAGGCAGGAGGACTGCTGGGCAGCTGATGAGCTGTGTTTCAGCATTATATTCTGAGTGGGATCCATACACAGACCCTCAGTGGAAATCAGCTTGGGCAGAGGCAGGGTGAATGGACTCAAATCACAGGATGCTGCTATTGCAAGATGCTACATGGAAGGAATGTCGCTTGGTGCACCTAGTGTGACCTTTTTTATCAAAATGCAAGTAGGTGGATGGAAGAAGCCAGAGGAAGAGGAGGAACAGCTGGCACTGATGAGAAAGCTTGAAGAAAACCAATGATCAGTGGAAGGAAGAGAAAACATTCTGGACAAAAAACTCAGAAAAGAGAAAGTTCAGACACACAAGTTAACACGGGTAACCATAATTGCAAGCTCTCTGGTCCCCAAGAGGCAGCAGCTGCTGTTTGTCTCTCAGCAGTGATAGAGCTAAGAAGGCCTCTGGCAGATGTCCCCCATGGAGCATCTGTGATACTCAAGGCTGGCCAAGAGGAAGTTCCTCTTTAGTGACAGACATGTTGGGAAGCCTCGTGTCACTGATAGTTGTCTCAGGGTCTGGCACACAGTTGGCAAGTGGTGAACCTCTTCATTAATAAATGTAACTTGAAGATGTAGCAGTGCACCCAGTGCTCCCACACAGATGGGGCAGAGCACTTGGAAGGAAGGTAGGCTCTAGCAGCCAGGGAGCCACTGTGTGTCTTCTCATCTGCCACTTCAATCAGTGTAGACTGCTGCAACTGCATTTGCTGTGTCTTGCAAGCAGAGGTAATGAGCAGTAGCAATATATGAAGGGCTTCATAATGAACATTGTCTGTCCACAATGTGTGTTCACAGTGTATTTACAACTGCTGCTATGTCTTTTTGTCTTGGCAAAAGATGTAGGCAAGTCTTAGTGTGAAGGAAAATCAATCCTGTAAAAAAGGAGATAAACATTTGCCCCACATAATTCTGAGTTTAGTAAACTTTCAGCCAATAGCACAGTATTTGTATAGTAAGATTTGAGGTCTGTAAGTATTTAGCAGTTTGCACTGTCTGTGTACAGGGTCTAATTCATTTCTTCAATCTCTAATGACAAGAAACTGACAAATACAGCAAAACTGCCCAGTAGGCTATCAGCAACAGTCCTAAAAGCTCTGTATTTCACACAAGAATACAGACTCACAGAGGGCTCCTCACCATCAGCTCTTAAATGAGGAGCTCTTAATTTGCAGGAGGATAATTTTTAAAAAATGAAAATCATGTCATTAAGAAACCAGGTAACATTCTTATCAATAAAAATAGGCTCTTCCACATATTCTATGAATTAATCAGTTATCACTGATTAAGTAAAAGATCTGTAGCCCTCTCCTTAACAAGGTTTTGGTATTACACATCTTTTATTCAAAGTGGTATTTCCTTTAAAGTACACTTGAGTTCCACAGTCTCAGACAGACTTCAAGATTAAGTATGTGCAAACCCATATGCATGTGTGTTGACTTTCAGAGTGCCTTAACTGTTCTTCCATTTATGTGAACTTGACCAACTGCCTTGACTTAGGACAAGTTGTGCTGCTTGGGAGTGTCTTGTATTTATGAGGGTTTTCTGCCTCGCTATGGTAAATCTCCTTCAGCATTCTTCTTCACCTCCCCCTCCAAAGTGTGAAAGACAGTTCAGATGTTTCCCACCCAGCATTTTTTTAAGTAAGAAAATATTATTGCATCAGGAGGAGTATGCTTGTAGTGGAACACGGTGTTTGTTTCAGTGCATTTACTGTCAGCAAGCTCATTCCTGTTCTCTCCTGTTAAAATTTATAGTTGAATCTTGTGTCTCAGAAAGCAGTGAAATTTCAGAGGGTTCCCGAATTTCAGAGGCATTCATGTTGTTGTATCACATTTCACTTGCTTAGAGAGAAATTAATTATTTGCACTGATTAATTACTTGAAGAATGAGCTGTCTTAACACTGAATTTATGTAGGATATTATGCTGCAATTGTATCTACACTTCTTTGCACATTGCCATCAATTCAGTGAAGCTTAGTTTTATAGCAGGGAGCATTAGAGGAAATTTCTAATGACTTGGAAGATAAGCCAGTGCCTTGACACAAGCTTATCAGTAGCACACTACTAGAAAAATTTAAGTAATTGCCTCTAAATGCTAGAAATTCACTGTAATCAGGGAATGCATGCTTGTGTTTCTTTTGTTCTTCAGTTAAAGATGCCTTAACATTTCCTGAAATGTTGTTGCTCATTTGATTAAGCATCACAGTTCTTATCCTTGTTTGTGTGGAGTTCTACTGAATGCCATCATTCTGTGTTGGCAATAGATGTCTGTCTAAGACTTAAGCTGTGACCAATAGACATTTTCTTTGTGTTTGCTTTTCCCACATCTTTCTGGAGGCTTAGGAAACCAAGGATATGGATTCCTTGAAAGTTTTTGTAAAATGAGCTTAAGCTGTGTTTTCAGACCAAAAATGCCTGCCTGCATCTCCTAAGCTGTGTTCAGCAGTTCTTCAAGGAAAAACCAATTATTTGAATGATGAGCCCTTGCAAAGTTTAGCTTCAGAAGTTGCTGCCTGTCACAGGAGAAACTTTACATCAGTTGGCCAGTCAGCATCATTGTGGTGCTGTGCAGGATTCCCTCTGAACACTCCACTGGTGCTGGATGATGGTGAAGGGCAGGAGGTTCAGGGAGGAAATCAGGGCAAAACAGTCTGGAGGGTCTTTTCCCTGACGTAAAGTAATTTTATTGCTGCTACTGCTGTTGTTGCATAAAGAGAGCTACCCTATTAAGAAGAAAACAGCTACCCTATGAATGAAACAAATGAATTATTATAGAACAAAGTTGGGTGTGTTTTGACCAATTTGCCAATATTATGCATAGAAGAAATAACATCTGAGTAATTACAGCAAAAGAAGCGTTAAATGCAACTTGAAATACACACATCTTTTCTAAGCTTGGGACTGTTTGAAATTTTGTAGTGTTAATCTTGGTTTGTAATAGAGTGGCCATACTCAATTTATGTTGATAAGCTGTCCTGTGCTTCTTAGTGATCTCCTTTAGGTAGATGGCAGATAGCAGTGGGTGCTGTTACTGCAAACAGGTGTGGTTTTTTCTAGACTGTTGAGATCTCTCCTTTCTAATTTTCTTTGGATGTGTTCAGTTAAAGTACTATGTCTGTTCAAAGCTACAGCAATTCTGCATCTAGAAGAACACCATACAGGAAGAAGTTCGACTCCACTGAAGAAATTATGCTTCCCATAACTCCGAATATTCCTCTCTATATTGCCAATGCAGGACATGTAACTTTGCAAGATGGCACCACGGTTAAAAAAGCTTTAAAATTTGACTGAATTAATACAAATTAACAAGCATAACTCCAGCTTGCAAGACTGGGAGTCTGGGAGTTACCTAAACATTTTGTTCTGTTTTAAAACAAACACTTTTCTATCAGCTTTTTCAAAATTCTTGAGGATCTTTGTTTCCAGCCACCTTATCTAAACAAATCAAAACAAACACTGTGCACAGGTTTCTTGCTACCACAATAAATTGCTTGTTTTAACTGGGGTGGTTGTGGACTGGTTTGTTTTTGGGTATTTTTCCTTGTCTTTTGTGTTTGCCTGAGAAACAGCCTCAGCATGCAGGATGACAGGTCATCTGAGGTGCTAACAACATTTAAAATAATTCCAGAGGAAGCTTCTTCAAATTGTCTTGTGTTTAGGATGAGGCAGGAGCCTGCACAGGACAGTCCCATCGAGCTGCTGATAGAGGGCTGCTCAGTTATCCCTTCGGTGTCCACACATGGGGCACGGAGTAGCTGAAAAGGACTTGCAGCAGGGCAGAGTGGCTTCCTACTCCTACTGTGAGTGTAAGTCAGGCCAGCTTGGGTTATCTCGCTGTGAAGACTAAGGAGACACTCATCTGCTTGCACACCCCTCCAGAGAGAGATGCTTAAGTAAGATTTAGACCTTTAAACCTCAGAAGAGTGGAGGTGAAGAGTTTACTGTGAAGTGGCTGTAGTGCATGGCGACAGGAATCACATTGGGTGTTGACTGTGGTCACAAGTGACATCACAGACTGTGGAGTTTTCGCCCATCTCAGCACCCACAACAAAAGCAGGCAGTGCTTTTGAGTAAGACAGTGCTTTTGAGAGGTACTGACAAAGTGGAGAAGAGACGACAGGAAGTCCTTCCCCGTCTTAAGTGGCTTGCAGCAAACCTAAGTAATTTTTCATTACAGATTCCTTCTTTGCATGCGAGAGCAGGTAGGGAGATGAACAACTCCTTAAATATTAACTGTCAGTATCTGAGGAAAAGAAGTAAGTGGGAGGCTGTATGAACTTTCTTGTTTTTCCAGCCCTCATCTTTTCATGACACGTAGCATTCTCAGCTGATTGGCATTTATGGCTCCATCACTGGTAATTTTGACAAGGTATTTTATGTGTGCTGTGCTGGGGGTAGTAAACATTCCATGTGCTACTTTTTTTCTGAATGGAGAATGCCCCCAAAGCCCCAGTTTTCAGAGCAGTCAAGTGTGAACATATCATTTAAGAAGTTTTACCTGTTCACCATGAAAATATTAATGAAGACCAGATTTAACACTGGAAATTTATTTCAACCCAGATGGCATCAAAAGAGTGCCTTCAGGTATTCTTTGGGTTGGGCTGAGCACAAACTCTTTGTTTTCACCAGGGTTAAAGGTTTCCTGCTTAGGTTACCTAACTCATCTGCCAGCGTGAGTAGACATTCATGTAAGTACAAGTACACACTGGAGGCATTTTTTTCCCAAAGAAGCTGTAGTCTTTTTCTGTCATAAGAAGACCCAGCCCTGACAGCAAGCAGTGTCAGAGCCTGGCACTGGACCCCTTCCCCTGTGAAAGTGGGCAGCAAAAAGCAACTGCATTGCACCTCCTCAGTGCAAAATGCAAAGCACTAGTGAAATGTAAGAGCCCTCTGCTCCCCCATCAAGGTTTAATGTGACAATTTCCTATTGAAATTTATTTTGGTGGCCATCCTTGGGTAATTCATGCTGAGCAATTATTCTCCTGCTGCTACAGCAACAGTTCAGACTTTGTCTGAAATGCAGGTTTCAGGTGGGGGTTACTCTCTGGAGAGGCTGGAGGTCTGAGTGTGTTGTCCATACTGCCTATCTCAGAAACTGGTTTTATTTCTGTCTCATACTGGTTGTCTCATACTGTTCTTTGTAAGAACAGCAGGCCTCATTATGGCACCAGGGGAAATTAAACTAACAGACCCAATTTGTAGTCATAAAATAAATAAAAGTGGCCTTTGGGTTGAAAGCGTGTGATTTCCTCAGAAGGAGGAGGAAGAACAATTAAGATTGCTCATCAGATTAAATTCTTTGTAATTGCTTATTTTCAATTAGCCCCTTAAACATGAGGAAATAGCCAAGAAAACTATTTCTTTTAAAAAAGTATTTGTTGCAAAGAGGAATTCTGTCAAGCTGCCTTCCCTTGCTGTTACGAGCTGTCTCTGCCAAAAATTGAAAATTAGCTCTTGAGCAGGCATGATCGGACTGGCATCACAGGTGGATGGGCACCTGCTCAGAAAACTGCCTCCCCTCTCATGAGATGTGCTTCCTGCATCTCTTCATCCTGCTGGAGCCGTGCAGTGAGGTCAGAAATGTTTCACCCAGAGAGAAGTCTGGGGAATGGAGCACACCGAACTAGCCAGGCACCGAACAGGCTGGCGTTAAAAGCCTTACCATATGCCCTGTATCTTTGTTGTTTTATTCCAGTTCCTTGCACAGGATGCCCTCTGATGTTCACCACCCATATTTAATCCTCTTCTAGTTTGATAAGCGTAGATTTGTAGAGGAGGTATTAAAAATGAGAAGGAAATCCTTGAAATGTTTAGTAAACTCTAGCAGTTGTATGCTTAAGCACCATTTTTTCTTCAAGCAGCCAGCCTTCTGGAGCAGTCTCCATTTAACAGTCCCAGATAGAGATGTCTGTGAAGATTATAGTTTAAAAATAATGCGCAGAAATGGTGGCTCTGGGCTTGTCAGACCTTCCCTCACATTCAAGCTACTTTGCTGTCACACAGAGGAGAGGAATAACACTTCCTCTATCGTGAGAAGACTGTTGATACAGAAGGAGGTGAGGGAAGAGGTTTGATACTTGTTTTTCTTCTACAGTTGCACATCTTGTATTTAATAGTCATGTGAGGGTGCTATGCTAGTCCAACAGACTCAGAAAGTCAGGTAGGGTATTTATTCCCTGAACAGGAAAGGGATGCACAAGAGGATTTATTTGGTTAAAGTTAAGCTTGTGTATACTTTCCATAAAGAAGAACACTATTGTTCTTCCTTTTCTTTTTTTCCCTTTTTTCCCCCTTTTTCTTTTTTTTTTCCCCTCTTCCCATGTGTTAAAAGAGCAGAATTAGGCCTTTACAAGCTTGTAACAATGACCCTGTGGTTCCAGTCATGCAGTTACCTCCAGTGTGGGAAGGTGTTGGGACTGATAGGGAAGCATGTGTGGCCTGAGGTAGCTGAAAGGGCTTGTGAATGCTGTAATTTTGTTACTATTTAATCAGGAGATACAGTACTGCAAATCACTGTTTCTGCCACGTTTTTAAAGAATTTGTGTTGAACCAAAACCATAAGTTGAAAACAGATGCTAAAATCTGGGATGGCCTCTCCCAGAAACACAGCACAGGCCGTGCCCTACTTTCAGTGCCTCACCATGTATAGTGCAGGTTCACAGAGGAGGGCTGCTTCGGGTTAAAGAAGTCCCAAAGTGAGGGCCATGGCAGAGAACGTGATGCCACTTACATACTTTTCTTTGTCCGGCTGAGCTCTTGCTTTGCACACCTCACGAGCCTCTACAGGTGGCCTCTTGGCACAGACGGAGCAGTCTCGTGGCCACTCAGCCCTAGCATTCCATATGACCTGCCACTCTCAGAGACAAGTTTGGCTGCAGGCCTGAGCATCCTCAGATCTGCAGAAAAGAAAATAGGAGTTGCCTGCTTGCACTAAGATTTCATACACACAGGTTTAGCCATGAAACCCAGAATCCTTTGATACAATGTGCATTTGTGCTGCAAATTTGGAATATTAGGGTCTGAAGCAGGTAAATCAGTTTGTAAGGGTTTTGTCTCAGATACTGAGGCCAGCACTCTGTCTTTTGTAATCTTGCCCTTGATGTCTCGAGAAGATAATATTTGCTGATTGTTCAGCAGACCTCTGATACTAATACAGGCTCTTTATGAGAGAAAAGCATTTCAATCTTTGTAGACTTACTTCATTTCGGTGTGGCATGATGTAAGGGACCCAGGGGCATACTCCTTAGAGTCATGCAGAAGAGTTGGTTAAAAATTCAGATATGTCAAGAATCTTTGCACTTCTGGAAGTTAGAAAGAATCATTCTGAAGTTAAAAGGAATCATTTTTAAGTATTCTTGAACCACTTTGAGTTAGATTTCTTCATCTTTATTTGTTTCTTGATCATTCAGCCATTTCAAGTTTCTGTCTGAATTTTTTGTTTCAACCTAGAACACTTTTTTTTAAAAATAAACTTCAGGTTCTTTTGGGTGGGACTGATGCTTTAAGGGAAAAAAAAAAAACCCAAACAACAAAAAATAAGAAAAACCCCAACTTACTTTAAGATGATGGCAATGGTGACTCTGAATTCCTGAGGGGAAAAACGTTGTTCATTTATCTGAGGTCATGTGTAGCAGAAAAGGGTTTAGCAGGGTGTATCTGCTGCCTTTGCCACCAAGCTACACTGCTATACTGAACACACATCATTCCCATAAGCCCATTCACTCTTGCAGCATATCCATGTATTTTCCAAAACTAGTTGGTATGAGAAACAAGTCATTAAAAAAAAATTACATAGTGCAACTCTTTTAGGGTTCAGTGAAAACAGAGCATTTGCGTGTCAAATGGACAATTCCCATGAGTCTGTATCAAACAAGGGTCTTGAGCTCCATCTCCTGCACACCTGGGTAGTGCTCCAGTTACAGCTCTGTCCTCCAGTGACCTCCCAGGCGTGTGGGGCTTTAGACACCTGGTGTCAGGGAGAGTACAGAAGATAAATATATTGTGACCTTCCGCTCCTTCAGAGGCCACAGGTGAGGCAAGGTTACCTAAACTTCATATTAAATCAATGATCAGCTATAGGAATTGCATTTTAAATCTGTTTGCACTTAAATAGAGTATTTTATTTCTTCGTGGGACACTTATCCCCATTCATAGTGTAAAATTCTGGGATGATCCAGGGAAATAAAATAGCTGACACTGTAAAATCTGCAACTGTGTATTAAAATTTCTACCCTTCTACTGTGCACACAGTATGGGAAGTGTTATGTGAAGGCACACAGTATTTCCTGTCACTTTAGGCTCACCAAAGCCACTCTTTGCTTAGGACAGGGATGTTGAGTGCCTTTATTTTTTTCTGGTGAGCATCTTATTTATTCTCTTTTCATAGATTAATTCAACAGGTGGCAAAGAATTTCTTACCTACTCATTTAAAAAATGTAGAGGCTTGGCTTGCCTCATTTAATGTGGCTCAGGCAGGTTGTGGAGCGTCTAGTGAAGTGAGCTACCACTGCCTTCAAGGGTTCTCCTGTCAAAAATGTCACCTTCAGTTTCATCATTGCTGGTAAAAAATGGTTGTGTCTTCCCTTTGCTGAGGCCCTAGAAGTAGTAAGAAAGCAAGTTAATATATTATGTAATTCCTCAGGTGAGTAAAATTTGCTTTAACTGTCTCATTTGTAGCATCATGTGTGACACTAAATTCAAGCCATTTAAACCCAAAGTCCAGAGGGCCTTTGCAGGGGATGTCTGGTCAGCACAGCTCATGTTTTTACCTTAAACCATCAAGCCTCCAGGAAACTTAATCCAAGGGTACTCAAATGTCAGTAGCCCACAGGCAGCAGTAATGAACAGGTACTGTGCTGTAGAAAACGTGCTGCCTGTTTTCTCTGTCACCCTTGTAACCTTGTGGGGGAGTTTTTTTGTTTGTTTGTTTTCATGGGTGGGTTGTTGTTGGGGTTTTTTTGTTGGTTTGTTTTCATGGATTGGTTGTTGTTGGGGTTTTTTTTGTTTGTTTGTTTGTTTGTATTCTGGGGTTGTTTTTTTACACTCCTTATATCCAGTTGTTTTCCATGTGGCTGATACTTTGCATACAAGCTGTGCACCCCTATCCTGACCTGAGTCTTCTGAAACAGCTAACCAGAGGTGGCCTAAGCACTTCAGTTAACATTTCAGCCTCTCCTGTGGAAAGAATATAGTCAAGCCTTTTTTTTGTTTCCTGACACGTAAAAATTACTGCTAATTGCTGCTTGGGGCTTGTGTCTTCCACAGCAACCCTTCATGGAATTGCTGTTTCTTAGTACTAAGCCAGCTACATGCTGTGTTGTTTGGTTGTGGCTCTCCCTGCCAGCCCTCTTCCAGCATCCCCCCCGCTCCTGCAAAAAAAAAAAAAACCCAACCAAAAAATCCAAACAAAACTCAAACAAAAACAAAATCAAAAAACAAACAAAAACAAAAAAAAACCCAAAAGCAAACAAAAAACCCAACAACCAAAAAAACTCAAAAAAAAAACCCAAACAAAAAACCCCCAAACAAAGAAAAAGAACCCCCAAACAAACCTAACCAAAAACAACCTACAACAGTAAACTCCTGCTTATGTTTGCTGAAAACAGTCCTCCTTTAGGTCTGTTGCCAACACAGTGGTTTTGAAAGTATCTCTAAGGAGGTGGCTCCCTTGCAGGTTAAGTGAAGTCATGCTCTTTCTAAGTGGTGTGAACTGGCATTTTCCTTGTAAAAGAGACTCTTTGTGTGTATCGACTGAGGGTATGGGATTCTTTTTTTTTTTTATACCAGGTCTCCCTTTGCCTGTGACATCATAGTATTGTAATGAGCTGGGGAAGGAATTTGGTTTAACAAGCCAAAAAAAGCTAAGGCCTTTATGGAAAACAACATGTTTGGGGTTTGCTTCAGAGTTTACAGAAACAGAGAGAAAGGATAAGCTAAGGTTTCTGACCTGCCGCACGTTATCTATCACATCTAGTCTTTATCCTTCTATATGGGGAGGAGTCTTTAAAATACCATTTTTCCAGATGGTATTTGTGGAATTCTTTGCACTGTAGCTGGTTTGTTCATTGTGAGCAGTAGTGAAATGTACAGCTTTCTACTAGATGTAATACAGGAGGTTATTGATACTAAGGAGAAAATACACTTTGGTGTATCTTGTGCATGTGATAACTAGGAGTACCACCCAGCACATTCAGTGTCTGTATTCTTCAGATAGCACATGCAAAGTCCTCTGGCTGAGTTTTTACTTGCTCAGAAAGGGTATGTTTCCCAATGGTTGAGTGTATTATCCTCCTTGACACTGTAAAGCAAATTTCAGTTCATAAAGAGGCTTTCAGGGCATCTGTTCAGCTTTATCTTTTAGTTGTTTACCACTGAAGGAAATTGGGCGTAGTACTGTGAGCAGTCACATTTAGCAGCAACAGCATTCCTGGGTTTTATGGCATTTGATGCTTGCTGTGGCACTTAGTTGATGCCTCTGTGCATGCACCAGGATAGCACATTCTGTAACTCCTGAGAAATGAGGAAGGGTATGTTAGGGGAAGAGTATCTGGAAGTCAAGATGGCTTGCTCTCTCCTACTAGCCTGTGCTTTGGCTTTTACGTACACAGACTCCATAGCTGAAGTCTCATGCAGTCACTTCAAATACTGAAAACCAAGCTATTGCTTGTGTGATGTGCTCGTAAACAACACTCTTTTGAGAAGGTCTGGTCTTTCCCTCTCTGAAGCAATTTGATCTGGAATGTGTCAAATGTGTGTTTCTACAGAGATGTGAGGTGCTGCTTGCTATTTAATGCTGAGCCATTTTATGACTGTTTAAAATAGCTCCAAGCAAGGATTTCCTATCAAATAACAAATTGTCTGAGAAATACAGCAACTCTTAATATATAACAGTTTAGTTGGCTTTAGTGATCTTGCCAACATTAACTGAATTAACCACTGTTTATTTCAATTTTCTGTAATTAGGTAAAAAAGAATCCACAACTGAGGGACTGGGCAATCTGAAGGAGTTTTAAAGCAGAGCAGTTTGAGCTGGAATAGCCAGTTCAGTTAATACTGTTTTCCTCCATCATTATCTTAATTCTCCACGTGCCGAAAGAGCAAGCAATGAATGCCTTAATCAAATAATATCCTAATGTAGTCCAGATGTGCTGTAGGTCATTTTAATCAGTGCCTTTTCAGCAGGAAAAGAAGGAATAATGAGTTTTTGCTTGGAAAAGGGGAGGGGGAGCAGGGGCAGAGGGACAGGAAATGGTAGGTGCAGAAAGGAGATGTCTCAGGGTTTTCTCAACTACCTTCTCCCAAATAAAGAATTTTTTAAAAATCCTATGCAAGTCTCACTTTCAATGAAATACTCTCCTGCAGGAGATGACTGAAATAAGTAATTTTTGTTATGAGCAAAGCAGAGATGAAGTTACTAACTGTTCACAACCCCAAACTCACGTGGTATGTTGTATTTATAGCCTAGGGACAGCAATGGCATGTGGAGAATTTAGCAACATCCTCCTTCTTACAGACTACACATTTGGCCTCTCACTAGCAAAACTGTTTTGTAGACTGTTGTCTGGCTTTCTGTTAAATATTACTTATTTGCTGGATATTTATTGGAATGGTGTGTCAAAGTCCACTGCAATGTTGTGTCAAAGTCCAGCATCCTGGCTACATTGGATTCATCATTTAATGATAGCGAGTTTCATTTTGTTGACGTGTATCTTTGAAGGGGGATTTTTCTACGTGCACTGTCCAGAAAACTAAATTACTTGCTTGCCCTTACAGGAAGAACCCTACGAATTGCACTCCACTGGAGTGACACGGTTTTGGCTCTTGTATAAAATCTCCAGCTAAAATCTCCAAATGCTGTTTTCTCCATGGGCTGTTTCTGGAGAAAGGGGCTGGGAGTACGCTGGGCTTGGTGACTCAGGCAGGGGAGGTAATGTGCCAGTGATGTGCCACTCGTGTTGGAAGTGCCTTCTCTTGCCTCATGTATGCATAACACAGCTAATGGCAAAGACTCCAGTTATATGCTTGGACCACCATCATATTTCCCCCCCTCTTCACTTCCGTAAAGTGATTTTTGAGCTAGCACTAGGTTAGATATCCTCTTTTTTCACGTCCTTTCAGTTTTATTTTCATAATGTTCCAGTCATGAGCTTTTGCCTAAGTATGGAGGTAGCAGTCTAAAATACATTTTGGGTAGAGCTAATTCTGAACAGGAACCTTTTTAAGCCACTACATGCTCTCTCTCAATAGAGAGTTTTAGAGGCCTCTAGCTTTAAAATAATTCCATTTCCTTGAAAAACTGGGAAGAAAGCAATCTGTGGAGTGCTTAAGCCAGCTGGCTGGTTGAGTCCTCAGACTGTAACCTTCCCAAGGCTCACTGCTTGCAGTGAATAAGCATTGCCCTGTTCTTTGTGCTCCTGGCAGAGCAGGCTGCCACTGGGTGAGACACACTGCACCATGCATGGTTGCGTAGGCATACCTTCATTTAAGGAGATTTGGTTGTGATGGGTCTTAATCTAATGGATGGGAGCAGCTGTAACAAGTCCTACTGATAAAGACAAAACATCAGCAATAATTCTTAACTTTATTCAGTTGTCAGAGAAACAGATGTTTGGCCTTACATTTCTGAGCATAATTTGTTCCTTTAGCCCAGCATAGCCTCTGTGGCAGTAGTCCTGTCAAACTCCAGTAGGTATTGAACAGCCATGCCTTTCAGAAATGCGGAAAGTATTAATTAGGCTTTAGAAAATAGTTAAAAGCAGTATGACCTCCAACAGTTAACTATTGTGGAACAGACAATGGAAAGTGAAAAATCTTAGTCTTCGTTTGCAAAGGTTTGGAGGTGGTTGCCTCAGTTAAAGCATTCAATTCCTACTCTATTGCCCTTGGAAGTAAGTGGTCAAAGATATCCAGCATAGAGATAATGTATCTTTTTTCTGAAAATGCAGTTTAGGCTGCCATTTATGAAAAATGTACCAAATTGTACCAGCTGCTGTATCCTCAGAAGACTTTAATGCTAACACATCTCAGAAAACCTTTTTGTTTATTTAAGGGAGGTTTATCTCTGTTCCTCACATCTATTAAAGCAGGTTTTTCTAGCAACCATAAGATCTACTCAGAGAGCAAGTGAACTGCATGGCCTTTTGTCTTCATTTACTGCCTTTCTCCTGCCCCTGCCTAACCCAAATTCTTTCCTCAGGAGGTCCCTTTCTCATGCACCAAAATGATTAATGTGGCAGTATTTTTCTCCAGATCTCTCATTTGCATAGGGGAGTTGTAGATTCATTCTTTAGGTGGAACAGGAACCCTGTGCCCCCGATGAAAAGACTAAGGAATTTTCCCCCATCTCTATTCTTTTTCGTGCAAGTGACCGTAAAGGTCACTCTTTCCTTGTGCTGACATTATCTAGATGGGTTAGAGAGTATTAAGAGCAAGGCTTAGTTTAGCGTCCTTTCCCCTCCCCGCTGGGATTAGATCATGCTTTATCAGAGCAATTGTTCCATCCTCGACATGTGCGGGGCAGATTTCAACTGCAGCGTTTTGTGAAACTGATTTTTCATGTATGCATCCAGAAGTCACGTTCTGCTCAACTCTGTATCTGTATTAGGCACTCTGTTAAGCTGCACATTTCTCAGTCCTTATTCAGTGGGGGTTTCTCCTCTTTCATTTAACATCAAACCAGAGGCTGAGTGTGAGAGAGTGCTACTAACAGACAAGCCCTTAGCTCAGCTCCACCAGCACCAGCTGAGGGGGAGCCTACCCAAGTGGACTCTGTAAGTGCAATGGTACAGGACCTGATCTGTGACCTGCAGTTGTGGAGTAGAAATTCTCCTTCTGCTTCTTAAGGATTGTATCATGCATTGAATTCCCTGCCAGGTGTGGACAGTTTTCTAACTGTGTAATGTTATGTGTTAGTTGAGATGTGATGCTCTTTATTTCTCCATTGTGCTTCCTCAGGCAGCATTGGAGGCTGCTTCACAAGATCATATTTACCATTTTAAGTGACTTAGCACCACAACCTCTTTAAATCAAGTATTCCAGCTGTTGGAATTCAATCTTGTTTCAGCAAAAGCAGATTTTAGAGACAAGCCATGGAAAACTAAGCCTTAGGAAAAATGTGTAACAAAGTTAAAAAGTGCTAACCATCTGTGGTGGTGCGCTTGATTAACAGACTAACATGGTTTGTATTGACCTTGAGTGCAGTGCTGTCCCTCGGTGGCATTGGTTTGTTTCCCATGCTGCACATAGGGTGTACTGTCCTTTCTGTCCTGGGGAACTGAGTGAAGCAACATGAGAAACAACAACATTTACTGTTGCGTTTTAGTTTGAGGTAGAAATAATCTTGCAAGTGAAAGGAGCATCAGAAGTGGGATCTGAACTGATGAGAGTGATGATAACAACACATTTTTCTGGATGAAATGCGTTCTTATGCACGCATTTACTGCTCTAATTCAGTTGCACTTTCAGGCTGACCTACATTACAAGAAGCCAACAGTGCAGAGAACAGGAGAATGGCCTTTTGACTGCAGGTTCTAGTACCTGAAATCATCACCAATTTACTGATCTCTTGGGTTCTTCAAGCTTCTGGTTCTCCCTATGTGCAACTGATAGAAAACAGGGTGTGAGTGTGGCAGTACCAAACAGTGCTGCACTTTCTGAATCAGAGTTTAATCACAGCTTCCTGTAATTTCAGATTTGCATCTTGGTTATATAAAACTGAACAGAGCTTTCACAGCAAAGCTAACCAGCCCCACACAGAGTAGTGTCTGCATCTACACCACTTGAATGTATGTTGCTTTCCCTACTACCAGCTGTGTAACCATCATACTCTAATAAATTCTGCTTTGTTTTTTCTTTATCAGAGGTGGTATTTCTTTTTACTCAGCAGTTAGCAGCCTTTTGTCCCTAAATATTAATTTCTGTATAAATCAGTTTGTCCATACAGGTGCTTCATGCAGTTACTGTTCTTTGCCGGAATTAAAATATTTTGTAAAAATAATTCAGCATTTTATTGTTGCTTTTTTACAACACCTGCACAAGCCTTAAAGAAGGAAGATACTTGGTTTTCTTGCTGCTGTAGCAATAGTTGAAATCTAGTTATTTAGGGTTGCAAATTTTTCACGGGAGGACCAGATCTATGTTTTTAGGAAGGAAGAGAAAATTACTGGCATACAAGATCAGGTGGTTTCCTATTTGCAGAAAACCTCTTCAATTTATGTACCCTGGAATTAGTAGGAAGTAGTAAGGTTTATTATAAATTTGGATCCTGACTTACCCAGAAAAACTTCACCTATTTGTTACTGAGAGCACAAAAAATACTGGAACTATAGGGGCACATATGGAAAAATACAATATCAATTGATTGTGTCCTCATCATTAAAATATCCTGTTACACAATATATGTTTATCATTGAAGTAGTCATAATTCTTGGGCCACTTTTATCCCTCTCTAATTTATAACAGCAGCAAAAGAAGATTGGAGTTTGATTTGATAGAAGAGCTTTATAGTGTATCACATGGGGAAGCTGAAGCCTGTGGCTCAGAGGGAATGAAATGAATATTGCAAAGCCTTTCACGTGTTTTCTGAATGAATGCAATCACAACTTCTTTGCTAAAAGAGATGAAAAAAGGAAATAGGAAAACCATATTAAAAATGTCCCACAGCAAGTAAGCACTTTCTTTGGCACTGTATCCCCACATCTCTTATTACTGTCTGTATTTCAAAAGAGCCCCTTGCTGCTTCTTAGGGGGAGGCAGAATGAAGTTGCATTGATTTTTTAGAATGTACTCTTGTGATTTCTGAAGTGTTTAGGAGACAAACTAGCATTTCACTAAGAAAATATTGTACTGCCTGGCTACCTCAGAAAAGGCACAGAGGAGCGTAGAGAGCTGCTTGCAGAGAATGTCATTGTGACACTCAACACTAACACATTTTAGTAACCAGATATTGTTTGTTTCAGTCTTTGTATTGAAGACTCTGTGTAATGCACTGTGAGAGGAACAGGCCAGGTTTTTCTTTTTGTATGCAAGCAGGATTGCGAATGGAACTATTCAAGATAGTGTCAGCATGTGGATGGCATGTCTGAAATTCAAAATCTGGTGACAGGATTTGAGGATTTTTTTTCTGAAACTTGAATATTATTTCATTAAGCAAAAACTTGTAAAATTTTTGGACAACACTTCCCTTAGTAGTTTTAAAACCTTTAGATGTCAGCATAAAATACTGTATGAAAAAGGGAGACTTTTTTGCACAGGAGCAAGAAGGCAACACTTTGGGTTTTGATTTGGGGTCTTTTGTGGTTTGGTTTGGGTTTTCTAATCAAAATGTATAGTTTATATAGGTAATGTGAGTAGAAACCCTGTCTTTTCTTGAGTTCCACTTCATCATCTTCACTCCTTTCCGCCACCCCCCATTTCTAGAATCTTTTGAACTTTTTTTTCCCTGCTACTGCTTTTTCTTAGCTCACCCAAATAGGAAGTTTCCAAAACACAAATGTTTGGCCCATTTCTTCAGACTGCTTTGTGCAAAGGCTCCCGCTGACACATTCTTCTTCCTCTGGTGTCAAGGGGAGGTTCACTGCATTTTTGGAGGTGGATGGGGTGGCAGCTGCCCCATGAGGCCCTGTTAAGGGAGAGAGGAAGTGCAGGAGCTGTTGTGAGACAGGAGCTGCCCCAGTGGTTTGGGCTGTCATTCTCACCTGGGATGGACTGGGATGGTGGCACCTGTCTGAGCACCTGTTGTGTGGTAGGGAACATGAGCTGTGAGGGATGGATGCTATCACCTTTTACAGCTGTAGCTTTTCTGGTTCATTAAGAACTGCAACACTTCGTGTCCTACCATCCTTCTAAAGAAAATGAGTTCTGCAAAGACTTACTGTCACTAGCAAGTGTGGAGCAATACCTCTGCTGGCTAGGAGTTCTGTCTCTGGACAGG
The DNA here is from genome assembly GCA_034509425.1 of Eopsaltria australis. Classification (NCBI taxonomy): domain Eukaryota; kingdom Metazoa; phylum Chordata; class Aves; order Passeriformes; family Petroicidae; genus Eopsaltria; species Eopsaltria australis. The sequence goes on along the minus strand of JAVTVJ010000765.1, from coordinate 499,594 downwards.
GTGGCTGTCTGGAACCCCAGAAGTTCAGTTAACTCCTGTGTCTTGCAGTGTTTGGGACTGGCTCCATCTGTTATGCAGGTGCTGACTGTGTTCTTCAAAAGGGTGAGGTGAATGAAAGCAGCTGCTCTCTTAAAAGTTTGCCAAAGTCAATCTCCTAACAAATTCATCATTTTCTTCCTTCTTAATTGCAAATAAGACAATCAGAGAGGCAGGCCAAGACAGTAGGTGAAGAGGGAGAAGGTGACTGACGTCAGCAAGGAGGTATGGATTAACCAGTAAACCATCTGCAGATGAGGTTTTACTACGAAAACTGCTTGATGTATGGTGGGCCCAATAGTCAGATTGAAGAGGACAAAATACTGGTTCAGTGCTGATGCAGTGGGAAGAGGAAATTAAGTACATGACAACTCCAGAAGAATATGAAAGCTGAAGAAATGGAAGACTGACAACGCTGATGAAGCCAGGAGACCAAACAGCATCAAAAGCTGTCTTGAAACCTGGCTGGAGTGATTGTGGAAGTTCACAGTGAGGAAACTTTCAGATTTTCTTAAACCATGAAATTTCTTAGTAGTTTAATCCTTTCCTCTTCTTTCCCACCACTGCCACTGGTGCTTCAGAAGAATGTTGATCTGACTCAGAAGGATTGCCTCCCACTTGTTTCCATAGGCATTTTTTGTTGCATCCAACAAAGGAAGGCACTGGCAGCACATTTGTTGGGTTTTGCTAGTAGCACACCCACATTTTTTTCCTTCTAAAAGAGCTGATTGCCCAAACACTTACACTTCTGTAGATGAAGAATTCAGCCAAAGAGAAAATATGCAAATAATTTCCTAAGCTGCTAATAACTGTAGTTTACTAAAGTGCAGCAGCATTGTAAAAGTGACACTAATTGCCCTGTTGCATCTTGACTTAGACAGAAATACACGCACATTCAGAGACTGTGTAAATGTAACAGCAACTTCTGGAAAATCTGGACCTAGATAAGTAGTTTAAAGGCATTGCTGTGAATGCCATATGGCTGACTACAATTAGGTTTGAATGCAGCCCTTTTCCCATTCACAGTTCTTTGTAATGGTGTGGGCTTTGAAAAGCCTCCCTGTAGGTGGCAAATACAAAGCTGCTGGTACAGGCTTATCACCGAGGAGCAAAAGCAGCCCCCTGGAAGGCTCCCCTCCTTCCACCAACAGCTGAGGCGTGGGGTCTGTGTGTATCCCACTGCCCCCCTCCTCCAAACTTCCTCCCACCCATGGTGGCTCATCCCAACATGTTCCATTTCCCCACCCCTAATCAGTTATCCTGGGCAGGTGCTGTGGCCAGGACTGTCTTGAAAAGCTTTGTTTTGCCATCTACTTCTGCCCCTAGTTATTTCAGTTCTCTTCTTCAAGTAACTCATCAGTAGATTGATTTCTGCTCCTGGCAGGAGTGTCTGGAGCATAATCTTTATTGCCATGACTTCACAAAGTTGTCCCCAGATTCTGCCAGAATGTTTTAAGGAGAAAATTGGGTGGTTCTTTTAAACATATTTTTTTTTCTTCTCCTAGCAATCCTCACTGACTTCTCTGCCATGCTGGGAGTCCTTCTTCATGCTCACTTAATAATCCCAAGCACAGAAAGGCTCCTCCAATAAGAAGCAATGTTTCCTCGTAGGTTTTACTGCGTAATTGTCTGTTTTGCTACATAATTACATGTGCCACACTAATTGCATAGACACATGCACTTCCAGAATTACATGCTGTCACAAAGGTACGCACTGATTAGACTGTAATGTGCATGTGCCTTAATTGTGAGTTATGGATTGCAGCTATGGTGAGAGGACGGGCTCTTACTTGCTAAGAGATTTAGGCAAAACACTGCACCTGTGGCTCTGTTACTGAACTTGAATATCCAAATATGATGTGTACTGGAGTGGTTCACACATTAGAGCAGTGGCGGAAATAGATGTGCTTTAGTGAATGCAGTCTCTGGGACAATCAGGTGTATTCCCGGCTCCATGGTGTGCAGGTGTGAGAAGCACAGGAACAGGAGGCCCTGCAGCTCTGGTTTGGCTCTGCAGGGAGATGTGTTTCAGTGGCAGGTGAAGACATTTTCACTGACTGATCTTCTGTGTCCATTCAAGATACGTTCTTCTGGCTACAGAGGACATGTGGTTGGCTACCAATGTCACTAGTGGCTTTGATCTGTCAGATTAGAAGCAAATACTAGCAGGAGCATAATTGCATACCCGTGGCTTGTGTGCAAGGGGACAGCTAGCAGTCCTGCACTTTGCACAGACTGCTCTAGCTGCCACCATACTCCTTTTTGCACTAGCAAGTCGAGCAGGGAAGGTGTAAGCCCAAATATCAAAATGGTACTGCAGTCTTAAATCCTGTCACCTGAGTGCCCGTGGTGTACATGGAGCTCTGCCAGCAGACCGAGAGCAATTCTTGCCCTTTCAAGTTAAAAGAAACCTTTATCTGTCATTCTTTCATTCCATCTTTGCCTACTTGAAAAAGTAAGCAGTATTTATCTTCACTCTGTATTTGGTTTCAGGACATCTGATTTTTTGAATTTATCATTAATAGGGCTAAAGAAGAAACTGGCCACATTTAGGTATTTAAATAATGATAAATACAATATGCTTTAAGAAAAGAATTGCTATAAACTTCAGCTGGAATATTTTTACATTCAACAGAAAGTAAAGCAAGTAAAATCAGTGAAGTTTGTCAAGTAAAATATATAGACAAAAGCAGTTTGTCTGTTTTTAAAGATTTTGTTTGCAATGTTTAAGCACAGTTAGGAAGAAAATATCTAATGGCTGAAGACAGCATTGTCTTGAACTGTGTACAACTACATAATTAGACAGAAAGCACTTCAGAGTGTTTTTAGAAAGAGCTCTTCTGGTTGACTGGCAGTAATTCCTTAAGGTGTGTCAAATGCATTTGACTGCCTGTACTAATCCAGTGGCAATGTGATTGTTCAGGTCACTGGTAAGTGCCATTGTGCTCCTTGTTGATCTTCTTCTGCTACAGTGTGTATTAATAGCTTGCTGGATAAGGGACAGCAAGGCAGGAGTGACTACCAGACAATGGTGCTCTTGGTAGCCACTGAGTTCACAGGGTTTGGTCACTGCCATTTGCTTTCAAAGCCAATGCTTCACACACAGAAACACATCTGGAAAGCAAGACAGAGACCTCAGACACCACCTTTCTGTTTTAAAGGGCGAGTCAAAGTGAATAATGCACCACTTTTGGTTTTCATTATTTAGGAAGTGAGCAAGTGTTTTTTGAAGAGCCATGTTTAAAATGTCCTCTTTGTTTTTGGTGTTTTGGATTGGTTTTGCCTTTTTACAGTATAGAATTATTGAGAAGTTAATTGATGTGTTACCAACTTAATCAGAAGTTCCTTCAGACTTTACTCACAGGAGGTTCATTAGGCTGCTTGACCAGTAAACTCTGCCTATGTATGAGCACAAACAGTATTTCTTTCAATAACTTCTTTGTGACCAGAGGCAACATGTCAGGAAGAAACATGAATCCAGTACATCTGCACTACAGATCAAAGAAGTGGGAGGGAGGATACCATGACTGTGGTCCCGTTCATGCTCCTTGTGGTGTTCTTCATGGTGTGGGAGTTGCAGATGCTTCCTGTCTCCCAAGTGCCGTTGTGCGTGGGTTCCCATGTGGGATGGAGAAAAGACGCCATGCCTTTCCAGTACCGTGTAATTCTACTCCATGTTTGATGACCAGGATTGAGCCACTGAGAACTGAACCTTCCCTGCCGTTGCCACATCATTTCTCCTAGCTTGGTGTGAATCACTAACTCTTTTAGCACATTAGCATCTGTTTCTGCAAAGCACAGGCAGTAATACTTTTCATCAGTAGAAGCATTATGCGATTTCCTTTAGATGTGGAAAGCATTTTTAGAGCACCAAGATGACAGGTGTTGTGTACTGCATGTGCAAATCTTCGAACAATCTAAACTGACAAGTTACTGTTAACTTAGAAATTCAAAGCTTATTCCTAGTCGCAGACCAAGACACAGGCATGAAATAATGACAAAGCGAAGATAGTAAGCAAATGGGAGAATCATAAATGAAAGTCTGTTGTTGTTTTAGTACCTTTTCCAGCATATGGTAAGGTAACTTCCTATTTTTTATGTTAATGGCTTGCCTTGCTTCCCTGCACTCTGAGGAAACGCTTTAATCTCAAGTTTAAAAAGTGCTAGGATTTGTTTTCCAGATGGTGTTTACTCTGCAAAAAATTAGGTGTTCTTTTTTTAAGACTTCATAATTTTGCTCTCTTTTATTTTAGAAATCTTCCAGAATCCCTGAGGATGACATCAGGTTAAGAAAAAACAGAGACCAAAACTGTGCCAATTTCTTGGAGCCAGCTACTGTGCTTGCTACAAAGGAGGAGAAAATGGAAATTGAAGTTCCAGTTTCTGAACACAAAAGCATCACCACAGTGGCTTCACCACATCCCATAGACAATCCAACCCACTTCTTTTCCCCTGCTTCCAGCCGAAATGGACTTAGGGACAGGCATGAATCTCTGGACAGTGAAGTTGCTAAAGAGATCCGATACCTAGATGAAGTGCTGGAGGCAAATTGTTGCGATTCTGCTGCAGACAGTACATTTAATGGGACATCCTCCCCTGAACCAAGTGCAGTCTCCATTATGGATGGTTCAGGAGCATCGGCTAATGTCAATAAAGAGTCAGTGTCCAGTGAAAGGGAAGAAAACGTAGCGGACAAGCATGCATCCTTGGAAGCTGAGCCATGTGAAGCTAGTATAACAGATGAGAACCTGAAATCTAATGGCCATTCCATGGGTGGACTGAAAGAAGACACTAGGGAGAGTCTGAAGGTTCCAGGAAGTCCCACTTCTTCAAACAGTTCTAGAAGATCCTCTAAGGATGGAGAAGCAACTCTTACAACCCTTAAGAAAGAGGCAAAGTTTGAACTGCGAGCCTTCCACGAAGACAAAAAGCCCTCAAAGCTCTTTGAAGATGAGGAAGAGAAGGAAAAATACAGAGTTCGCAAAGTGAGGCCATCGGAAGAAATGATGGAACTTGAAAAGGAAAGAAGGGAACTCATTAAAAGCCAGGCTGTCAAGAAAAACCCCAACATTGCTGCCAAATGGTGGAACCCTCCTCAGGAGAAGCCCCTGGAGGATCAACTGGATGAAGAGCATCTGGAGTCTCACAAGAAGTACAAGGAGCGCAAGGAGAGGCAGCAGCAGCAAGGTGCAACACCAACATCCCCCAAGCAGGTCAGCTGCTCCTCTGTACCCCCAGAGCCAGTCAATGTCAAGAAAGAAGATATTGTCACAGAGCAAATTGACTTCTCGGCTGCCAGGAAGCAGTTCCAGCTGATGGAGCATTCAGGTCCATGTCAGGGTCAGGCCCCAGCAAGGCGGTCAGGAACACCCAAAATGTTCTCCATCAAACCCTTCTACAAAAGCCTCAATTCTCCTTATGTGGACAGGCCAATGTCCTCTGTGACAAGACCCGTTTCAGTGTGCGGGCAAACTGGGCAGGTTGAGGGCAACAATGCCATGGCTGTCAAAGCACAGAAAGTTTCCTGTAGCTCAGAAGATGACAAAAGTGCTCAGACTACCACGGCTGACACAGCAAGAGAGTTACCTTGCAGTGATAGCCCCAGAGCTGGACCAGCCTCAAAACTGTGGGTGGAGGATGGAGAATTCATGAGTGCAAGGGCAGTCTTCACAATGGTGAAGGATGATGGACAGGGAATTCTAGATCACTTCCCAAAGTCAGGCAACACCTCTTCACCTCCAGAGGAGCTTGACTCCGGTTTGGATGACTTGTCTGTCAGGTCTCAGGATACCACTGTCTTGGAGACCCTTTCCAATGACTTCAGCATGGATAACATAAGTGACAGCGGTGCCTCCAATGAGACCATGAGCGCCCTGCAGGAAAATTCTCTAGCAGATTTCTCCCTGCCGCAGACCCCACAGGCTGAAACTCCAGCAGAGTGCAGGGCTGAAGGCATCTCCAAGTCTTTCAGTGACCCAGGCTGTGATTCTCCCTCCTCTGCCTTGGCAGACTCCATGCTGATGGACGACCAGCTGGAGTACCATGCTGGCCTGCTGGTTCAAAACGCCATCCAGCAAGCCATAGCTGAGCAGGTGGATAATGGAAACCCGAAGGAAGAAGGAATCCCAGCAGAGAAAGAGGTCTCAGCCAAAGAGCAGCCAGCCAGCACCAGGCCAGCTCCAGCCTCCAAGGAGCATCAGAACCCAACGTTTGAGCCACCCCAGGTGTCTTCACCAGTTCAAGAAAAAAAGGACACCATACCAAAGACTTCAAAAGAGGAAGACTCAGTACTCAGGGAAGGGAAGAGTTTGCAGCAGTCACCCATGTATTCAGCCAGCCAGCCATTCCTTGTGGAGGAAAACAGGCATGAAGTCAGCTATTTCAGCAAGTATTCAGAGGCAGCTGAGCTTAGGAGCACCGCTTCTATCCTGGCCACACAGGAGCCTGAAGTGACCGTGGGCCCTTTCAAGTTGCGGTCGAGGAAACAGCGGACTTTGTCGATGATAGAAGAAGAGATCAGAGCTGCCCAGGAACGAGAAGAGGAGCTGAAGAGGCAGCGGCAGGGTCTGCAAATGGCACCAAGCCCTGTTACAAAGAGCGCACCACCCATGCCCACCAGAACCGTGTCTTACAAAACAGCACCAGGTAAGAGCCCAAAGTGTCAGAGCGGAAGTGAAATGTGACTGAAGGGTCAGGTATGGTTTAGTTTTATGTCATTTTTTAATGCAAACATTGTTTGCATTAAAGGGAGTGGGAGGGAAGATGACTTCATCAGCCTGGAAACTGCATGGGACAACTTAATTTTCTGGCTGTGACGGAAGGTTCTGGTTTTTCGCAAATACAGTGCAGAGATGCTCATCATTCTTACTAAACTCCGTTCTGTATTCACCCACTGCCATTGCTGTGCTGCTCAGACCACCCACTGAAATTTAGGATCATCTCAAGGAAGCACAACAGCAGTTTTTACAGCTGTGTGGCTATTTGAAAGACAAACATCCTAGACTTTCCTTAATGGGTTTCCTGTTCTCTTGCACATCATTAGGGAAGTGCAAAAGTGGTGGAGATGTGCAGATTTAGGGGTATGAATCAGATTTCTTTTTCTGTGTGTTTTGCTTTCTGTTTTGAGGTTTTGGTCTCGAAGACCTTTGTCTTGTAAAATGACATCCAGAGCTATGAGTTGCCATGTATTTTAGCTGGTGCCATTCACTACTGATTTAAACAGGTATCACAAACAAAATGTTCAGTAGAAGTCTTCTTGACCAATCGGTTTCTGGGTTCTTTTGGTGACATTCATAGCAGTTACAGCACATCTCTCCCCAGTCCCTTTCTCAAGAAATAATGTCAAGCACTGATGCCTTCTAAATATAATATAGAAAAAACACACTTAAAAAAGCCTAGGAACACCCACCAGGCTTATTTCTGTGTAGTGGTTTTTATAAGCATATACCTACATGTGTTTTGCAAGTGACTTTAAGGTTTATTAACAGTGGTCATTGTGAAAAAGTGTTCATTTTACCAAGAGTACTTAAATGCTGTCTTTATTTCCACTGGTGTAAATGCAAGCCAGTGGTAGGTCACGGTAAGCTTGAATAAGGTGTAGATTTAGCCCATTACTCAGTGTGATTGTGAACTTGGAGTTTTATGGAGCACATAAATAGTGAATACTTAGTTTTGTCTATTCTGCAAAGAGGATGCTCTTAACATGTATGTTTTTGAAAAAAAAGTAGCATATGCCAGTCTTTTCTTTGAAGTGCTGTTGTTATAACTCCTCTAGTGCAGCATTTTTCATAAGGATCCCCTCTAATTTGAGGTGTTCTGAGAAATGTCTGACAAGATGTGAGCTACAGGGCACCACAGATGCCAGTTTGGAGGACTTGTTGCGTAAAGGTGTGCTCATAATTGCATTCAAAAACAGCATCATCTGTAGCTGAAAGTGCTCAAAATGGGGCAGATAATGATTGTGTTTTACTCAGACGTGATATTGGATGGGCTGCTGACACTAATGCTTGTTTTACCAGAGCTTCTGGGAAAACAGCGTACTTCTGCTTTCTCTACACAACAAGGCATTCACTTTGTGTCTGTAAAAATGTTCGTCGTAAATTACATTCTAGAGAAAATTATAAACTTCTGTTTATAATGAATCATTCCAGACAGTTTCCTTTAAATGTCCAACTACCATATGTTCAAGAAAGAAAACTGGGATCTCTTAGCCAATGACTCAAGCTACTGTAATTTGCAGCTGGTGACAAGGCAAAGAAATAATTTCTAGGAAAAGAATACGTGGCAGTGTTTAAGGATATCATTGATCAAAAAACCCACAAAGAACATTGCCAAAGTTCATCGTAGTTCTTCTGCTTTTGGTGCTTTCTGAATAGCGGATGTACTCAGCACAGCTCTCAGCTGCAGCACGTCAGCTCAGCACCCTTAGCATTGGAAGGTCTGTAAACCTCAGTTCATCTCTTCCTCACTGTCCCTTTAGTCAGCTGTATTGCCATCAATGCCTGCAGGCATCCCTAGAAATAGGGTAGAGGAATACCATGTAATCCATTGCAAGATTGCAGCAACTTCCCTTTTAATAATTACAGGATCTTTTCAACATTTGCGGAAAAAAGGCAAAATGTGATTTAGCAGAGGCACAAACATCTGGTTGTTAGGATAGACAGAGCAGAGGTGACACACAGAGCAAGAAACAAAACTTAATTCTGGTGGGCCCAGTAAGGAATACGCTGCAGAATATGTCTGGTATTGTAGTATATATATCTAGTTTCACAAAGAAAAATTATAGTAATTATACTACTGATGATAATAATAATAAAGAAGAAACAGAGGTACTTTTGTCAGCAAATTGCCTATTCCAAAGAAAGAATTGGCACTAACATCAGGATACCTCAGCAGAAAGGGATTAAGGGGTCAAGTATAAATTTGAAAAATCTGTTTCTAATCCTTAAGTGTGGAAGTGCATACTCACTCTTTTGAGAAGGCATAACAATTAACTTAATTAGTGATGGCCTAGCAATCAGGCTGTTTTTAGGTGAGGGTCGGGGCAGAGTAGCTTTAATAGAACTCCTGGTGTTCGTTGATTATTTATTACTGCTGCTGCTCTTCACTGCTTTGAACCAGGTGGATACTTACACAGGTAACAGGCAAACCACAAAAAGGGACGGCAGTTAACTGCACTGTAATTTAACTGAAGTGTAGCAGATTAACACAGTTCATGTAGGTGTATGTGTACAGTAACTGCTAATTACTTTAGATAGCAGACAGGCTGGCTTTACTCACCCTGACATGCAACTTTCATACAACTGCTGGTAACACTCAATTTATCTGCCAATCACCCAGCACGATCCAAAAGGTCTCTTAGTAATAAACTTCTGTACTGCTAACAGTTATCCTTTAAAATTGTTTGTGATGCTTTGAAGCAACCTTTTAACCCATCTCAGATCACTGAATTGAGACACAGAGTAATTTCAGTGGAATGTGCACACAGGAGAAGACCTTCTCCAGGGCACTCGTGGGAAGGGGAAGATGAAGAACCTATGTGAATTTTTCAAAAAAAATTTGGTTTCCTGCATAAGAAAAGTCAAGAAAGATCAAAAAAGTGCCAGAGTATGGCTGTATGGATAGTCACTATGGATCCCAAAATATTTGTAGAGCCCTATTTAAATCTGAACATTTCCTGTGTTGCTTTTCTGCAGCTCCTGCTGCACTTGGCATGGTGTGAGCAGCTGCACAGCAAGGCAGTGGTTTCCTCCAACAATGTGCAGGTGGTACAGCCTCTCTCCTGGGCAGAGCATTTGGAGCTGTCTGATAGTTCATTTGAGCAGGATGATGAGAGTGTGTCATGAGAGGATCCAGTGTAAGCATGGTGATGTAATTCCCATGTTTTTTGTTACTCCTTTTATTAGAAGTAACTTTGACTATGGACTTGTATCTAAGTTCCTATAGTGCCTGTTCCTCGAAAAGAGGTGTGAAAATCATTACAGGAGGGGTCTTGGTTCACTGAAGGCTTTTCATCTGGAGCCAAACCCTTTGTCAATGTTTGCTGTCTCATGATGAGGGACGGGAAGTACCTAGCAGAAGAAGCCATGCCTGGGAGACACTTTGGGAAGCTGCCATATCTGCCTCTTTGGTGCTTGTCACTAAAACATTGCCAGGTGAGGCAGAAGGCACATTGTGCTCATATACAGGCACTCAAACCCACTTGCACTTGCACAGGCATTGAAGAGAGCTGCCCACCATACTCATCTTCTATTGCCCTCAGCTGGTGAACTAAATGAGAGAATTTCAGTGGGTGGCATAAGACTAGTGGGGAAGTTGCAGCTTAGAGATGCAAGCAATTAGATACCTCTAAACTGCAGGTAACTGTGGGGGATATGTGTGTATGCTGTCCTTTTCTTTCTTCCCCCTGCTTTCTTACCCCTGAGTGGCAGCTGTGGAGCTTAAGCCTCTGTCAGAGAAACCGCTTCAGCCTCAACCATTTCCACATCAGTTTTTCTCTAATAAAAGACCTATGTTTAAGAAGCTTCTCAGGTTCAGCCATAGCCTGAGGGTACTTTTTGTGTGGTGGGAAGAGAAGCAGAAACTTTGGGGCAAGATGTTTTGGGCCACTGCAAAATTTTTAATGCCTTGTATGCATTTACAGAAGGATCAGGTATAATACATATGCATGAACTCCCTTTTAAAATCAGAATTTTGAGAAAGGCTAGAGCAGGAATGTTTACAGAAGATGCTGTTTCCTTACCCCTTTGTAGGCACTGGTATGAAAAAGAGAAAGTTAGTAATTTTCTCCAAGGATTCCTCTGGAGTGCTCATCAGTCATACCCAGAATAGTTCCAGGAGCGCCTTAACAACATACTAACCCAGCTCATTTGCCCTTTGCTTTCTTACTGCCTCCCTAGTGGAGGATGTCTATGAAGAGAGAGAATCTTTGAGAGGTTCTTTATTTACTGTTCGCTTGTTTGTGTTTTTGCATATTTGCACTGCTCACCTGGAGCTCAAGAAGAGCAAAGAAGCCCATGTTTCACCTGGTGTGGTAATGAGGCTCTGTATTACTACAGGGACCTTTTTTTGATGTACTTCAGCAATTCTCTAACTCCAGCATAGACTGGTTTCCTATAACAATCTGTCCTGCTGAAATGTTTTATTTTGAAAGGTTTTCTCTGCTATGCAGATGTCTTAAAAAATTTCAACAGCATCTCTACGGTAAAAGTAAATGTGTATATGTAGATTTGGGTTGTTATAGCCTTCATATAAATACACGTATATATAATATGTGTACATATATTGTATACATATAAAATATATATATGCATACAATACAAAGCTTGGAGTCAATTATTTTGAAGGCCTTTTCCAACATTTATGGTTTTTTGATTCTGTGAATATGAAAATTGATAGGTCTTCTATCCAGTGCAAACAGTCCTGCTTGAAGATATCCCCTTTCTAAAATGGAAATCCCCAAAACTTACAATTTGAATTGCTTTCCAGATGAAGGGGAGTGGAAGAATCTTTTTTTTAGCCATTAGGCTTGTCCATAGACCTGAGCATCCTCTGATGTCTCTGTATCCCTGGAGAAAGTATAAGTTGGGCAAACATCTGGAAAATTCTTTCTCTGTTACTTACATCCATCCAAGGCAATTACTATTGTAAGAATGAAGTAATACAGCAAGATATCTGATCCTTAATCAGCCGTTTCATTTTCACCACACTCTTTTGCCCACTGGACCTAACTGGCAGGATGACAGTAGTTTCGTCTCTCCTGTTGAGCAGTCTAAGCTGTCACACATGGGTGCAGCTGGGCAGCTCAGCACCTACTGCTGGCCTCTGCTTTGGCAGCATAACTTCTGTTTATCTATGGAGCAAGTCCTGATGCAACCCAGAGAAGAACCTTAGGCCCACAGAAACTCCCCCTCCAGTCTCTGGTAGGGTGACTGAAAGAGGATGGATTCCCAGCCTTATCACTGCACTGCCCAGCTTAACTTAGGCCTGTAATGAGAAAATTAATCATGCTGGGTTTTCCAATATTTTTTCAGAAATGAAAAAAGCCTGGCAAGGAAGTTCTTGTGAAAACACCTCTGCAGTGTTGGCTCAGTGTTGGCTCACTTCTTCTTTCAAGAATAAATCCTGTTCTTACAGGAGATTTCAAGGCTGCTCTCTAGTGGCTGCAATAGTCCTGCTGCTTTTTGAAGGACCAGCTAGGATTTGCATTTGTTTCAGCAACAAGTTTCCTGAAAATCAGCATGATCCTTCTGATTATTTCACTTATCTTTAATGGGTTTGCAGTAGGTATTTCTGTCTTTTTTTTTTTTAATTCATTAAAGTGTCTTATTTCAAAGAGTTGCTGATGGTCCCATAGAAAAGGAAATGTGATTTTGGTTCAGCATTTCTCTCTCCTGTCACAGCTGAGAACCCCCACACATTATTCCCATGACTTGCCACTGTTGTCCTCATTCTTCCCACCAGGACAAGGTGGGTGGTTTACCCCAAGTCAGTGCCTGGTAAGGCAGGCTGTCCTTCCCAAAGAAGCATGGGTAGTCCACCTGCGAGCTCTCCTGCAGCTCATAGCGGGATCTCTTGTTCTGGTGTGCCTTTTGCCTGCCTTTGGGGGTCACTGTGCTCAAAACAGTGACCTTCCATGGGGTGCAGTGGGCTCAGCCAAAGAGAAAAATGGGTTCTCTCTGGCTTTCTTTCAACCAGGAGGAAACTCAAGGGCCCTGTCTGAACAAGGAGCTTATAGGACAGAGACCTGATCCTGCTCTGCCACAGGTCTCCCTCCAGGAGCACTCTGTGCAACCTGCAGGGAACTGCTGCAGGGAAGAGCAGCACTGGGGATCAACCCAAAGCCTTTCTTGCTTACAGATAAAAAGCACTGGGAAAAGAGAAGGCAGCTGTGTTTAACAAGATGCCTTCTTTGGATGACTCGTGCGTGCACCCTGTGTGTTGGCTAAGCCAGAAAAGAATCATCTTGTGGTTTTCCAGAATCTTGCAAACATTTCCAAAGCACATAAATGTATCCTGTAGGAGGAAACAAGGGTATTTCAAGCAGGTACTTCAGTAAGTGGTGGTTTTGTAAAAAGATTTCTTAGTGTTTTGCTGTAGTGGGTTACAGGAAGAGAGAGAGATTTCTTAAAGTCCATGACCATCCTGATTTACCAGATTGTTTCACAGACTTCATTCCAAACTTTCTTTCTTTAAACCTGCTGAAAACGCTTCTCCAGCTGTCATCTCTGGTAAACAATTTGTGAGTCCTCAGCTTAGAAAGGGTCATTCTTTTTCATGTCATTGCAGGGAAGATAGAGAAGATCAAGCCTCCTCCATCCCCCACCACAGAAGGCCCTGCCTCACAGTTGGATCCTCCACCCGAGGAGTCTGCAGGAGCCCAGCGGCCCAAGAACCTGATGCAGACCCTCATGGAGGATTATGAAACACACAAAACCAAGAGACGAGAAAGGATGGACGACAGTGCGGTAAGCGTGGTTCTCCTCCTCCCCTTTTGCTCTGTGATAGAGACCATGACTTGCAAGAACCAACAGACAACCAAAAGGGTTATTTTACCAGAATCTGCCCAGGTGACCTTGCGAGTGGGTAAGGATTTTAACACATTGTAAGGGGCAGGTGTTCAGAATGGAAGGATGCAGGCCAGCGAAGAGGAAGAGTGTGTCACTGCAAATATTAAAGGCAACTCACGTTACATTTCATTTTAGTTAATTATGTTAACTAATAATAAAAGCAGTGGGTAGCTGACCTGTAATTGGCAGATTCTGTGAATTCACACATCACCAAGACCCTCCAATGGGTTGTTTCAGTGGTGCTTTGAAATTTGTGGATCAAGCATGTATCCACACCTGTGTTTGTAGACCCCCCACCAAAGTCCCAGCCAAGTGTCCTCAGTCTTCACTGTAAGTTGATAACTTCCCCAGAAACCACCCATTGTGGAACTAGACTGGAAATGTCTCAGAAGTTAACTTGGATCCTTCAACAGCCAGCATGTTGTTTCCTGCTGGATTTGTTGTCTTTCTTCCACGGAAGCAGTAGTAGAGTTTATCTGAATTAAGGTGTTCCTTATTAGAGACACCAATTAGAAGAGCTATGGATTTTGTAGCTGGAAGTAGCAAAATTCAGGAAAATCTCTTTTTTTCTGACAGAGAATGAGTTGTTTCTTATTCAGAGTCATTATTACTCTGCAATGAATGCAGAACATAGTAAGATACAAGTTCCATGTCAATGTTAAATGGACACAGTATTTGCTGAAGCAGCCAAAGTCCTCCAGACATTTCCCAAAGATGCCTGAACAGTGACCCTACTGACAAGAATGCTCCAACAAACAAAAAGCATCTAAGGATGCTTTCTAGTAATGTTCAATAGAGGCAAGTTCCCATTAGGAGTATAGAAGTAAGTGAAGGTTTGTAACAAGAATACTGCACTAGTCTGGCAGCTTTTAATCACTACTTATGAATATTGCACAGTAGCAAAAGGTACTTAAAATCAGAAGGAATGCACTATGGAGGGCTCCTGTTGCACTTTTGTTGGGTAACTAAAAATGCAGATAGATTTGCTTCCAGTGCACAGCAGAAACTTTCTGGTCCCTTATTCTACTGTGGCCATTGAAAAACAAGGTTCCATTGTCCATCAGACTCCTACCATCACATAGGAAGCCAGCTCATGCACAGGAGCATGTCTTGTTCTGGCAGTGACATCTTGGGGCTATGTCTTAGGAAGGAGCCGCTTTCTGGCTTCCTCTCCCTCTGCAAAGCACCCAGTGAAATGGGGTGGCCCCACCTGCTCTGGTGAGTGCTGTTTCCTGGCATCTCCCCAGAGCATCTCTCCCTGAAGGCGCTCAGAGGTTTGCAGGGCACATACCACTATTCTCATCAGAAGCTGAGAGGAACATTAAAAACAGTTGGGTATGAAACTCCTACTGTGCAAACCAGCACTGGTCCTCAGGAGTCCCACACCGAGACCGTCAGCCTGGTGACCAGAAACTTCAGAGCAGCTGCTCTGCTGATGGGTTGGCACTCAGCTTGTACTCACCCTATGCTCTTCCTCTGCCCCTGTGAAGAGTGAAGGTGACATTCCCAGCCCATGAAGTGGTGACATGTGGCTGAAATCTTAGTTCCTGCTCATTTACCTGAATACAGTTCCTCAAGCGCTTGCAGAGCTGCACACATGCTCCCTGGAAAGCAGACTGGCCACAGTTGCCTGGTCTCTGCTACAGTTTGAAGTGGTGTCCTGACCAGAGTGCTGGTCAGTGGTCTGGGCGGTGTCTGACCAAAGGGTTGTGCTCTGGGTGCCATCCCAGCTCTTCACAGCTGCTAAAGCTGCCCAGGCACTGACTGCCCAAAGATGCACTCCCAGAGCATTGGTGCCACGCAGACAACCTGTGGGATAGATCTTTTCTGGCATGAATTTTCAAGGCTTCAGTGAATTTGCAAAGTTCCAGTGCACACCAAAATCCCACAGTGTTGAGGTCTGTTGTCATTCTCCTCTTCTGTAAGTCCACTGCATAAAGACAAGATTTTCTTGCTGCTGCCCACCCAAAATCCTATTAGAGGCTGATGTCCTACAGAGCCCAGGGAGAACTTCCTCAGATCAGCAGGAGTGTTTTGTTTCTTTATCCTGGCCTTTTCCGCTCTCCTTTGGTAAACAACTCTGCCATTGACAAGGGAAAGATAATTTTAATAAGAAGTGCTGCACTTGTACCACTGTCAGTTTGAGTGAATATTTTACAGTCCTGGCTAAGCAATTATTATTTAAAAAACAAATAGCTTTGATTTGTCAGCAGAGAGCATTTGAACAGTGTTCTCAGGAAAAAAGATTTTTGTAACTAAAGAAACAAAAGAGCAAATCACTGCACTGTTTTTTAAAAATGCATTAAATACAGTGGGAGAAGGATCATAACTGACAGCCGGACAGGCAGCTGCTACTTGGAGCGTTGTGTCCTGAGAGCTCAGTGTGGCTCAGCATTGCTCTTTGTGAGTGAGGAGAAGCAGAGACGTCCTCACGTACAGGGAGCTGTCAGGGTGCCCAGCACAGCAGCCATGGTCTCCTGAATGGAGAGGTTTGTGGAAAGGTTTCATGTCCATGGGAACTCCCTCTCATGCTGAGCACACCAGCAATACTGATGTCTAGAAATCCGCTTTCGCCCTGCATAACACACAACAAAAGGTAGGAGGGTGGTTTCAGTAGGACATACACCCTCTGTAGTCTCTCCTTCAGGCATCACCACCTTCTTCGTTGTTTCATTTCTGGCTTCAGTGGCTGTAGTGGCCACAACGTGGCCTCGCTGGTCAAGGCTTGTGCGTTACACCTTTCAGAAAGAGAGGGCAAATCAAGCGCACCTTGGAAGAACCTCACTGCTCAGGAAAGGGGGCAGTTTCTTCCAGAGGATGTGTTACAGTACAGGTTTCAGCAGATGAGTAAAAGAGAAAAAGCAGCAGCAGCAAGGAAATGGGTCAAGCACTGATGGTAAACAAGACTGAGACTGGCCAAGCAACGTCATTAAAGTAACACCAAACTGCCTAACCTTTCCTTTTTATTTTTTGTGACACTGAGTTGCTTGAAATCTTATACTCTGGAATGTGCCAGTTCTTGGACTTTCTGTAACTTGTTCTTGTTTCCTAGTTATAACATGCTTGTTCAATGTACTAATGCTGGTCTTTTCCCTTTCTACCAGTACACCTGTAAATTACTGTCTAGCAAGGTTACTTCTGAGGTACTTTTCAAGTGCTTGTTTATTTTTGCTACTTCTTGCATGGTGATTCCAAGTGCATGTTGCTGCAGTTGGCATTTTCATAGTGTGTGCCAGTGCCATTTCATACAAAAAGGTGTGTGTTTGTGTGTGTGTGTTTGATATTCTCCTGTATCTCTCATCAGCAAATATTTGTGTGGCTGGTTTTCTAACCATTGGATTCTAGTTACAATTTCTGCCATGGGAGGGGTTGTAATTAAAAGGATGGGAGCTGTTGCCCAGGACTGGAGCAAGCATTCCTGAGGTGAGAAATGAGAACTTCTCCTTAATCCCTCCAATCATTTAGCTGGCAAATCTAAACCTGGGATCCAGGCATCCTCAGATGCTGCGTGAAACTGTTCTGGCTTTCTGATTATGGTGTGTTTAGTACTATCAAAATCTCTAGTATTTTGTAAAAAAAGCTGCACACCATCCTTTCATCTGTGGAAGGCCTCAGTTTGTTTCATTTTGTGAACTTTTCCTTGTCCCTGTCTGTTGTGGCGTGATGACTGATCACAGTCCCACAACTTAGCATCAGTGTTTGTCTCAGGGTAGAATAAACCCAAATCTGCCAAATAAAAGGTATTTACAGTGACATTTGGTGTTTTAGCAAGGCAGTAATTGTCACAGTCCTTATCCCCAAAGCTGGACTTTGCCAAAGGAGGTAATTTTAAGAGCAGGTAGTTGATACTAACTACACTTTCTCAATGTTTGTTAAGAATGAGGTGCTTAGTAATGTATATATTTCAAATGCCTGTAATTTTCTCTGCAGATTGTGGTAATGACTGATAATCATTTGTCCAACATCAGTACTTTTTAATAAACCTGAATCTTCCATTTGTTTCTATTCCATGATATATTTGACCACATCAGCTACCTCAGGACAAGTACATGAACGTTTTCTGACCTGAAGAGTAAAGCAAAGTCAAGACTATTCCATTTCCTATTCATTAAATAATTTAGAGTGGGTTTTATCACACTGATACAAGCCAGTGATTGATCTTCATGTATTTATAGATAGTTAAAGCAGTGTAAGAACAATGTGCTTTCAGAGCCCTGTTTTTAAACACAGGTTGTGCCTTTTATCCTCCATAATATCTGCACAATTATCTAAATCAAGATTTATGAACAGCAAGTAGTGATCAGAGTGTTTGATGTTGTGTGAGAGGCAGATGTTCAGGTGCAGTTTTACAGGCCCAGGCCATGGGCTTCTGCTGAGAAGAGTTTTGTGTCCACCTTGTGTAATGGTAATGATACAGAGAGTAAGGAGCTGAAAAAGAATGTGAGTGAATGGGAAGAGGGCTAGAAATAAAAAAGGCTGTAGGACATGGCAATTCCTCACGCAGGTGAAAGTGTGTCCTCTGGCTATTCCCCAGCATCCAGCATCAGACTGAAGAAACCATGTGATTCTCACTGGGAATCTTCAGCTGAAACCAGACAGGTTGTTTCAGAAGGAACAGCAAGACTCAAGGCATGATATGCCCCTGCTGTCTACTGACCCCACAGCTGACCTGTGTCTCCTGTTCACTAGAGCCTTCCAAAATGCACTTTGGTGCAGGCAGGTGGCTCAGTTTAATCATCGTTGGCAGAGCTTTAGTTGTCCCAGCTGTGCTTGCGCTGAGTTGGGATCAGGGGCTTCCACACAGTCATCCTGACAGCTCCACTCTGGGAAGCAGCCAACAGCCCCCAGCAAGGCACAGTAACTGCTGAAGTTCAGCTACCACAGCAACTGCATCCTGCTTCGTTAGGGTGATGTGCTGCACCACCTCCAAATTCCTGCAGCCTGTACTGAAAGCACATCCCACTGCTGTTCAGAGACCTGTGTGCATGCCACTGTACAGGGTGTTTTTATCCTCAAAACCTTCTGCTTTTGGCCTTACAGCAATACATATATTCAAATGTACAGGACATTAGCTTGAGCTTCCTTAATACTAATCACGCTGTAGCAGGTAACTGCAGTAAGATGACATTTACGCAACATTAAAGGCTGCTGCTGAAAATTTTTGTGTTACAAAACAGAAGACAAACATTCTAGATTTGATGGCATAGGGCACAGAGTTCATGTTTTAATACTGATAAGCAGCAATTTAATACTGCCACTGTCTTGTTTCCAGCAAACACATTTTAATCTCAGATACTCAGCTCCTCACTGTGTTTACTAGCAGTCTGGGTATTCAGTAAACAGCATTAAGTACAGTAAGGAAAATACCTTCATGCTGGAGAAATAGATGTTCTCTTTGTAGTTCCAGTTTCATTTAAAGCATTTAGTTTATCATTCTTGAGCAGGAACACTCACATCTGCAGGAGCTGGCAGCCTGTTCCCTGCATGTGTGCTTCCATCTCTTTGTGATCCATGAATGTGTTTTCTGGAACAACTTTACTGCATAGTACTCACAGATTTTAGACATGCAGACCTTTGCATTTTCTGTTTTCTTTTTTTCTTTTAGTTGTTCCAGATTCAGATGGGAAGAATCAGTTAAATATTAAACCTCAGGAAAACTGTTTCACTTCCACATCAGTTTTGCTACTACTGTTCAACAAAAATTGGCTTGTACTATATAGCAGTCAGTTTTCTGATTATTCAAAAACACTACTACTTCAGTGGTTGTGATAAACATGATTTGGGCTAAAGCATATATATATATTGCTTTCTGTTGTTGTCAGTAAGAGAGCAATTATTAAAGCTGTAAGCTGTGTACTGGAGGTGTTAAATCTGATGAAGGGAAGCTCAGTATACGTTAGTCTCTATCTCTAGGATGGATAGAAGAATTATTCATACACAGTGGCAGCTGTTTCGAATTTTTTTTTCCAAAATCCTCAAAATATAAATGAAATCTTCAAGGAAAGAACCCCCTGCAATTCTTAGCAATACCTCAAGCTGTAACCACAAGATCCAGAAAGAAATTTTCTGCAGAGAGGTGAAGAGCAGTTCATACAGTCCTACATATCTTTTGTCTTTCCCTCACACCTACTTCTGCTCTCCAAGTTCTTCCTCTTCTGCTGCAGCTGGTATTCAAATCACCTCTGCCAAGTAAGACATTTTATGTAATATTGCTTTTTTCACTGATGTGGCCATATCATTAGGACATAGTTCACAGGCTGAAGAAGCCTAAGCTTAAGTGAAGCATCTGCTTCATGATCTTCCTCCTGTGTGCAGTTATGACTCTGGCTGCCTTAGGACACCCTGAGCACCAAGTCTGGCCCTGCCCGCAGAGTATCATCAAGGAGGGTGCTTATGAAGCATTGAGATAGCATTTTTGACTTGCTGTGCAGATCCTGGGGGTGCTGCACTCATTATGGGTCTAGAGTCAGCCCTGATACAAGCCAAATATATTTTAAAGTGGAGTTAGTTGCTTATTTTTAGGCAAGCAGCTTCCTGGGTCATGAATTCAATGCTCCATTGAGGAGTCCCAATTCCCCACTCAGTCATTCCAGTTGCATGCTATAATTATGCCACTGTTTCCTCTAGCAGATCTAAAACTGTCACAGCCTTGTAAAAACAAGGGTTGTTTTAGGTCAAACACTCTTTTCAGTAGATTAGAAGAATAATTCTGGAATAACGACTCAAAAGGATCTTTAGTTTATATGCTGTACCATTTAGTTTTAATACTGAGCCAGACATCACTACTTGCTTTCCTGCAAGGTCCAAGTCCACTTTCAATGCCCTCATGGTACCTCTGATATGAATGTAGATATGGTTTTGCTTGGAGAGCCAGCAGCATTTGTAGAAGCAGACAAACTCTGGGGTAGGTGTGCAGACCAGGGATATATGGAAGAAACCCTATTGCCATCTTTTAAGACAAATACAAGCTGACTGATCCAAAGCAGGAATCTACAAAGCTGAAGTTTCCTGACTGTTGTAAGCCATCACCAGAGACCCTCACAATACTGTGATTTCCAACAAAGAAACTGCTGACTCCAAACTGTTCTAAATTATGTAAAATCCACTTTATTTTTAGCTGGTGTATTTTTGCAGACCAAATTCCACAGACCTTATTTAAAAACAAAGCGGCAGTTTTAGTTTGAAATTTATGCTGAATGATAGAGTGATACCCACTCCCAGTATAGCTTCTCCATTGTTCAGTTTGGGGTGTCTTTTCTTGGTTCAGGCATTCAGTAGTGGGAGAAATGCCAGCACACAGCTTACAGGCTGATGTCTCAGACCAGTTTTTTCCTACTGATCTTTATTCTTTTTTGTTGTTTGTTTGGGGGTTTTTTGGGTTGTTTGTTTGGTTGGTTGGTTTGGTTTGGTTTGTTTTTTGATTTTTTAGTTGTTTTTTGTTTGGTTTTTTAAAATTTGATTGGGGTTTTTTGTTTGCTTGTTTTGTTTTTAGTTTTTTTTAAATAAATTGCTAGGTTTGTGAGCACATTTGCCCTCTGCTAGGAAAAACAGAAACCACTCAGCCCTGGTTCTCCTTCTGGTGGTTGTTCTGCAAAAAGAGGAGGCATGATTTTGGGCAAAACTTCAGAACAAAGTCCCTCTAGTGGACCTGGACTAACTTTGTAGCCATGGCTAGGGCTGAGAAGGAGATGGAGCTTTTCTTAAAATTTGTCTCTGTTGGCCAGATTTTGTCTTCAGTTCTTCAGCTTGTTCATAGGCAAGCTGAAACTAGGAGGGCAAAGAAATACTAATGCTGACACAACTCCATCCTATCTTCAGCTCCTGAATGGATGTCTAGAGGTTACAATTGGCATAAATGCAGTAGTGCATTGTCAAGCAAAGTTAGGGTGGCCTGTAATTTCAGCTGGCAGTTCAGAGCTGAATTTCTGATACTGCCTGTACAGGAGCCTAGTACCTGTGTACTCTTCCAACCACAGCTTGTCAGAAGCTGGAAAAAGAATTTCTTTAGTGTTCAATTATTTATTTTTATTCTAGTCAAGGCTTAAGTCCTCACTGCATGTTGCTTTCTTCTCAGAAGAGCAAAACAGCATCATCGTATCTCAAAAGGTCATCTACTCTTCTGCAGTCAGGGAGTTTGCAGAGCAGCTTGCAGGAAGCATTAGGGATGAGGGACGGCCAGCATTGTTTCAGTGAAAACTCATGTATTTGTTGTGGGATTTTTTTTTGACTGACGTAAAAAACTTCAAAAGTTTGCTTCTTTGGGAGGGATGGTTAAAACCATGCACTGATGGCAGTTGACATTGCCAGCTCTGTAGTTTCATCGTGGAGCTGTTATTCAGTGTTGGTCAGAAAATACATTGTCATGTGCTTCTATGAGAAGGCTCCAGACCCCTTTGTATCTCACTCTGCTGTGTGGAAAACACCCACAGCCATGCATTATTTGCTGAGGAATACCTCAGGCACGTCACAATTATGCCTTTTGGTGTTGTCTTGTTTTCTTTTTGACTTTCTTAAAAGACATGTTTAGTTAATTTTTAGTTACTTGTTCATGTGTGTGTGTGTGTGTACAAACAGATACACAGTGTGCATATACCTGTCTGTATGATGTGTGAAATACATATACATGTATCGGGCCCATCTTGTGCCAGGCTTTGTAGGCCTTCCTTGGAAATCTCCTTTTACACAGTGTAGAGTGATTTTTCACTCCAGGAGCACTTCAATCTCAGTGTGGTAGCTGCAACCCGAAGACCACGACAAGGTGCAGGGGCAGGGGTTGGGGCAGGCGCTGCCTAGTCCTGCCTTGGGAGGGTGATGTTCTGAAATAGGAGGCTGTCTGCTTCCTGGGCTTCATGTGCAGCTCCAGAGCAGCCTCTGGACAAAGCTGCAGGGTGGTTGCTGGCTTCTGGTACTGAAGGTATGCATTTTTAGTTTGAGACTAAATTAAACTTGGCCCTGGGGAGAGAGCCAAGACCCTGGGATGGGGCAATTGCATCTGTGCTGGTAGAAGTCGGCTGGGGGCTCCCCTGCAGAGTGTTGGATGCTGCCAGACAACTCCTACCACTTCTGTCCTCCTATGGTGTGGTTTTGCTCCTGTGTGCCATCCCCCCACTTTCACATCAGCGAGTGCTTCATCGCATGAGTTTTCCTGTTCTGCACAGGGTGTGGCACCAGAGCCCTGTGGGGAGGGCTGGCCTGGCTGGTCCCTGCCCACCTGGCTGGTCTCTGGAGTGCATAGTGTGGGGCATGCCGAGGGCAGGGCCAGCTGAGTGACATCCTGTGCTTTCCTTTTCTCTCCTGACCAGGTCCTTGAGGCAACCAGGGTGAACCGCAGGAAGAGTGCTCTGGCGTTACGCTGGGAAGCTGGCATTTATGCCAACCGAGAGGAGGACGAATAACCACACTGCAGTGTGAAGACAGCACCCAGGCATGCCGGAACCAAAAATAAGAGAAAGGAAGAAAGAAAGAAAAAAAAAAAAAGCAGACACAAAAACCCACCATGAAAGCAGCAGCATTTTAGTCCAATATTTATTAAATACACAATAAACTTGATGCACATAGACACAGAAATTATCCAGCTCCTGGCAATCCTAAAACTACAGGAAAAACACACCTAGAGAATAGCCCCTTCTTCTTCCCTCCATCTCCCCTCTGAAATAATGCAATGGAGAGGTTGCAGGGGGTGGGAGCCCTTGGGGGTGGGCACAAGAGGGTGATTGTGCCCACGGACCAGATAGGCTGCATGCATGTGGCACAAAGTCATTCATGGAGGAGTTCGCGGCCAGGCCCACACTTGTGTTTCTCGCTGACTGAATTGCCAGCCCTGCCTGCCCCCAGGATCACGGTCCACCCAGCAGCTCCTGTCAGAACCTCCTGCAGTTCCTTCGCCTCCCACGGCCGCTGCACAAAGACCGTCGGCGTTAATTCGGCGTACTCTTATCCAGCCACAAAACACAACGATACTGCCCTCTGTTCTATTTCCTTGAGGAGACTGAAGGGTTGGGTTTGGGATTGGGTTGGTTGTTTTGGGGGGTGGGTTCTGCTCCCCTTTCTAGTAATTTATCTGTTTAAAACCAGAAAAACCCAACAAACAGGGAGGCAGTTACTGCAAATGTACAATCCAGCAAACTCAAACAGTCCTTGTGTTGCAAACACAAGCCATCACAATTTAGGAGTGGAATAGATGGGGATGAGAGCTAAGCCAAATGGATTACCTTAGCTTTAGGATCCTATATGCTTGCAATATCACCTGAACTCCAGGTTCTCAGAGCATATTTACGCAACAAAGTTTCTAAGTAGAAAATCTGTATTTAGCGGATGACAACTATTTTTTGATGGTGGGGAGGGAAAAGAGTGGCGTATGTGTAAAATCTTTGAAGATGGATAATTTGAAGTAGAAAGGTAGTGGGAAAGGGATACAAATAAAGGACATTTAATTTTTAAATGAGGCAATAAATGAACTAAGCCAGACTCTGGCCTAGAAAGAGGTATGAAATAAAGAAGAAAGATAGTTATGTCTTCAACTATATTTATACAACGTAAAAAGCCTTTGAAGTAGAGTGCTTTGTGGAAGTCTTCACGTTTCCAGGCAACAAAAAAGCTAAAGGGCATAATGAGTCGGAAGGAATGAGCAAGGAAGAGCAGACAAGGGAAGAAAATATTATTTTAGCCGTTCAGCCAGTGTTTTCAGCGCTATAAGCAAACCATAGAGCCTTTAGTTATTGCTTAGGCTTGGGATCAGCAGTGAAGGATTAGTGTGGATGTGTGTGTGTGTGTGTGTGTGTGTGTGTGCATGGGTGGCTGGGTGGGTGGGTGGGTGAGTGTATGAAGCTGGCATACCAGAAAGTGTATGGCAGTGCGTGTACTGATTATTTTCTCCACAGCTGTTCACCAGCTATAGGGGTGAGTGCTATTTTTTTTTTTTTCCGAAAGGGGATATAAAAATAAGGCACTGAGTTAATGCAGTATTTGTGATATTAAAATTTGACCCAACATGGTATTTGCATGAGTCACAATTGCAAAGTATTGACCAGTTTTGTAAGCTGACGATTAGGAAAAGAAATGTGGTATTTATTCTTGTGCTTTGTATTTGTATGTAGTATAGAGGCTGCGGGTTTACTCTTTCTTATCACCAAGCAATACAATAGGAATATTTTACAACTGGGAACCATAATTTCTGGACTAGAAACCAACAAGTTTGGGAGGTGACGGGGAAAAAAGACACCAAGCCTTTTTTCTATAAAAAATATTCTGTCTTTTTTATAATCAGTTTTATTTTGACATCTTTTAAAAAAATCATCAGCCAGGATACTGTGTCCTCCCTAAGCCTTTCCTTGGTTTCATGACCTGCTGTGCTGTTTTATCCTGAAACAGTGAGCTCATTTAAAATGAGTACCGATACTGTGAACATACTTCTGGTGCTTTTCTTAAACAAACACAGAGCTTGCAACCAAATTATTCACCACCACCACCACCACCCTTCAGTTCCTCCAGTGTTTGATTTCTGTCCACGGACACTTATAATTTTGAGGCTTATTTTCAGGGAGCTGTAGTATATACATTTATATATACCCATTAACTCAGTTCTTTCAGTTTTTTCTGTAAGTGCTACTGAACTGAAGAAAACCCTGCTGAACCGAGAGTTCACTGTGATGAGGGCAGCGAGCTTATCTCAAGAAGGCACCATGGGGAGGCTCCATGCCTGTGAAGGAATTACATATCTGATGAAGTGGACCTGTTTTTGAGGCATGGTGATCAAGGGTGAACTGTGATTCACATCTCAAGGCGCATTGTTACCGTAGGACTGTAGGAAAAGCACCAGCACCAGTGCTGCACTTGTGAGACCATTTGTCACGTAGCTGCAGCTGTGAGCTCCATGCACCTGTGTCAAGAAGATTCCTGGCCTTTGGGGAGAGCTTAAGAGAGACTAGGGAAAAGAGTTTTCTGAGAATAGGGGATGGCCTCTGTGCTCCAGTGGTCTTGTATTAAATGGCACTCATCAGAGTTTCCCCCAGTATTGGCTCCTGAAAGCTGGGTCAGCCCTGGACTACCTTCCCAAGAACTTGCATCTTTCTTTTCTTTAGCCTGTAGGCCTGTTTTTCCCTCCAGCTTTCTCACTGGAAGCCAGTAACAATAATCACCCATCATAAGACAGCTTTGTTCTCTGTGATAGAAGCATTTACTTTCAGCCCTTGCAACAAAAGTATTTCAGTCCAGGACAAGACAGACTTTTCACCCAGCAGCATTTTTCTCTTCCAGAAATTATGGATGCTTATAGTCAGCAGCACATTCAGTGCTGTGTTACAAGAGTGAGATGCAGTTTACTTGCCTCTGTTATTTCATTTGCATGCTACCAAGCTTAGGTGTTTATAAGTATACGCCAGTAATACATATCTATCTATATATGACTATATCAAATGCAACAGAAGAGCACTATTGCAGAGTTAACTTTGTCTCCACAAAAGAAACGCTCAGATCCTTTCCCGTGGCAAAGACTGGTTTTAATGAAACTGTGTATTGAGAAATAGTTAAGCATTAGCATTTGTGATTATAATCGGTTTGGGGTTACAGTGCAGGTTTTCTGAACAATTTGTTTTTAAAGCTGCCGATTTGGACTTCATCTTGATCTGTACTGACATTTCTGAGGGAGATAGAGTAGTATTGACATGTTTGGCAACCAAAAGGCAGCATCTTTGTCATGACTTATCAACCAGTTTCAACAATACCTGGCTTTCTGTATGTTAACCACTTAAATGTTATCCTGCTTCTGTTTTATAGTGACTGTGAGGCCTACAATGCAAGTATATAATTATTTTCTCATTAAAACAGAAACCTGTGTTGTGTTTCTATAGAACTGCCTGTTTCTTCATATTATTGCAGGAGAGTGTGCCCCTGAAATCTGCATGTGCCTGGAAGAACTGGCCTGTGTCCCACCTCTGATGGCAGTCAGTCAGTCTCTTCTCATGGTTCTTGACTCCCTGTCTCTCTGTTTGTCTAGAGGTGGGAGAGATCTCTCTCCACTTGGTGGTGTCAGCTGCAGCAACAAGAGCATCCCTGCATATTTCTTTTCCATTATCATGCTTGTGGAGGTTTGCAGAGGCCAAAGCTGCTTTATGATGGATCTCATGGCCTTTCTTACCTTGCCTCCTTCCCACCTGCAGGAGCCCCACTGTCCTGCGTGGCAGAGCTCACCCTTTCAGCCAGTTGTCCATTTATCACATGCCTGGCTGCAGCAACCAGCTGCTTGCCAACTGCCCCTCACTCCCCCTTCATGGTCAGCCAGACCAGGGGAGGTCCCACCCCTCAGCCCTGTGGGGAAGCTGCTGCCAGCTTTTCCTTACAACAGCTGGGAAGTGCCAGAGCACCGGGTGTGCCTCAGAAGGGCTGCAGGGACTTGTTGGAATCAAGCCAGGTTCGTGCCAGCCTCTGCCCCTCCCTGTGCCGGGAATAGTCAGGTATTTAATTATAACCCTCCCATGGGAAGCAGCAGAGGACACTGGTGATTTTGGTGGGAGTTGGCTGGGGACAACTGCTGCCTTTAGTCCATGCCCTCTGTAACATCAGCGCTCCTCTTCTAGTGCAGATAGTATCAGAAATGCCTATGGAGAAAATGAGATGTGCATTTACTTTCCCATCAGTAAATACTACTGAAAGTCAAGAAGCAGGCGAGAGAACAAGCTTGAAAATTTATCTATCAGTTCCAATCTTTGAAAAAAAAGGTGTTGCTGTCTTCTCAACAGAGGAGGGGCTTTCTGTCTTCCTCTGCCTTGCCTTCCTCTGTACCGAGAAGGATGGCATATTGGACTTAGTGGCACACAGTGGGAAAAGGAAGAGGCATCTTCTTTGGATTTTATGTGAATTAAAAGTGAAAACTACTTCTGCAAGGGAGCATTCAGACACTGCAAAAGTAATTCAGTGACACCAGTGGGTGGCAGCAGGTCAGGAATTTTGTGGTTAGTTCTGCTGTTATCAGCTGTTGTTACCTGTTTTGTAACATACTCGGGACATTTAAAGTCCCGTCACCCCATTGCGTAGCTGAAATGGCATGTACCAAACTTTAGAGTGTTTTTTACAATGTAGGTAAGGACCATAAAAGAGCATTTTATTGGTAATTTCTGGCGTAGCCCCATAGGAGGTGAAGATATTGCACCTCATTTAGTTTCAGGTGGCTTTAAGAGGCCCCAGCAGAATGGGAAAGCAAATGCAGAGGAGATCCTCTGCAAAGGATCTCCTCTGCAGAGACGGATTTGATGAAGCTGCTTTAAAAGAAGGAGCACATTCAATACAGTGTTTTCAGTGGTGAATGGGCACAGGAGATTAAAAACCTTAGGAACAGGGATCTGTAGTGTAAGGAAACTAAGTTAGAGTGCCACAAACCATAACAGGGCCAAGGGACAGGGTTAGGTAGGGCCAGAATTACAAATATAAGCACGAACTTTAGCGCTGAAGACTTCCAGTTCTGTTCTAGTTGCTGAATTGACTGAGGGGGCAGTCTGTGTCCAGCCCTCCACTCCTTCCCAGGCTAAAGGCTGAAAGCATCCCGGTGTTTTAAATGCTTCATGAGAGCCAAGGGCTATCCTGTCACTTCAGCTGTAGCATAGGGGGAACACAAACAAACAAACAAAAAAACTGAACAACAAACAACCTAAGAAGCAGCAGAAAAATAACCAGAATGCCGTCTAGATCCCACAGTCTGCTGCTAGCTCTGGCTGAGCACTGATACAGTGGCATTTTAACCCAGTGCTTTATCAATGGGGTCTTTAGGAAGAGAGCTTCTGCAATAAGCACTAAACATGGCAAGCAGTGTGAGAGCTCCTGCTCCATTCCAGACGTGTGGCAGCTCTGCAGTGAATTGAGAATGGTGTGCCACCGGGAGCTGGAAATTATTCAGGCTTTGTTCCAATCTAGAGTGTGGGAGCAGTGGCAAGAAAAATGGATGAAGGAAGAACTATGTGCAAAGCTACTTTGTCACATTCTGTGTTAGTGCAAACGGCACGGGGAGCATTGCGCGGCAGGGATTTGTGTGGCAGCAGTGACATCTGCAGGGCCAATTGCACTGACCATGGTAAGGGCTTCATTCCCAAGGGCGGCCCCTGGAAGCCAGATCCTGGGAGCAGCAAGGACGTGGGAGGGACATGGTGACCAATGCCTCAGTCTCAGGGCCTGTCCAGTGCAGAGCTCACAGCAGCAGCACCCTACCACTAGTGCGGGAAGCTCTCCTGCGGCCAGCAGGGGATCAGGAAGAGAGCCATGGCACATCTCACAAAGCCTCCCGTGGGGAGAGTTGGGATGGGGACCCAGAGAAAGCTGCTGTGCTTAGCATGCACAGCCAGTGCCCTGGTCATGCCCCTTCCTACAGGAGTTCCTGGGGAACACCAGCCCTGCCAGGAAGCCACTGCTGGGAGCAGCCGCAGACTCTGTGTTGCCTTGGCAGGCAGCTTCATGCAGGACCGTGGCTGGACACACAGAACACTTGGCAAGGGGCAACACTGCACTGATCTCTTATTGTGGGGACTGCTGCTGGCTGAGAAGGTGGATGCAAAGGGGGGCAGGGGCAGGAGGCTGGAAACTGCTCCACGAAGTGGGGAGGATTTCATACTGAGCTGCAGCAGACAGACCAGGGTGATGCTGTCCCCACTGGGGAGTCACTGTGACTCAGAGAGAGCCAGGATGCTTCTGTACAAATGACCCCCACAAGTACTTCTTCCTCTTGCAATATATGAGAAATCTGAACTCTCTTGGCCTTATATTAAAATGAGCATGAAGTCCTCCAGCTGCAACTGAGGAAAATGTTAGCAAAAAACACATGGATAATGACACAACCTTGGTGATATGGCTTTTCACAGGACTCACATAATGCTTCCAAAGCATTATCTCCATGGAGAAGGATGGAGTTTCCAGGTACACAATTGGAATTGACTTGCTGGACAGCTTTGTAGCCCTCACACTGTGGAGGAGGCAGAAAGTGTTCAGCCCTATTTAATTGGAGTGAAAGAAGGAAGATGCTAAAGTAGGGCACTTGCTCACTCTCTGAGAAGGCTTGTTTGCTTCTAGGAGCATGGGTTTGGGATACAGCATCAGCCCAACTTTCACAGTATTACACTTTCCTGCTTCCTGCCATCTCCTTGCCTTCTGCTGTTCCCTTCTGGATTCCATGTGATGCTACTGACACCAAAAAACCCTAGGCTGGTTTTGGGCACCAAGCCTAGATGGTTTCTGTGGGCACAGACGTGTCCCACCTTGCCTATACTGAGCCTCCTGATGAGCACCACTGCGAGGCCCCATCAGCTTCCAGACAGACTCCCTCCCAGACTGGTTTCCTCTCCTCAGGTATTTCACTGGATTTACACTTCTTTGCCAAATCATCCCATTATCCATCCCATGGAAGACAGATAAACTGAGAACCATGAGATAAACCTTAAACAGACTAAATCCAAATGTACCAAAGCACTTAGATACTTATATACCTCTAAGAGCCTTGCCCTTCGAGGGCTACACAGCACTAAACTCAGCTGGAAGCTCATGGACTGAGCTAGTGCCTGTGTACTACAAAATGATGTGGATATGTTAGTGGGGTTGACTTGAAAGGGTGTTGGGGGAGAGCCACATGAAACAAAAATCTTCCCTTGGTTGCATTACTCGTGCCAAAAGGGCATGATTTCAGTTCTTCTTTAATGCTGTGTTTGAGGAAAACAACTGCTAAACAGAAGGCGGAGTGAGCTTGTGTGTGGTGCAGAGGGTAGCTTTCAAAGAAAAAGTTCATTTCAAGTTGATGTATAAAGAAGGTGAGGATTAGTAATACAGGTGAGAGCAAAGTGGTATAAACAGTGGAAAACTGAAAGATAAATAGGGGGAAATCTTGCTGATGGGAATTTTTCATGGAGGGAGCCATTCCTGAAGCCAGCTGAAAGCATGATCAGGCAATGTTTCAGAAGGGGTGGAAAGTATACGGCAAAAAGCATATTTACCCAAGCTCTCTGGAAACCACAAGAAAACCTCCTGCCAGTTACAGCATGAGTCTCACCTGCTGCCAGGTCTGGACTGTGGTGGTACAGGACAAGGTTAAACTCAGCTGTCCTTGGCCACTGTTTGCTGGGTCAGTCTTCAGCAGAAGGGAATCAGGAAATAGCTCAATGATACCATTGTTCATGAGCCTCATCATTTATTGACATGAGGACTCTTTTAGCTTATAAATTAAAAGACATGTCAATATAGTCTGTCTAAGGTTTGCAGGGTGTTTCCAGGGAATTTATTATTAAGATGCTCAAGCACTAAAGGATCAAAACAGCATTTCAGTACCCAAATGGGCTCTATTTTTCAAATCTCATCTCTTGTTCCCTTTCTGTATAGAAATACTAAATCAGTGTGGTTTTAAAATGTCAGGAGCTCAGTTTATTCTACAGGCATTGTCCTGCTTTGCCCTAGGCAGCCGTGGTTATGTGTCCTTGCAGAGGGTGCCTTAAAGCTCATGGCCAGACATTACTTGCTCACTGCTAGCAGTACCCACTGGCAGATTGGAGGTGACCTCTAGCATAAAATCCCTGAAAGTGGCAGCTCCTTACCCTTGGAAAGTGGTGGTGTGAAAGTACATCACATGTGGCAGTGAGAGGCATGATCCCACACCACCCACACTAAAAGTTTTAGCGCAGCAAAGCCTGGAATATTCCAGAGAGCTGGAACGAAGCGTTGAGGAAATAGCAAACACCAGTAACAGCCGCTGTCTTGCCACATGGTGTAAAATTTACATTTATGTATATATTTATATTTATATTTATCTGTGCTTGTTAGCCACTGAAGAAATGCAGCCTGTAAAAAAGTTAGCAGCAGCAATATTGATGGAAAGCTGCCTGGACTTTCTTGCTTCCCTAGTGCCCTTTACCCAATACCACTCTCCAAAATTTCCTCCAGACTTAACATGGTCCTACAAAGAAAGGAGAAGAGGTGCAGCATTTAAGTCTTTTAAATGTCTTTTTCAATACATGTACTGGAGCCCTAAGAACACACAAAATCTGCCAAGTCTGTTCATTCACTAGCCACCTGGGAGGGTTCTAGCTAACATCCTCCAAAGGAGAATGCACTGTCCAAATGAGCTTTCTCCAGAGTCCTGGAGCACTTTGATGCAGAGCTGTGGGCCTGGGGAATTCCAGACACATCATCCCTGTGTTTCGAGTGGAGGTGACATCTCTGCATGGGTTGCAGAGCCTCAGCAACCCTTGCTGTTTTCCAGGTCAGGCTTCTCCAGCACCGGGACTGCAGCTTGCCTACCCAGGCACAATTCTGCTCTCTTGTCTGAAGATTACACCACTGGTACCACATTTTTCACTGGTGCCCTGAAGCAAAATGAGTAGGGACGTGCTCCCCCATAGCCTCCCAGCCACCCTCATGGAGGATTCTGGTGCCTTTCCCTTCTGTCTCAGGGACCTCTCCACCATGCCAGCTCAAAACAAGCAGGATAATTAGCCAGGTGTGGCTATGGCACATGGTATAAACAGGGTTATCCCTGTTATTTGCTGTGCCTTGTTGCACAGGTTGTAGGGAAATCCCCAGCTGGCACTGGGGTCTGTTTGCAGTGAGACAATGACAGGCACTGCCATGCAACCTTGGAGCCCAAAACCACTTGAGGGTGGGATCTGCAGTCACCACCACCTGAGGGGCCCGTGAGTGGCCCATAGAGGATCAGAGGGTGCTGTGTTGCCACAGAGAGCTTGTTATTGGGTTTCCTGTGTTTTTAATTTCTGAACTGCAGAGGCTGAGTAAACAACCCCCACGTGAAGAGCTGCTGTATGGAAAAAAGGGTGGTAAGAAATGCCACTGAAGTGTGCTACACCTGCAGCTTTTGGGTTGTGTATGCCACTTCGCAGTTTTTGCTTTTTCTTTTTAACAAATGACTGAATGTGTTTGACAGAATGTTCTGCATAAAATAGCGTGGAAAATTTAAACATCTAAATGACTAAAACCATGGCCAATTTCTGTACTCAGGACCCAGCCCAGCAGAGTAAACAGAGAGAGGTTGTGAGGAATGAGTTACCATCTGCCTGCTCTGAATGTCTGGGGTATCACTGAGGGTTTACTGCAGGTGATGGCTTCAGCATTAACTTTATCTGTCTGAAAAACAGAAATTTAGCCAGGCAAGGAGCTAACTTGAGATCTGTCAGGTGAAAATCAATGGATTACCAGGCAAGGGTCTCTCCAGAAGATTTAAAGGAATATTTTACCTTCCCTCCTCTCCAGAAAAAGCACTATGCCTTACACAAAGCAGAAATGCAGAACCTGTATCTTCATGCATTTATGACATTTCTGGTGGTTTCCACCTCTCTGCCAGGAAAATGGGGTGGATTCATCCCTTTTCTCTCCACTGTTCTGATGTCCTCTACTCTTCTTACTCCTTGTAGAGTCTCAGGCTCATGGAGTGATAAACAGTCCTTCTATTGTACCTGGCTAGGGCTGAGTTATTTAGCAAAGGTCCAATCAGACCAGAAAAATTAGTGCTCCTCTTTCCTTTGCTCTCCTCTTTTTCTTTCTATCCCTCACTTCCTAAGGATAGGTGATTTACTGTTTCTTTCTCCTCCTTTATTCTGCCATATTATTATTTCCAATATGCCTTCTGTGTTATCTTCCTCTAATTCATGTTGACCCTTACCACCCAGGTCCTCTCCAAACTTATAAATCCCAACTCAGATTTACATTTCTACAGAGCTTTTATTCACCCTTAATGTTTTTTTTTTGGTAAACATTATTATTTAAATGTTTTTGTAGAATTTCTGGAACCAGTTCACCATTGCCACAAAAATTTCCACACCTAAATGAGAAACAAAAATATGAAGCAGACCAGCAAAATTATTTCAGAATAGCTTTGGAGAGCACTTAGGAAGGGGAGAGCAGTTTGTGGGCTTGAACCAAGTTTTTATACATTAATTGCTGTAGTTCATTCAATAGTGAAATTTTTAAATAATCATGTTTTTACTATAGCTATTTCATTTTTGCAGACTATACACTTTTATGCAAGATAGGGTTGCTTAACCTTTAGTGCTAGGATAGTTTATTTCATCCCATTTCTCAAGGCCATTACTGCCTGCACACTCTTAAAATTTGCAATGTTTCTGTTCTGAACACATATATACCTTGGCAACACTTAAAAAAAAGACGTGAATATAAATGAAAAGGAGGATGTGCACACACAAAAGAAAACAAACACTAGTGCGAGAATTATCTGGGGCTTACCTAAGAGTGACTGCAGGGTTTATTCTGTGGATCAGGAAGACACCAGGTACTGCAAAAAGCTTTTTTCCCTGCTTCTATAGAAGGCATTAATGTTAAGGCATACAATTAGCTGTCAGGACTATTAATTACCCAAATTCCTCAAGCTAAATGGAAAAAAGCCAACTCAGCAAAAAGCATCTGTCAAAGGATGGTCTGTTTTTGTTTTCAGCAGGGGAAAGGCCCACAGGAGACTCCTACAAGGTAAGCAGAAAATTCTGAATGGAGAAAAATAGAGAAAACTATGATGAGTGGTGGTGACAATAAGGGAACGTAGGTGTCTGGTGCTGCTTGCTCAGCCAGTGACCGTCCTGAAGGAAAGCTGGACAGTGGTGCCATTCACAGCCCCTTGCTGCTCTCCCGTGTTGCTCTGAAAGGGGTGGTGAAGCAGTGGAGAGTGCCAGCCTTTTCCAAAGGAGGGCTGGGAGACCTCCCTACCCTCCCCACCATGGTCCATGTCAGTGCACCCCATGAGGTCTCTCCATAGAGCAAATCCCCCCTCCAGCTTTTTCATTGCCTGCACACCACCCTGGACTTTGCTCACCTGGAGCAATGGGTGAGGCCTCAAGGCATGGGGGAAAAAGGTGCCCATGTGCTCCCACCGCCTGTGGCCTGTGCTTCCTTTTCTTCCCAGGAGCAGCAGAGGAGAGCAGATGTCTCCATAGGTGATCCCAGCATGTCTGATGGTGTTGCAGCTCCCAAATGCCAGACTGCTGGCCCAGAGGTCTGGGTGTCTGAGGCACCTCCAGGTGCACCTGTAAGGGCATGGTCTTGTATTTTGTTACAGAAATGGAGCACTTACCAGCTGTTGTACCACAGACACTGGCACCTGAGTCCCCAAACAATCTTGATATTGTTTCTCAGAGCCACAAAACAAGGCTGCTAGATGTCTTTTTACATTGTCCAGGCATTAGCTTCCACCATCAGTGGCTCTGGATGCAACAAGACAACTGCCTTGGATTAGAATGCTGCACCCCCATACCCCTGGCTTTCCACACAGCTCCCATTGTCCCTCCATTCCCCCCATCCCTGCAAGAAGAACCACACACCTTGTGAGGACAGGGGCTATATATAATTAGATGACAGCCACTGAGGAAGCCAATCTCCCAAACCACTGAATGCTTTGGTCATCTATGATGATGTATTTTCCAAAGGAAAACCAGCTGTCACTAAAACAGCTGCTTCTCCCCAGTGTTTTCAACCAGCTCTCCCTCCCTTTGGGGCTGTAATGGGGCTGCAGTTCCATCCAGACTCAGATCCAGGCACTTTACAGTTCCTAGTCAAATTTCCCCACTTTACCACTGCCACAAAGCCACAGAGGAGTGTGCAAGAGCTTGATCAGCACCCACCAAGTACAAGGAGGAGAAGTTACAGAGCTGATTTACCAACTTGGAGGCAAAATGCCTTGCCAGACAGTGATTGTAAATCACAGATCCTGTTAGCAGGCTGAGGGGAGAAAGATGAAGAGGGCTTACTTGCCCACATTGGATTGCAGTCCTGGATATCAAAAGGAACTTCTCAGACAAGGAATGCTGAAGACCAAGTTCCAGAATGCTGATTCTTTCCTAGCCCAGGTCCCCCAGCATACTGAAATCCCTGGGGCAATTCTGTTCAGAAAGAAAAAGTGATGGAACTGCCATAAATGGTTTGAAAAAAAAGAAACAGCAATACTGCATAGGAATGTAAAACATCACCTCAGAGAATCATTAAACACCTCTGGTTTGGCTAGACAAATATTGAAGAGTTGGTGAACCATGTGCTGACCCTCCCTCTAGTGGGCCTTCAGACAAGAACACTTTACAAAAAATGCCCTAAAACAATGTTTTCCTTCTCCAGCAGGCTACATCATTGTATTTTTGTTGTTAGGATAGTTTCTGATTCTGCAAGTACATTTTTCTTAAATGTCAAGGGCCAATCTCTTAAGGCTCCACTACACTTATGCTGCATGAAGATATTTTAAAGCAGATGCAAATGTCCCTACAAATATTAGTAATATAATAACAGGGCCCTCTGAAAAATTACTAGATAATAGTAATTTTGAAGACTTTGTGGCATCAAATGAATATGGATTTTGTGAGAATTGCTTTGCAGTAGTAAATATTTTGGAGCCTGAGCTAAACTCTTACTTTAGCACTTACTGTTTCACAATTACTGACACGGAAATATATCCTTCCATGAGGAAAGTATATTTAATTTGAGTGAACACACAGAATATCCTGGAAATATAGATGTAATTCATGAGATCACTAGTAACATTTAGCACAGTTCATTAGCTATCTGGTATTGGCTGAATAAGCCAAACAGTCTGTATGTGCAATAAAGTGTGGAGGAAAAATATCCCTCATGTAGGAGTTGAGCAGATCTGCAGTGTCTTGAGCACAGTGACTGTATCATACCTCTGCACTCCAATTTGATTCCTTTGCACCAGACACCATGTCCCAAACTGAAGCTTCAATGGGACAAGTAATTTACCTCTCCCTGTAATTCTG
Source organism: Eopsaltria australis (assembly GCA_034509425.1). Classification (NCBI taxonomy): domain Eukaryota; kingdom Metazoa; phylum Chordata; class Aves; order Passeriformes; family Petroicidae; genus Eopsaltria; species Eopsaltria australis. Next base: position 463,248 of record JAVTVJ010000765.1, on the reverse strand, counting down.
TTGGGAGACACAAGGCTCCCTGGGTGAAGTGAAATGTGGCAACTCCTTTCAGGCTGATACTTTGAGGTTTTCAGCAAGGCTGTCTGGGATTTCCATCCTCTGGAAATATTTCAGGGTTTGCTGAAAAAACCTGTCCCACTTCTCAATAAAAACTGAAGAAACTAGACACCTTTTGCAGCTAATCTGGGGAAAAGAAAAAAAGGCAACTGTTGGAACAACATACACAATTTAGAGCTGGCTAAGAGTCTTTTGGTCTAACAAAAAACCAAACTCTATGATGAAGGTGCAATTTTCTAGAGCAAATCATTCCAGCACATAGTTCCCCACTCCTTTCCCTGTTAGATCTTGTATCTTTCTTCCTGTAATTGAAATATAAACCAAAAATTATTGCACAACCAAACCGAATGAAAAAAAGAAACTCTTGAGCCATGGCATTGAGTAAATGTCACCTGAATCAACAGAGTCCAACAGATGGAGGTTTCAACATTGTTTTTTCAAATTCATGATTAATTTATTTTTTAAAGTAATGGCCATAAATCTTCCTAGAACAGATTGTTATTCTGCCTGTTATGATTCATTAAACCAGTACAGAATGAGATCATTATCATTTAAGTTAGCATTTTTGAGACTGCCAAATATTCTCCAAGTCCTTCCTGCAGCTGGGACTGCAAGCATTGTCCTTGGAGCTGGCAGCCTGCTTGCACCATATCCTGGTCCAAGAGCTTCTTGTGCCTCTGGCTAGCAGCACTGCCGTGCCCACGGGGCCCTGCTTGAGTGGGTCACTGCTCCTGCCCCTCAGGCAGCAGCAGAACTGGAAGCTGACTTCAAGCTGCAAAGATTGAGAATCTGTGGAAATAAGCACCTGTAGAGGTACACAGCCATCTCCCTGAGGAGCTAGGGCTGGAAAACTCTTCTCCAGAGGTGGACTCTCACACACCTCAGCCTGTAGCTGAGCTGGCTGATTACTGGGACACAGCGGTCACTGATGCCTTTGGAACTTCTCTCCTCCTCTTGCAAATTCTCACATTGCCAAGACAAAGGAGAATGGCAAGCAGAATGGCAGCCATAGGAGACAGATTACCAAAAATAGACCTTTTCCCTTTTAATTTCCTTTTGGTGTAATTTTCTGACTGCATTATTGAAACAACAATGACATAAGGGGCATGATGCAGCAACAGGGAAGACAGGTAAAAGTGAAAGAGCCAATGACATATTTCTGTAGAAAAAAGAAAAATGAGCTGGCAGTAAGGAGAATTCATAAATTACCTGATAAAAAGGCACATAGCCATTTCCTGCCCCCCATAACCACTCTGAGAGTCCTCTGACACATGAAGGATACCAAAAGGAGAAAAAACACCCAAAAAGTCAACAAACAAAAACTAAACCACCACCCCAAATTACAGCAATTACTTGGTCAGGGAATTTTCACTTCCTACTCTGTGAGAGAGAAATTCCCCGGGTCATCTGATCTCTGTTGAAACTACACCAGGAAGAGGAGCCACGGCATTCGACAAGTGCAGGGCGTTCTCTGGCTGTACAAAAGCCTCCCATGTGTGAGCCAGAGCTCAGAGCAGCGCAGGGATGTGCAGGTGTGTGTACACATAGCGAGGTGAGCTGCCAATATCCTGCCAGCCAGATCATCTCTTGCACAACTCTCCGGTCCTGTGCAGCCTGGCAGACCTTTTGCTTTTCCTTTCTCTGCTTGCTTCCAAACATGCCTCCAGAGCAGAGCTTCTGAGCAGCTGTTTCCTCACGTGCATCTCCCTGAAAGCAGCTCTCTCCAAGAAGAGGTGGTTTCTAGCAGCATGGTGGGAATAACAGCAATGAGGACGTGGATTGAGCCTGTGGTTGCGGGTTCCCAAGTGGCCAGTGCCTTCTACGACACAGCACTGCTGCTGGTGGTGAAGAACTACTACAACCAGACCAACAGCACTGCTCCCTCCCAAGTTCTGGAAGATGCTCAGCAGAAGGCTGTTTCTAATTTTTATATCATCTACAACCTAATTCTGGGCCTGAGCCCGCTGGTGTCAGCCTATGGCTTGTCCAAGCTGGGGGACAGGATGCATCGGAAGATTCCCATCTGCTTCCCTCTTCTTGGCTATTTGGGCTCCAAAACTCTCCTGCTCCTCCTGATCTTGCTGGGCTGGCCAGTGGAGGTGATGTATGGGGCTGCTGCCTTCAATGGGCTGACAGGAGGCTTCACCACACTTTGGGCAGGCATCATGGCTCTGGGATCCCTGGGGTCCTCTGAGAACAAGAGGTCTTTGCGGCTCATCATAATTGAACTGGTGTACGGCCTCGCTGGCTTCCTGGGAAGCATGGCATCAGGCTACCTCTTTGTTGGCTTCAGTGACCGCTATCGAGAAGGCACCGTGCTGGTGTGCTGCAGCATTGCTTGCTATGCCTTCTGTCTCCTCTACAGCATTTTTGTCCTCACAGTCCCCAAGCCAGCAGCTTCCTGCCCAGCCAAAGCCAAGACTGCAGAGGAGGTGGGTGGTCAGCTACCAGAAGCAGCAGTGGCAGCAGCAGCAGCGAGTTCCCAAGCTTCAGAGGGCAGCATCTCCACTCCAGTATCGCCCTCAAAACTCATCATCATCCTGCTGTTTGTGGCAGCAATCCTCTATGACCTTGCTGTGGTTGGTGCAATGAACGTACTCCCACTGTTCTTGCTCAGGGAACCTTTAAGCTGGAATGCCGTGGAGATTGGCCATGGCAATGCTGCTGGGTACGTGATCTTCATTACCAGTTTCCTAGGGGTACTCGTGTTCTCCAGATACATGAGGGATATTACCATGATTATGATCGGAGTAGCATCATTCAGCGCTGGCATCCTCATCATGGCCTTCGTGCAGTGGACATTCCTGTTCTACATTGGTGAGTTGAACAGCCACTCACATGAGTAAATACACGCTGAGAAAGGGGTGTTTCAACACCACTGGAAGAGCTTTTTGCTTTGCTTCATGACAAGTTTGCAAGCAGGGAGTTAGGCAGATCAGCACATGGGCAATTTGCAAGAAAGCATTCTTATTATTCCTCTTTCTCCACATCTCCCTCAATACTCTTAACACTCAGCACTCTACAATATCCTGAGGAGGTATACACTCCTGACAAGGATTAGTTTAAGACCCATTAACTTGTAATTCATCAGTTGGTCACAGACCAGATCCGAGCAGAACAATGTTCACATGCTGGGGGACTGGGAATTGTTGCTGACTCCCTGCACTACATCACCCACCACATCACTGAATCAATAGGAAGCACTTGCTTCTTCTGAGGTAAGGCTTAAGGCTATAACAGAAACAAAATGGCAAAGGCTTCCTATTAGATGAGCGTCTTAAGATGTGATTTATTTTTGTCATATAAATGCACTTACAACTGATGGGAAACTTAATGAATCATTGGAGCTGTAAAGTACCACAATAATGTAGTTTACAAATCTCATGCTGTACATAAATTACTAAAGGACAGGTAGTAATACATGGCGTAGCATCCCATGATAAAGGAAAGGCAAGTTTATTTTTGGGAGGTAACCTATGATGAAATACAGAAAACAAAATCCAAGAACTGCATTAATTGTGGCTGAGATATCTCCCAGTCAATTGCACGGCTTTAAGGTTTTGCTTCCAAAAGTGAGAAAGACACTGGAGATAAATGTCCTGCAGTGATTTTTCTGTCTGTTCCTACAGGGAATGAGAAATTGAAAATTAAACAAAGTTATTCTAAAACAAAAGATGATAAGATATTGTATTTGTGTATTAAGACAAACACTGAGTGAAAATTTTAAGGTATTTGGTTTGTTTAGCTGATCAAGCTGGGGAATAAAAGATGAAAAAATTAAGCTAAAAAAAAAGCTTGCTTAATAATTAAGCTCATCTTCATCCTGAAGACATGTTGCTACACAGTGTTTTAGATGCTTATTCCCTGCATTGCAGAAATACCTTGGTACACTAGACATGGACCAAGTCTTCAATGAGGTTGGCTCTGCTGACAGGGAGGTAATTCCAGCTCCCTATAAATTTTCACAGTAGAGACAGGCTAGAATACTGCAAGCCAGAAGCACCGAGATACAAGACAGATACGTTATAAAGCCACTGTTCCTGTCAAGGCTGTGTAGCACAGGGGGCTCTCTCTGCATGTTTAGACTTAAATCCTCATCCTCACTATCTCAAAGGAGAGTAAGGATCCCATCTACGCTAGGATGTCTGGCTGAAAACAAGAGACCCTGCCTAGTTTGGGCACAGTACCTCTGCTAATGGAGAAATAGGTGGCTTATCTGCCTTGGCTGAAGTGAGGACCTACCTCTTTTTAGCACTCAAGGGATGAGGAAAGGTGAAGCAAGCCTGCCCAAGCTAGAGGCATGTAATCTTCAAAAGCAGTGGCTGTGTTGGGTGACAAAGAGCAGCTACTGGTGATAACTCAAAATTCATTGCATTACAGCACGGGCAGTGATGCTCTTTGCCCTCATCCCCTTACCAACCATCAGGTCCATGTTGTCCAAGCATGTTGAAGGATCATCCTATGGTGAGTATTTTGGTCACCTTACCAGACAAAACCTCCTGAAATCCCTTTATTCAGCCTAGAGTACAAAGAGAAAGGTAAGTTATTGCTACAATCTGTGCTTTGTGTAATAATACCAGAACAGATGATACCACAAACAGGAAGGGAGAAGCAGAGAAACCTGCTGGACAAGATTCTCACATCCAATCTTCTTGTCCTTGGTTGCATCATCATTTATCCACAGAATTTTCAGCACATACTTCAAAAGATTACAATCAGTGCATAGTTCAAAGGCGGGGACAATAGTTGAGGTACTGAAGAACACAGTACTGCAGGGAGGACCAAGAAAAGCAGGACATTTGAGTTGAAGCATTGCGATATTCACACCATTTATATCTGGCTTCTTTTACTTCCAATTTTGGGAAGGATGGACTTTTTTCTTCTTTTTTTCAGTTATGCTCTCTAAACATTTCTTCAAGTAATGGTAGCTTGTTCCTGTCAGACCTGACTTAACAATAAAGAATAACCTTTGCATAAAAGTTGACCCTTCTTGGAACAGCAGCTGGAATTCTTTTCCAATAAAATATGCATTACAAATTAGTAAAATATATTTTACAACAGCAGGGAGCTACCACAGCTGGCTTGTTAATCTAAAGTAACAAACTATGTTCCTGTCTCACAGGTAAGGTGTTTGTCCTGCTGCAGCTGTCTTTAGTCACCACAGGAGTAGTGACATCCACAGTCTACAACAAGATCTATCAAAACACACTGGACTGGTACAGCGGCTTCTGCTTCATTTTGTCTTTTCTGGTTGGCTGCCTGAGTCTCCTCCCTTTAAGGTAAGAAATAGGAAAGATTTTGTTCAAAAAATCTCTTGTATTTTCTCCATGCTTCCTGATTCTAGGTCTGAAGTATATAATACAGATGGGAAAAAAATTTAAAGATAAAAGAACACTACCAACCCCCCTCCCAATTGAATTTTTTTTTAAAGGGAGAAAAACAGAAACTTGCAGAAATTAGTTGAAAAATATCAAGGAGATTCAAAGAATGAAAGTTGCAATGTCTAGTTTTTGCTCATGTTTTTTTTATCTTATTTTTGTTTAATGTTTTGTAACATGAATCACTGTAGGAAGAGTATTTGGCAGTTTAACAGCTAATAATCCCAGGAGACATTCACACAAATATAAGTGTTTGATACTGTGAAAATAGTATTAATGAAGGAGTAATGAAGGAATAACCCTACAAAAAGTAAAATGTTTTTAAAAAATTCTACTATATGTTACTTACTCATTGTGACAGAAAAGAATAATTTGAGTCTCCCTCAAATGTTTCAGAGAGAAATTATTACCACAGTGAAAGAAATGGTAGCTTTTCTGGTCCACTGAATTTGCCCAACAGTTTGCCCAACAATTTGAAGAGAGAAAGCTGAAACAACCCCTCCATCTACTTTTACAGAATTTTTGAAGAATCTCCCTCCAAATCTCACTTTGTCCATTAGACCCTCCCCAAGACTCTCCAGCTTGTTGCACTACTAGAAACAGCAAGATTCTTTCTCTAGGAGCTGTGATAATGCCAGTATTTAATCCATGTAACAACAATATTTTCATTCAGATATAAGGCATGCACTGGATAGGCTAATGCCTGATTCCAGGCAAAATCGTCTAGTTCTGCTGTAGTTTAAACAAAATATAGTAGTGCAAAGTCTAAAAGCACTATGGATACTGCCTTCAGTGGCACCACTTAGAGAGGAAGAGAAAGCAACACCATGGAATGCTCCTCCATCACTATCTGTGTTTTATCCAGAGCACCAAAGGCTTTCTGGGCTTGTGAATATATTTGACAACCAGTGTCTTCAGGACTATTAGTGTGGGGAAGACTACTTCATACTCATCATTCCCCTGGCAATGCTTTTCTCCTCAGATCTTCCAGACACATAAGACTTGTTTCTTAAGCACAACCCTCTCTTTAACAAAGGTCACTGTAGCTACTCAAATGCTTTTTAATACAGGTTCCAAACAGAAAAACCATTATCAGTATCACTTTATTAAAGTGAAGGATGACAAATGGTGCCAATGTCATTGCTTGTACACAAGAGAGGCTGGCAGATCATGGAGAGGAATCCCATTAGCACTCAGCCAGCTCCAGACACCCTGGCAAAGTTTAAGATATAGACGTGGAAAGAGCAACTGCGGTTTGAGAAGATAGTTTGCTAACTCTTATCTCCATTTGTATTGTTCTTTACAGCTTTGTGGCCATCAAACAACGGTCAACCACTGGCTCCCTTGAGATTCTGACTGAGTAACAGAGGCATTTTTGGTTGTTATCATCAGTCCCTACACTACAGGATGCATAGCATTTGTATTTCCACTTCACAGCATGCCACAACCTCTCGGCCACTCCGCTCGCCCAGGAAGAGATGTCTGCCTTGTTATTTCTGCAGCATCCCATCTTGCAGAGTATGTGCCATGGCTATTGCACACCAGCAGTCCTCAGAGCATTCTACTTTTTGCTAGGCTGGTTAGCAATACAAAAGAGGGACAAGAATACAGGCCAGAAATGAAAATGGCATTTCTAGACACATTGCTCAGAATGGAAGGGGAAAGCAGAGGATCGGTTTTCCATTAGTTCCTTATTGTCTGTTCATTCAGAAATCACAGGGCAGTTCTGTGACTTTGGCTGATGAAATGGGGCTGCAAGCCATACGCCATGTGCACTGGGCCATCGGCAGGACACAACTGGCTCTCCAGCTGCTACAGAAGATGTCATCAGCCCAGCCAATTAATGTTATGTAAAAGACCATTAAATAGAGAAATACCACCATAAAAATATGTAAGATTAAAAGAATGTTAGTAATCCCTACAATAAAAGACCCCTGAACAGATGTTCACGACCCTGATTTCTGGGAGATTGTCCCACTGTCCCTGGACAGTGCTTCAACAGAGCGCATGTGAGGACTAAGACTCAAGAGCTAATGCTGATGTTTCAGCTCACATCACCACGATGTGCTAGTCTTGTAACAGGTTAAGAACAGGTAAGTGCAGCACAAAGCTCCTACAGGCTTTATGGAGGTGTAGGGACACTGATACCATGTAATAGTCACCGTGTTATCTCAGCTTTAATCTGGGTTGGAAAGGAACCTCATACAATACAGCAACCAGCATGAGATGATGTCACACAAATCCAAACATGAGTCAAAAGTCTGGCATGTCTCACAATGATGTGTCTGCTTACATGCTAATTGAACTAAGAAGGATTAAGCGGCTTTCAAGGTCCTGGACTAAGTAAAGGGAAGTTAAAAGCCCTTAAATAACTGAAATAATCTGGAGGCAAATCAGGCAGCTTCAGTTCGAGTCAGGGGAACAGCAAGGAGAAGTTGGTTCATCATGACACAATCCCTTCCTCTGAGGAAGTTGTGCCACCCTCTCCCACACATACATATACAATCTTTCCTCGCCTCTTTCACTTTCAGTACCAGAAGTAATGCAGCAACAGGTCAGATGATTTCTAGTTAGATCAAATGTGGAACAAGATTTTAGGGCAAGGGTATTTCCGCAGTAAGACAGTGAGCTGCTTAGGAAAATAAGCACACATGTAATTTCACTGGTGAAGACTGCAAAAAAATGAAACTTTATTCTAAGTAAAGGAGTCATCTTTTAATACATTTATTGGTCCATTCCATTAAATTAATTGAGGTAAACAAATGGTGCATTTTTAAAAAATGTACACACTAATAGAGAATTACAGTTTTACCTCAAAGCGTTTTTCTCCATCAATACTAGCTCCATAGTAAACAATGCACAAAGGATATTTACACAGATATATGAAAGGGTATAGAAACATGCCAGCACCAGAAGGCAAGACATTTCCTAGCCTGCAAGTCTGAGTAAGAGCATAGTTGCCAGATTTGGCCAAGTACAGAAAACAAAAGCCTCCTTCCCATTTTTACATTGTTTACCAACTAATTCACACAGAGACAAGTCTTCACAGCTTTCATTTTGTATTTGAATGGCATGAACAGTGACTCTGGTTCTGGTGAGTGAGTTTATAGAATGGAAGCAGAAGAGTCTGGACAAGGAACCAGCACCACTTTGGTCCCCGTCACTGACACCTTCAACACAGTGTGTGAAGCTCACAGCCAGCTTGCCTTCAGCTCTCCAGACCTTAGGGAGTGACAGAGGGATGCAGGCACAGAGAAGTGAGAACAAGGACGGTGCTGCTTAATTTTTGTCTACTGTAGACAAAAGCCCCTTGGCTCTTTTAAGACTAGCCTTCAGCAATCTGTCTCCTTGTGCAGTGGGAATGTTGCGCTGGCCACAACACTGCAGCTTGATCTGAAGGTATGTATACATATCCCAGCAGCAGGGTTAAGGAAATAGTTTAGCTTCAAAGCACAGAATACCAAGACCTTCAAAGTAGTCTAGGACAGTGTCTAGCCTTTACTGTTTTAGCATGCCATTTTCATAAGGGTGATCTACTTATACCTCTTTGGAAAGTTCATTATTTTCTGCAAATTTACTGTGCTTTAGGCATGCAACCTTAAAACTTGTCCAGTTCATTACTAAGTACTTGTACAAGTCAGATACTTCAGCAAGACTTTCAAGTGCTAAGCACAGAATTAAGCACTGCCATTTTAGTTTGTAAATTGGTTCAACAGCACTCCCAAAAAGTTTTAAATGCCACATTTAGCCTTCCAGAAGGCAACTTTATTCCTGTGATCCCCAGTTTTACTTCACAAGAGGAAAAAAAAATCCAAGAAGTAGTAGCAATTTGCCTATCTTTAAAAACAGCAAAATCCTCATTTTCGCTATGTATTGTTGCAGTAAAAGTTAATGTATCCAAGGAAAGAATGTTCCACCTTCAGAATTTAAGATTACAGAATATCTAATAAGCTGGTTTAGTCTATGCAATTTTGTTCAGTGGTTATCAGGACAAAGATTTTCAACAGTCTGCAACAATAATCATAATGATATCCACTTAAATTGTGCAAGTTTTAACAAAAGCATGGCTTCTGTTAAAATTCTGAACAGTCCCTACTGATCTGGGAAAGAATTCTTTTGTACCCTGGCATCTGCAGGACTGATACCTGAAGCAATATGTATCACAAACAGGCTATGCAGAGCCACTGCTTCAAGGCTACTGCACAGCACCTCCACAAAACTGTCTATGCCATTTATGCTTTGTTTCTATCAGTTATTCCACTACTTTATCCTTAGCTCAAGTTTTAGTGCAGCAAAATCCAAGTAGACTTCAGTGAGGAATCATACTTTAGTACAACTCACACCAAAACTGTTTGTGTCTCTAGAGCTACACATATTACCTTTTCATTTTTAATGTATACCTGAAAAAGCCACAATGTTTTAACATCTATGTTTATTGCAAGATTTAGAACCTGATAAGGTATACATGAACAATGCACGGTCCATTACTAAGCATAGAAACAAGATCTCAGTGCTTGCATTATTGTGCTGGTGCCACTTAAGAGAAGAAACAAACACCACAGAAACTGTACAGAAGTAACTGGGCAGCAGTGAATTATGCATCCTCTGCGAGGGCCTTGACCTGGCTATGGGTTATGAGGAAAACTGGGCTGATTTAAGGACTGCTGAAAGAACCACATGTTAAATAGGTTCATAGAAAGGGTGCCAACTACTTCTGGTGTCATTTTGGTGCACGTGCAGAGAGCCAGCTTAAGTGACTTAACACTCAACAAGTGTGAGTCAGGATGAAGCTCCTGCACTATTCCTGCCTCCCTTTACCAACATCATCTATTTCTCTCATGTAAGTGTGGACTATACAAAGTAAAGACTTCTGTTCTATGAGGATTACAGGATAACCTGTTAAGAGTTTTACTCTCAGTTCAGACCTCAACCTCCCTTTAACAGCAGTTATGCGATACAAGTGTCACTCTGCACATCTCACAGGAATTTCCTGCAACTTTTGTAGTTTTCCTGACTGGCATGGCTGCCGCAAACATCACAGTCAGGATCCTCCCCACACCTCACACACAGCTTCTCCCTCAGTGACCTTGGCTCTTCACAAGAACAGACCACTCCACAGACTGTAGGACTTGAGACCCAGCTACGCACACCCTTATTACACTGCAGCAATTCTTGCAGAGGACTTCTCTTTTGAATGCCAAGTTTTACTTCCCTTGTATGAGCTTAAGAGGTTTTGGTCCAGATCATGTAAGATATCCTGATCTTCAACAGCTCCAGCCTCTACAGTTACATGTTGATTTGAACTTCACTTGGTACTCTCCACTGTCCCTTATGCTTCTCATGAACAGCTGTGATGTTAATTGCTAAATTCCCAAGAAGCAACACCTACTTCAGTTTGACATAAAGCAGGAAGAGTCCCTTAGAGTTGGTAAGGCATCAGATGAAACCACCTGTAGGAAAAAAACACCACCCTTTCTATCATCTTTTGCTGTTTATTTTAATAAGATGGTGGGAAGACTGACTAAATATTAGTACAAAATATATTTTGCATGAGTCCCAGTGATGCTGTAGAGTCAAATACAAAATTCCATTTACTCCACATGAACTAATTCAAAAAACACGTTGATCTTTCTTTGTGGAAAATGGGGAAGACTGTAACCCTGAAGGACAGTGTTAGTATGCAAGTGCTTATTCTAGATTGCTTCAAGATGATCCCCTTAAGTACTTCCCCTGAACCAGAGGAGTCTGTTCAGACTAACAGCAACTTAAACTAGAGTTTTCATTTACACCAAAAAGTGCATATTGACCAACTGACCTTAAAGCAAGAAACGCAGTTTGTTTAGTACCACGGAGTTCTCAATGAAGGCTGAATCAAAGAGAAACTTCTTAAAATGTGTTCTATTTTAATTTTTCATGCAGAGAGCACCATCTCATTAGCCTGACAGCTACCACAGTGCTGCAATAACTCATCTTGAGAGTTCCATAAAGCCACCAGGCTGAGAAGGATGGCTGCAGGTTCAGTTGGTGTTTATGAAGGAATAAATTCCAAATCAGACTAGTACCTGGTAGATTGTTACAGGAGAACAGAGAAGTTGCACAAAACCAATCTCTGCTCACATTCTTTGCAAGAATGTTGCCAGAGAACAAGTAATCACTCAAATTTAGCAGTAAGCACAGTTATTTATTGCCCTAAATCCCACTATTACACTCATATGAGCCCCAACCGCCTCAGTAGGATGGTTAAATCATGTCAGCACTCCTAAGGTCATTAACACCAAGCAGGCATTTACTTGAGGTTGGACTGCAAGAAAAAGGACAAAAAACGGACTTGCAGAAGCAGCTACAATTCTAAAGGCCAACAGAAATTACTAAGGAAATAGATCTGTACCAAAAGTAGTCCTAAAAGACTTGCCATGTGGTTCAGCAGAGACAGGTATGAACACTATGTGTACCTACTAGGGTACCCATCTATCCCCCACCAACCCATTTAAGGCAAGTTTCACACACTCTGATGCTTGGTGGAAGAAAACATTTGACATCTTTTGGCTTTTGGCTGCTGCAAAGAAAGTGTGGGGAGAGAAAGCAGAATTCTACTTTTACTGCAGCAGGCATCTTAGGTGACCAACCCTAAAGCAGCTCTAGTAAAATCCATATTTAAAGCATGGTGTAGGAGATCTCCACCATGCAACTTCCGGAGCTAGCTTCGGAAAAACTGAAGACTTATACTTCCTCTCCCATTCCCACAGCCCTTGAGAGGCTGCTGTCCAACTCATTCCCGCAGCTAGGCTGGTTTTGATCCCCAAGTCAGTCACAAGTACACTTCAGTCAACTGACATTACTTCATAATCACCAAGGTAAACAAAGATACTCAATATGAACCAACAGCATGCCACACTCACAAAAACCACAGTTCATGCTTGCATCACCAGCTATCTGCAGCTGGTGTTGGTATGGTCTGTCTAGAACCAGCCCAACTCCCAGACAGAAAAGTCTCCAGAGACCATTTCATCCAGAGGGAGCACATGGGTGGAAACAAAACAGAAAATATTCTTTCCCAGCCTTTCCCTGTCCATTAAAAAAAAAAAAAAAAAAAGGATAAGGATTGGTTAGGGACTACTGTATCACAGAAATAATTATTGGTGTTTTTTTTAAGCAAACAAAACAGAATGGTAATAAAGATGTCATTTGGCACCTTGCAGTAGAGTTTTATTTTCATCTTTTTAGTGTTCCACTCATCAGTTCCTTCCAGACTAGAGAGGTAAATTTTATCAAGATCCCCATGCACTTCCACTGTGAACCCCAATCACTCCATAGGATAAAGAAGGAACCATTCAAGATAACTCAAAAAGATGAAACATACCCCAGTTTAAACACAAAAATTGAGGAAAAAAAATTCAAATAGGCTGGAACAGACGCTCGGAAAAACTAAGTGCAGCTGTCATTTCAGTTAACTTAATAAAAAGAGTCCTCCATACAGTTCCAGTATGACTAGTGGTACTGAGCATAGAAGTGCTAGACTGTCCATGAAGGTACTTCTTATTTGGTCTCTGGCTTGTCTTGCAATAGTGGTATAATTGACTCCCACGCCGTTAGGCACTGAAGAAAGAGAGAAAGGTTTTAAAAATGGGTTTTATATCAGTTCATGCAACTTCTGACCAACTCTTTCAGACCAATAGCATATAAGTTGATGAAAAGTCATGTGGGTCTTCATAGATTATTACAGAAGGGGGAAAAAAACCCCAAAATGTCAAACAGCAAGGAAGTGTTAGAATAGTTGCACCTTCCAAACAAATTCAACAAATTAAAGTTTTCCAAAGTCATCAGCTGGCCCAAGCCATTAAAAAATCATCGGAATACCCAAATACTAACCTAGATGTTTCTGAACTGAAGAATACCACAGCTTTCAGCTAGGCAGACAAACTGTTTTGAGTAGAAATTTACATCTTTGTGGTGTGACTGTGGGTGAAGGCAGATTTGGACACAGTGGCAGCTACTACAGACTACCTCCAGCAAACTTATTTGAAAAAAACCATGCATTTAGGGAAGTTAATTCTGAGTCACAGTGTATTCCTGTATGGCTCTGTGACTCAACTCCACTACGTGACAAACTGGTAGTGCCTGGTATAGTAAACTGTAAGTGGAGTGTAGCTTCTGGGTTATTAGAAAGCCACTCCAGGCTTTGGAATAATTTTCCCAGAACATACACTTGATACAGTCCTTGTACTGTGTACTGCAGTTGTTACCTTATTTCAACCACATAGAGCCCAGAAGTGAAATTGCGCAAGTACAGACTGTGGAATCCACATTATTAAATGCTGGAAATGGGCAAACTCATCAGCAGCTCTTATATCCACAAGTCACTGTTGACAGACATCTTCCTTCTAACCTTGCTGACTGTACTGCAGATGAATACAGTACTTCTAGCTGTGCACCCTGAAATGACACTTCCTTACCAAAAAAGCTTCCTTGCAAAAAGCAAAACTCATGTACAGATCTAAGTGTCAACTGCAGAGGCACTGCTGGATGTTCAGCGGAGTCTCTAATATCTCCCTCCACAGCAGCCTTAGCACTGAGAGATCAGGGTGAAGGAAGTTCTGTGTGAGCAGTTATGAACTATGACAAGACAGACACTGGAAGGGGAAAAGGTACTGCATACTAAAACTGCACCAAGAGCTAACCTGGCACAGGAAGAAGCCTGTACAGTATGTGGAAAGATGAACAGACAAGATGAAGTATGTTTACTAGGCAATACATAAGCCTCGTAGTTCTAGCAGTGTTTAATGTATCCTAAAGATTTAATATACCTAAGGGGGCTTATGAGATAGCTGTAAGGAGGACTTTTTACAAGGGCTTGTGGTGATAGGACAAGGGACAACTGCTTTAAACTGAAAGAGAGCAGGTTTGGATTAGATAATTAGGAAGGAATTCTTTACTTTTAGGATGAGGAAACACTGGAACAGCTTGCCCAGAGAAGTGGCGGATGCTCCATCTCGGGAAGTGTTTTAGGTTCATGCTGGATGGGGCTCTGAACCACCTACTCTAGTGAAAGGCATCCATGCTTCTGGCACAAGTTTGAAACTTAGATGGCCTCTAAGGTGCCTTCCAAACCATTCTGTGATCCTATGGTCAACCACTGCATTGGGCTGCACTGTTTTAGCACAAAGGAGGATTGGAAGCATATGCAGTTAAATATCAAGGTCTTTTTAATTAAAAATAAAAAAATCTGACACCAAACCTCAGGTACGCACACACCAACTGAAAAAGGGCAGAGACTAGGTATTTTCAGGACTAGTACACAAGGGACAGAAGGATGCACAAAGGGACAGAGATTAGAATAATTTATACATAGCAGATGTAATCTATATATCAGTCTGTGGACGTGCATTAACTCAAGTGGTTTTGATCATAAAAAGCAGAATCAAGAGATTTCTCTGCTCTGGTAGTATTACTAGAACATGCAATCCTGGTTTTTTTTCATCACCACTGCTGCTGCTCAGTAATTTGTTCAATTCAGAAGTGCAAAACAGACAAGCAAGCATGATAAAATGCGGCTGAAGTGCTGACTTGCAAAAGACCACTAGTCTCAGAGTTCACTCGACCATGACTTCCAACTCTGACAAAGAGCAGCTTTAGATGTCTAATATTCTCATCTTCAAGACAGTGTAAAGATTTCCTGAAGAATTATCACCACTTCAGAGGAAAATAAACTACTCTTATTCCTGCCAGTGTTCTAACAGTGACACATACCTTCTCGTAGTACTGGATGTTTTTATCTGCCATCCCCATGAGTAGCTGCCTGAAGTCTTGTCTTTTGTTGTTCTGCCATCTCTCCATATCTGCTTTCAGGTCAGCATTGAAACATTCTACTCGGTCTTGACATTTCTCTACATCTGTGGGTACCTGCAGCAAAAGAAATGAAGATCAAAACTGCCATTAAGAGTGCTAGATTGCTGAATTAGCTCAAACCTTACTGAGCAAAACTACAGAAGAAAGGGTAAGGTCACAATCCAGTAGTTATCCTGAATCAACTCAGTTATGGCTGCAGGGAAGAAGCCATGGTTCTGAATTAGAGAGGATATGAGATTCCTTAATTTGTTCTTCGCTGTTTGAGGTGGTGAGCGCTTGTGCTTGTCCATCTCCATGCCTGCTACAGATACATGGAGGAAGCACTTGCTAAAGGTACAGAAAAACCATTTGGTGTAAGTGCTGGTAGCAAGGCTCAGTTCTCAGTGCTCAAACCGAAAAGCTTGGCTCCACAGCCAACTTTCCTCCTTCCCATTTACAGCTGCAGTAGGAATGTCCCAATCTACACCAGTGTGTATATAACAACAGACATTTAGGCTTATCAAAAAAGCTGGATAAGACACCTCAGTATTAACATCTGCAGAAGAAAATTTCTAAGTCCTCAGTTTCTAGCCTCTGCTTTTAACCTTACAGGCTTCCTGAACAAAATTTAACTGAAATGCGCTCGTGATCATCACCACGGGATGGGCTCATGGACTTGCAGGCTCAACAAGAGACATACAATCATGTAAAAGCAACAAATTATTTCTTGAAGGACAGCCTACTGCAAGTTGAGGTAGAGATTTAGATGGATTTTTGACAGCAGTCACTGGCCCAAGGTACGTACACTTTAGACCAACTAAGTTGGTGTTCTTTACTTATGTTTTAACTAATATAATGTATATCACCAGGCAAATACAGGAATAATTTACAAGTGTTTCCTCAAGCAGGAAAGACGAACACCTTTCTTTCCCTTCTCATTGCTGCATGGTCCACAAAGACAGGAATCCTGTGAGCACATGCAGACTACACCCATGACCTCAGAAGAGGAAACTCCTGAATCCTGGTACCAAAGTGAGAAGTGAACTTTTGCTCGGGAAACTGTGACTTGCACAAAGGTAGAATGAAGAACATTTTAAGAACTTTGGAGTGGCTCCTCTCATACTTGACACTTTCAATAAATCCCCTTTCTCTCTGAGGGGCACAAAAGAAGGAAGATGATGAACAGACTACATAAGAAGCTTTTAATGGATACCTACATGAAGTTAGAGGTGTGCTACTACCTTGCAGTTTGGCAAGGTACTCAATTTAGGTAGAAACACACCAATTGTGGGTCAGAAATGGGTAAGAGGCATTTCACCACTGCACTTGCTAGAAACTGAAAGGCTGCAGACTCCACATGAACACCATGATGCTACTGGTAACCACCACCCACACTGTGCTTTCAGTGTAAGCTTCAGCATTCTGAGCAGTACCTGCTGACAGAGAGCCACAGTAGCACTGTAAGCCTTCTGCATTCACAGGCCACTGAGCTCTAAGCTGATGATCTCACTGCCAGAAAAATCTAATGGCCTGGTAAGCTCTGTGATGCCAGGCTGGGTACATGTGTACAGGAGGCCCAGAACGCCCTTCAGTCAGAGATTATCAAGTAGCAATAGGTTTTCCTTTCAAGATCTAAACAAAGGCCTTTATTCTCTTAAAGTTTCATTTGGGGTCTTTTTACATCATTTCTACCAAATCAGCAAATATGGCACAAGGAAGACAAATGCCATTCCACAACTGCAGCATATGACCCTCTGCCCGCTTTTAGTCTCCAGTAAATCGTAGCCAAGAGATCTCAGTGAATGTAAGATATGCTGCTAGGCACAGCTCTGAGCTACCAGATCTTACAGATAATGACATGTCCTCCAGCCAGAAAGGTTCTGAAAACCCCAGGGATAACATTTTGTGAACATGTAAGGACTCCTATACAGTTTGTTCAATTTCATCTTGTAAATGACAGGAACTACTTATGTTACAAAAAGGTACAAGGACTTGCCAAAAAATATGCTTATACTCTGGAGAGAAGACCTAAGTATTCAAAAAATTTGCAAGATTTAAATGCTGCACTTTACATAATAATCCCGCTGAGATATGAGATCCAAAGGCCTTTTAATAGGTGCAAGATTAGCAAAATTCATCAATTGCACCGCATCAAGATCTTGGTGAAGTCAAATGCCTAAAAACTGGCTTGCTGGATATGCTAGATTTAGTTCCCTCCATCCTAGACACAACTGTTGGAACTTATTTATACAAAGCTACACTGAGGAAGTAGAGCACATACCACACCAGCCAGCAGAGGGGCAGGGAGTAGACCCAAATACAATAGCACCACAAAACACCTAGTACACCACTACTTGTAGCTCATTACAGACAAAAGATCAGAAAAACACTTTTGCATTTCTATGCTCTCATCCTCTTCAGCTTCTTAGATTCAAAATACTATGTGAACCTACTGTACAGTGAACCTTTTTGTACAGTAGTCATAATACTGAAAAAGCATCCATTAATTAACACAAACATAAGGGGAACCAAAAACCACCAAGCAGAGGAAGGGAACAAACCCTGTTGCCATCATCAGTTAAAGCAGCAGTGATTTAAAAAAGGCTCTTGCACTGTTTCATACAGAAGCGAGTGGCAGCATAAGCATGTCAATTCACAGATTTGCTTTTGCATGCAGCCCAGCCACAACCTGTCATCCAGTGACACGTGCCATCTCTGCTCACCATCACACAGGTAGAGCTCCCTAGCAGAACGGGAAAAATAAGGAGTTTCCCACAGCCAAAACCAGTGTTCTGCAACAATACAGCTCCACAGTGCCAGGCATAGGGCCTTAAGTCAGCTAGCTGGCATACTGCTTTGGTCAGTCCCAGTCACCAGGGACTGCTCTACCACTGCTTTGGTCCCTGTCACTGAACAGTCCAACTGACTGCTGGCTGTTGATGAAGTGTTGCAGAGTCATCCTGCTCTGAACTGTGGGAGATCAGCAGTACAGAAGTTGCTAGACAAGTTACATATATTCATACTTAGGTCTTCATTTCACACCAGCTTGCCAACAACAAACTTCTGTTCTGCCCAAAACTGCTTATATTGCAAAGAAGCCACCAGATCCAGAAAAAAAAGCAAGTTCTGCTTCTCCATTCTTCTCAGGAAGTAGTGTAACTGTAAACTGTTTTTGTAGAGCAATTTTAAGTGCTAACCTTTGGACGGTCTTCTCTTTTCAAGGCTACTGCTTCCAGTTTTGCTTCATACTCCGCTTGAACTTGGTCTCTCTTCTTCAACACATTCTGTGAGCAAGAGAAAAGAGAACTGTAAAAGGATTCTCTTGTTCCTTCCCCCAGCACACAAGAAACTCTAAAGTGATACATCTTCAGTGCCAATTAAGCTTGAAGTCAGACTCAGATTTTCTTTTTTCTATTTTACAGCATTTAGGGAGTAGCTTTTAATAACAAACAGCACTTCCCTCCAGCAGCTGGCAGGGAAGATAAAATTCAACATTTGGACAAGCTGGAGGCATGCAAGATAGAAGCTGTCATGAAACCATTAATATAACCCTGACTAAGTAATTTAATTTATCAGTTGACCTATTACTACCATGAAAGGGATATAAACAAAAGCATCAAAGCTGACAAGGACTGATGTAAACTTTCTGATAACCTCAAGCAGCAGACAGACAACAGCACTGGCTAAGAGACAGGAAGACCATCACAGAAGGTATTACAGCTAGGCTTCCCTCAAATCAGCTAATATTCTATTCAACCAGAACTAGTGGCTCTGTATGTGCAGTTCCCTCAGGCTCTTCCCCTCAGGTACAACAGTGCTCCTGAAGACATGAAGTGCTCTTCATCTCTGAACAGTGACAATAATCTGGCAGTTCTTACTTGAGGAACATTCAGCCAGCAATAGATTGCTCTATAGATCACATTCCCATACTTATACCAGGGGTACAGTGTGCAACAAAGAAAGCTAGCCAAGGTTGTACTGAACTCCCAGTACCTGAGGAGCTACCTTCCATCAAGTACGCTGTGCAAAAGATGTGCTCTGAAAGACTGAAACGGACTTTAATCTCACAAGTAGTCCTCACAGCAGCTGATGAAGAGGAATGCACTGCTAGTGAAGAGGACGCCCCTTTCAACAGAAAGTCTACACTCCAAGCATAAGCTCACTAATCTTGGTTACTTACTTGGTAATTATGGATTCTGCAAAGAGAGTTCAGTAGCTGCTCACTTCAGAAACAGAAACAGGCTGATGCTTTCTAGCAGAGGAAAACTGCACTTTTGTTCAGTTTTGATACTTGAGAGGGAAGGAAAATACAAACAGTCTGTCTTGGCTAATAATAGCTTCTGTTCTTGATTTTCAAATTTTCAGACTGAGTAAAGCTAGTAAGATTCCCAAGCCAGACACTAAACAGCAAAATCCTTCAGAGTACGAGAAAGTCAAGTCGACATTCTAAAAAGCTCAAGCTAAAAAGCAAAGGTTTCTTTAGCTGAAGAAGTACTTTAAACAGTTAAGTTACAATTGGTTTGGAGACAGTGCCATTCTAAAATAGCTCTAAAAGGCCAAAAGGAAGACTAGGTGCAACTCTGTAATGCTGCCCTGCCTGTGGTAAGCAGTGATTATCTGCCTAAAGTACCACTTCAGCTAAAGAAACCCTCACTTTCTAGCTTAAGTAAAATTTTACCTGCTGTATTTGTGAAGAGCACCTCTCATAACTCAGCTTGCCCCTTCAGATACCATTTTTGGTAGGCATTTTTAGCATCAAAAGCCAGATGTTTTGAGTTAAAGTATTTAATCACTAGCCTCATGCTCTGTTTATTTGTAAGCACACTCATTCCATCTCTGCTTCCTACAGTCCAAACATCCTGAGACAGGACTTTCTACAGCTCCCTGTGTCCAAGCAATACTTCACTGTTAATAGACCCATAAAGAAAATACACCTCATTCATGTTGGGGTCAAATCCATGGTGACAAAAGCATAGAATATCCTCAGGGAATCAGTGCAAAGCCACCTGCAAGAACACTTCAGCCACACAGAAGTACAACTGCTGAAGCTGGGAAAAGAGATCTACAAGTAAGTGTTTAAATTCTCAGTTTGAGAAGCATAGGATGCAATTAAGATGGAGAAGGACTACCATGTTCAGACTAAGTTTACAGTGGGCTTTTAGATCTGTAAAGGAGTGCATATCATAGCCTTGTAACAGTTGTTCCAAGTGGAAAGTCTTCAGAAGGAACTTGTCTGTTAGTACACTGTAGAGGGACTGCTATATAAATACATGGCACACATACTGTGCCACGGGCATGTGGTGAAAAGCTCTGATGGACGAACTAAAGTCCATTAGGTCATTTTTTAGTGAAGTTTACTCAGTGAACTTCCCCATTAGATGTGATTGACCACCAATGCTCCTTAACTTCAAGAGCATAAAACTCACATTAAAGTAGCTTTTATTATGTCTGCGTAAGCAGTAAAACACCGAGTTCTCAGAAAGATTAAGAGTCATGGATTACCATCTTTAAGCAGTTACTTGATAAGCAGAACTTAATAACAGACACATCAATGCCTAGGGTATGGGAATGACAGAGGAAGCAATGCCTGTCATTTGGACACGTGGTTCTGAAACAAGGCACCCAACTCTGCCACATGCAAGTGACAGAAACTGCTAATGCTATAACTCCTATAGGACCAGGCAGTGACTCTGTAGTGAAGAGCTGAACCACAACTGGCTTCAATTCAAAGAAAGATTCTAGGCAGCCACGGGATGTCTCCTATAGAGCATCACCTGCCACACCAATAAAGGGGCAACTCTGCAGTACGTTGTGTACATCCTACAATGCCGATCCTAGCTTAACTGAAGAGCATGCAAGAGATAATGCTACCCATGCAGGACTCTGCTATTAAACATACCTAGCTTTGTTTTGACTATGAAAATATCCTCCTACTTAATGTGTTATTTACTTCCCCACTTCTCCCACTACCAGCATTTCTCACTGTTAAAAAAGAATGAACTTGCTACTTCCAGGCAAACACAACCACAGGGCTTTCTGCCATAGGGCTCTCTTTACCTTCATTGACTCAGCATACAATATATATTCTCTAAGCACAGGCAGGAAGTCTTCTGTCATGTCCTCACTGAGCTCTTCAAGAGCTGTGCAGCAATTCCCAATACAGGCAGACACTCCTTCCAGTGGCTCTGAGAGCTCAACCTCCAGCCCTCCCCAGGTTGAATAAACAGGTCCATATTCTCGTAGTTCCACCAAGTATTCTGCAAGAGGCAGATGGAAAAATAGATTAACAGAGTAAGAGCAAGGCATAAATACGTGCAAACACAAAAAAGGAGAAATTATGAACCAAGTCTGAATAACATTAATCCCCACAGGGAGTCAAGACTTGTGCTGCATTAGCATCTTAATAGATAGAGCTCTACGGCGGCACAGGTGACAAGTTTAAGTTGCCTCTTTCTTAACTTACCATTTCTACAGACTTCCAATACAAAGACTCTTGCACCTTTGCAGTAGCCAAAGTCAGTTTTTTAAACATGTGTAAAATTTATCTCTACTAAGACAGACCTGTAAAGCTTGTCTTTGTCTAGAAATTCCATTTGTACTCCTCCGGGTGGAACCTCCAAGTTCTTCCACCTTCCAAATCTTTCAAAAACTTACTCCAGTAAAACACTAGGTTGGTATAGAACGTGCAACTTTAAGAAAATATTTGGAGAGTTGAGCTAATATCAGATACTGTGTTAGGTTTTGGGCCTTTTTAAAATCTGGAACAGACATTAGATTTTGCCCTGAATCATCAACACAAATTGTCTTGACCATGTTATCCACCAGAATAAGACAGAGCATTCAGATCGAAGTATTATGATGGAACACCTTGTGTCCTTACCCAACTGCTCCTTGATGATCCGTTGTGCTATTCTGTCAATGGTACCAAGCTTTAGAGAGAATGTGTCCAGATAATCCCCAATGGCTGCAAACTCCAATGGCCGGCTTCTTAATTTGTAGCCTCCTGTAACATATTTGACAGATTCCCCCATCTTTGACAGCAAAGCCATTCCTTGCTTTTTGTAGGCATTAAGATCCTAGGAATTAAAACGAAAAAAACAAAACCAAAATAAAACAAAAAACCAAAACAAACAAACAAAAACAAAACAAAAAGAATATGTTTAGGAATACTCACTTACATGTTTAAATATAAATACAATGAAGGGTACTTTCCAGTCAAGATCAAGTCTTGTGAAAGCAAGAGATTACACGTGACACGCAGCCTTGAACAAAGGCTCACTTTCTACAAGCTGTACAGCTGAGCACACCTTCAAAGCTTCATGGAGGTAAATTATGCAGGAGAATAGTATGAAGTGCATTAGAAATAACTAAGTAGTCCAACTTTGCATTTGGCCGTATTTTCCCATGTTCCTGTACTCTCACCAGGGAAGCAGGCATATTAGCAGCTCTGGTTCAATCAACACAGTTCACATCATTCCATACACACATGTATGGAAGTCATACCTACAATAACAGTATTAACCAAATGCACCAGCTCACTCTAATGACTTACTACAGAGCAACACATTGCAGACCTCTTTGGTAAGCAGCCTCCTCACTCCAGTTCTGTGGTCATACAGGAGGCAGACGAAGACTGTATGCAGAAAAAATGCAGTGTGGGGAGACCAGCAAAGCTCCTCTGCAAGACAGACTGTAGCTCAGACTGGGACAGATGCACCTATGCTGCCTCCACAGAAAGTGTAAACTTCCTTGTCTTTCCTTTACACATTTGCATAAACCAACTTTCAGATCATCTATGCTAACAAGACTGCTTGTCTAAAATTTTAATGGGATTTCACCTTAACAGTACACCAGAAAAAATGGTTTTAGTTAGCCAAAACGCTGTCAATTTTGCATTTCACTTCCAGCAGAGGTCAGTATTCAACATCTCAAAACAGGCTCAGGAGCTATAGCTCATTTATCCTATAGGGCCTGAGGAAGAGATGTGCTCAAACCAAGTAGGCCAGTAGAGATCAAGAATTCAGACATATCATTACAGACTAGACTAAAAGCTTAAGTGTTCTTAAAAAAAACCCAACAAACAAGCAGCAATCTTCAAAACATGTACTATGGTATTTCTTCCAAGTACTTAACACAAGTCAAATGTAAGTCTGATTAAGAAAACCTGACATCTTAGCAGCTACTATAATCTTCAATTATGTTTGCATTTAAATGCAGTGGTTCTCTGACTTTCACTTTCCGCATGTCCTCAGCACTAGCTGCAAGCAGGCATCAGAAAAGATCCTTGAACTCAAAATTATTCACTCACTCTCTCAAGCATTCTGGTATGTTACAGGTCCAAACAGAGAACGTGAAGAAATGTTGGTTTCTCTTTTTCAACCAGGAGGTGATCTAATGACTTCCTATAGTAACTAAATTCTGAAGTCCTAGCACACTGAACTGACACCTCACTGCTCCACTAGACCAAGCTCAAACGTTAGGGACAGTCAGCAGAACAGGTGTCCTTTCACCTCACCTCCCAGGATGCTCTGTAATCTCAAGGCAAACTCTGCCTAAAGCAGAGAACGAAGCCCTTGACATTCATTTTACAGGGGTGGGAGAAAACAAAGCAGTTGAGAAAGCTGCATCATGCTTGAACAGATCAAAAGAGGAACACAGCTATCTGACATTTAATGTGCTAAACAAATTCTGCATTTCTGGCTTGTTTCAGTGGTTAAATTCACCATGGAGGGGAAATAAAAGAACACTGGTGATTGACTCTTAACAGCAAGCAGAGCATGAACCTGAAGTGACCCAAACATCACATTTAAGTCAACTAGAGTAATGTGACTTTGGAAAGGCACACTTTTACAGCTCTTCTCACCTAACTGGTAAAACCCAAGCATAGCTGCAGGTCCTCCTAGTCTGATTTAAAATGCAGTTCTAAAGAAAGCCAAAGAAAACTGCACCATTCCTGCATGAGTCATGCAGAAGATGAGCATGAAATTGTTGGCTGAGAACAAATAAGAATGAGGCCTCCATGCTTAGTTTTGAGGGCATAAGTGCAAGCAGTATAAAAAGCACAGACAAGATAAAAAGTCAAGAAATTTGCAAGCTTTTCTGCAAGGGAGACCTCTCTTCCTCTCCCCCTTCCCTCTTCCCCACAAAAGGATTTTAAAGTCTACAGTTTTCTGAATTTTTAATCTCTCTTGCATAACAGGAGTCTGTTCTAGGCAAAAAAACAAGCAGATCTGGAGAATTCAATTTATCAACATGCAGAGAGGATTCCTCTTTCCTTCAAGCACAGGGAGCCCATACTGTTGTCACACACACAAGGGTCTGTCACACACAATAGTAAGTCCCCAGAAACCCCCTGGTATTTTAGAGGAAGTTCTGATCTGTACATGTAGTTTTCTTAATGCCTTTTTATCTTAATTTCAGAAGGGATTGCAAAGATTTCTGTTCTTTTGTCCCTGTCAACAAATGCATTTGAAAGTTACTGGCTTACCTTAGCTGTGAGAAAGACGTTGAAGTGCTCATTAAAAGACAGCACTGGGTGATCAGTTATTCTCTTCAAGAACTTATCTAATGCCTTCCTCCTTGTCTCCACGAACTCTTCTGAAAAGCGATCAACAACACCCTTCACCACAAATTTTTCAGGAAGAGGCTGTCAGAGATAAGCAAACAGCACAAGATTCAGAAGACCAAAAATTTGCTTCTGTTATTTGGAAACAAACAAAGCAATCAAATTCCAGTCTTAACAGGAACTGAAACGTTGTGTTTGCTAACAGGAACTATGCATCAGATGGGATGCAAGCCATTCTCAGAATTATCCTTTAGCTACTCTGGCTTAAATTCTACTGACTGGCTTCAGCTGAGAGTCACACCAGGGAAGTCAGACAGTACTCATACTAAGTACTTGTAGCATAGCTTAGATTGTTCTCCCTACTGCTATCCTGTTCTAGATTCAGCTCCAAAGGGATGCCAGAAGAGCTGCATGCTATTTGTAACAGAACCGCACACACCCCATCACTGCCCAGTGTTGAAGCAAGGCTGCCCAGTCCAGGGAAACTCAGAAAATTTGACAATTCTGCTTACTCCCCACACAACCTCTCTGAACAATTTAGAGCTTTTGAACGGGGCCCTCCTGTAAAAGGCTGACAGCCTTAGTGAGAACACTGTGCAAAAACAAACCAGGGGCTTGACACAGCAAACAGCTGGATCTTTTCTGAAGTATGAGCACAACCTGGTCATCTATCACAGCTGACTTTCCTGAGTATGTTTCTGTAAGTGACAAAGGCCTGATGATATATCCACTTTTACATCTTACTATTTTGAGACCATCAGTTCATTTCTGCAGTTCAGCTTGATACATAAGCCCAGACTGTCTCCAGACTTTCTAGTTATACAGTCCCTGCTGATACACTTAGATTACAGTCTCTGAAGTACCACTTTGGATGGAAGATATCTTTCTAAACTGAAGCATGATTGGTTTCAGCGCTACCACTAGATCTGTTTTTGTTCTGCCCAGACAGCACAGACTTCAAGATTAATATCAGTTTTAAAATTGTGCTTTGCATTTCATTCTTGTGAACCAGTCTGTCCAGACAATCTGCTTACAGTTAGGCTAACAATGACAGACATTTTCATCCAATTCAGGAATCAGGATTCTCTTCTGCAAAAAGTCTGTCATCTAAAATCCAAGTGAAAAATAATTAAAGAAAAAGAGCATCTATACATATTGCTTTCCCACCACACCTGAGCTGATGTGGGTTGTACATGAAGACTGTATCTCCTAGAAGAGAACAGCCAGCATGATTTAGCTGCAACAGTTACATTTTAACCACTGTATTTAGTTCTTACAATTTAAGACCTACCTTATTATGCTTAGCATTCAAATCAGTCAGTCATTCTATTTAAACCAGTGTAAGGTACACTATCATTAGACTTCTTCAGAAGTATAATGCCTTGTGCATTAGTCTTCAGGGAGGAAGAAACTCTCTTCCTTTGCTTTATAATCTTTAGCTGGGACTCTAGGAAGTCACCACCTCAGCACCATATGCAGGAGGAAAAGAAAAAACTTAAAAGAAAAAAAAAAGAAGGAAAGGAAGAAAGGAAGACTTGTCTAAAGAACCCTAGTTCAACCAAACACATGCAAACTGGCACTGAATAATCACTGAAGTTTGAGCATTTGAGACCCACAGAAGAATGCACCTCTATTACAAAGACTTCTGTCATTTAACCTGTTTTCAACTACAGCAGTAGGTACATTCCTTTCCATTTTAGGCCTCCGGAGGTCCATCTCAAGTAATCAATACACACAGCTAACAACTGGTATCTTGCTTTAACTGTGTATTAATTATCCATCTTACAGTCTTCCATCTTAACAATCTATTTTTCCCTACTGAGACATGTGAGCAGAGTTCACTGCCGTCAGAAAAGGCTTCAAGTATCCAAACACGACCATCCAAGAACAAGAACCTTGGCTGTGTTAGGTTTGCCTTTCTAGTCTAGTGACAGATATGAGATCAGTTTAACTGTTTTCTGAAAGAAAATATTAGGATGTCTCAGATCTTTTAAAATGAAGTGACTACCAGTAACTGAAGAGATGAAAAGGAATTCATACTGGGCTTAGTTTTGTCTCCTAAGTGTAGGCTGTCATGACACACTGCACTGCACTTCATTTGCTACAGGAAGATTTTAGGCAAAAGCACTATATTGAGCTTAGGATGACAACTCCCTTTTGATAATTTGTTAGAATAGAAGGCTTTCAGGGACTGCAGCATCTATAATTACAAATACAGATAGTCTTAGATTGTCTTGAAACATCTTTTCAGAATACATTTAAGTCAGTGCATCTGAAATTGCCTTTAGCTTCTATACCCCATCTGTTTCTAGATGATAAATACATAAAGCATTCAGCAGTCTCCCCACCACACCCTGCATGAAGGAGATTAATAGGAGATTCCATAATTGTTAACTTGTGCATAAACAGATAAAACAGGGCAGCACATCTTATATCTCCAGATTTCTTAGAAGAAAGGCACCTAAGATACTGGTTTGTTCTGCAGCCAGCTGCATGTCCAGTATTAGAGCTATCATGCCAAGTTTGCTGCTCTGTGTGCAACAAATTCCTGGTCAGAGCAAAGCAGTTTGATTCCCTGGCTGTGACTCACCTTCTTCTACTCAACTATTATTTACAGCCTTGCAGGCTTCAGGCAGAACTGGCTGCCTGTTAACATACCCAAGAATCTGCAGAAACTTAACTGTGATTGTTCCAGCTGTTCAGATAATGGGGAGTGAGAAAAGAGTATGGGCACTTAACACGTTACACTGACTCCACCTTGTGCTCTCAAGCTCACTGTCTTTGTTTGCACTACAGTTCACTGAACTATTTTGTGCCACATGATTTTGTGAAGTACTTCTTGTCACTGAGACACTCAGCTATTATTCCACTTGAGGCAAGTCCCAGCATAATTAACGACTTAAACAGTGCTCAACCATAGAGCAACCTAACAATACTTCTCACACAGTCAACTCCTTGCTGAGGGAGGGAGGGAGTGAGGCCAGAAAAGCTTCCACCCCATCACCCACCCCAGACAGGCAAGCTGAAGTATGCTAGTAGTGTTGCTATTTCCTGACAATTCCCATAGGGCTTTTTAAATTTATTTGTTCAAAAGGGCTGAAGGTGGTGATCTCGCAGGTTTCTTACCTATTCACACAAAAAACATATAAGGTAGTACTAACCGCCTCATGTCAAATAAGGCGGTCAGATCACCAGTTTCAGCAACAAAGGGTGCAGTAGTTCAGCTAATCTTATTAAGTAAACGTCTACTACTGAAGGCATGTAATAGCTACCAAGCCAGAGGCTGAGACTTCCAAGTCTGTGCTATTACAAGTCAGTGCTATTAAGTGTTAGCAAAAATAGTTTTAAATTATTCTGCAAAACCAGCTCAAAAGGCCATCTTGAAAACCAAGACTAGAACCTGAAGTACCTGTGGCTTTTCATAATCCCCAGATGCTCTGAAATACAGATGTAATAATTGAGCAAACAGATTAAATGTATTCTATTTATGTCACAGCTACTGTAGTCAGCACTGTATTGCCCTGCAGGAGGCTGACAAAGCTCACCTCCCAGGTGTGCCACTCAGTAGAAGTCTAAGCTTCCTAACCAGTCAGGAATGGGAAGTTCTTTCCACGCCACTGTAAGGCAATAAAGTACCATATTTAACTCTAAATACTCAAAGAGAAAGAAGTACTGTTTTTTAAATCTAGACACACATCCAAATATTACCCTCGGAAGACAGATGCACAACTGTCCTTAACAGCAGATTCTTGCTTACTACCTACGGGAATAAGATGCGTTGGCTGAGACTCTTCCAGCTTGTTTCTCAACCAGTCGAAGTCTTGGTACCGCCGACGGACAGAATACTCTGGCAAGTCAAACTCCGCTCGTGTGGTCTAGAAAAGAACAGGATATATTTAGTGTGCACCAAATCCTCTCACTTCAGAGCTCAGCAGCAAATGCAGTACAGCTCTTCCTGGCAAGGGTGAGGCCAGACAAGCCTTGCAGGGGGGTCTTAATGCCCAAAATTGTGCAGCCAGCATGAGAGAAAGATCCTCCGGCCTTTCAAGCACTGGAAAAGCAGCAATATGAAAAATGATTGCTTGGAGCTGATGTGTTAAGATCTATTTGTAATTCATTACAAGTTCTGCTCTCATCATGGGAGAAGTCTGTAGAGCAGAAGCACTGCACACCACATTACCCTCTTGGCAGTTTCAAGACTGCAAAGACTATATGAGATATTCATTCTGAGGATAAGACTATTTTAACCATCAGGAATTAAAAGTAAAGGTATTTACTGACTTGTTTATTCTATGACATGCACTATCCACAGGTGAAAAAGTGTTTCACCACTGTCCTGTATTCTGCAATTGATGGGCTTATCACACTCCAAGGTTAAAAGATGAGAACATAAGCCACTGTGAGCTTTGATGGAATGTTTTTGTTGACTTCCAAGATGAAGAAACAAGTCTGTTTATGTGCATACCCGATTAGATATGTTAGTACATTAAATTAAACCTTCTATATTTTCCTTCTTTAGGGCAAGGTCATTACAAATTTGAGGGGAAAAAAGTAAGTATGCAGATAAACAGCTGGTAAGTGTTTTATCCAGTCTTTGAGCAGTCCATAATCTGGAAGGCTGACTGTATGGGGCTGCTTGCACAGCACATACTGCAGCTGCCTAAAAGCAGTCGTGAAACTGTGTACCAACTAAGTGTGTCTCCCGAAGAGCCTGGCATTGCAGCAGCCCTGATCAGAAGGTAGACAGCCCTTGTAGTTATGTTTCACTGAGAAGCACAGGCAGCATTACATCCATCTTGCAGTGAATGGCTTGCAGTGCCAGCACACCACGTCTGCAACCAGGCATCAAACTCAGCTCATTCTGGGGATTACACCAGCAACCCCAACTTTGAACTGGCATCAAACCCAGCACTTGGTTGCTTTGCTAGTCCCAGCCAGTAGCAGCCTTTAAATGCAGTCCACCTCTTCAGCTGCTGTTTGGATGACTAACTCTTCAGTTGCTGCATTTTACTCCCACTAGTCACCACTGGAAATTCTGCAAAAGTTCTACATATGAAATCTCTTTCTAGGGTGTAGTCAGGAGCCTAAACACAGTATCAACAGTCCAGCAGGTCTAGGATACTGAAAGCAGCAAGCTGATGTGTTATTACCTATGAAATGGCTTGGCTTCTAGAAAAGGAAGGCATAGACAGACAGAAATGAAGAAACCAGGATCAGCTCCTCCCTCCTTTGACCTGCTAGCCATGGTAAGTGATATAAAGATTAGTCCATGGACTAACACAATGAATCCTCATGAACTGGAGCAGTTGTGTCTGTATATGAGGGACTACCAAGACCTCGATATCCATCGCAGATCTGTGCTTTACTCAGCTACACACACCTCAGAGTAACACCAGCTTATTTAATGTCTAAGAGTGCCAGACTATAAATGTGACTTCTGAGACTTTATTTGAATCATTTTCACTTGTTTCAAGTAACAGATTGAATGGCATTATTCTAGAAACTAAAAAAAAAGGGGGGGTGAGGGAGGCAGTAATAACTCAGTAAAAGGCAGAGCTTCTGTGAAGTGGCTGTCACTGCCCAAAGGCATCTTAAGAGATCAGACAGTGAGTGAATGAGAGTAATCAGAATGGTTACACACTACAGTGTCTTATCCTTTGGCATGAGAATGAAGGCATAGTCTCCCATCTGTTAGCACTGAGAAGCTTCTTAACCACTATTCTGCTAACAGTTAAGGAAAACTGTATAGGACTGTCTAGGAGTAGGAAAGCAGGGTTAAGTCCCAGGAAACAAACCACACACGAGCTGTTGTTCACATCTAGCAAACTGTTCCTGTTGCCTTTACTTCACAACCAGAATTGCAAAGTTTTCCACATATCACTTTTTTTCCTCTGAGATGAAAATTTCAGTGTTTACTGTCCAGGTTATAAAATCTAGACAGCAAATAAGCTTTTCAAACACTATTTAGGCAGAATATAAAGGCCCTTCAAGGTTTTAATGAAACCTCACTAACACAGAAAGAATTTGGATCTCACATCAAACTGTTCATTAGCTTAGCCCAAGTTATATTTTCCATAATAACACATAAGAGAAAGGAGGATCTTGACACTGTCCAAGCACAGTGTTGAGAACATGTTCACTAAGGTAGCTCGAGGGGCAGCTGCAGTGGAGCTGCAGGTTGAGCTCTGGCTGGTGGAGCCCAGGCAAACAGGCCGTGAAAAGCCGACCCTTGGCACAACAAGGCCTGGGGACCTGTGGCCCAGCCAGGGGACCGGACACTGAGACATGGCAGGAGCTGATGATCCCAGACCTTCCCATGCTTAGACTGGTGAGGGGATAAAAGCCCAGGGCTTCCTTTGTTCTGGGTACCTCCTCAGAGACACCAGTTCAAATGTTAGCTTGTTATTGCACTGTGATGAAATTATTTCAATGGTTGGGATGCCCGAGACTCTGCTATGGGAAACCTGGGGGCAGAAACCTGGTGTGACTGTGTGAGTGGGGGGGGCATAGTTGGGAAGGGGCCCCAGTCCCAGCTCAGGTGGTATAAGAGTGACTGCCAGAGTGGCTCCTGGATGGCTGGGCAGGGAAATTTCTGGAACAGACAAAAAGTGAAGCATCCATGTTTTCAACACAGTTAAATTCCTTCTGTTTTCTCAGTAAGATCCATAAATCTCATCTTGCAAAGACATGGGTCTCTTCCAAAGGAAGCTGATAAACTTACATGGCAGATCTCAAAGTCCCAAACAATAATGGGCAAGACGTTTCCAGGAACTCACTGAAAATTCCACCACAGTTCCACTAAGTCAGCACTATGGCACTCTGGGCTCAGTTTTACTTGCTGGAAAGCAGGTAGACTTACAGGCATTTTTACTTCAGTTGCTAGAATAGTTTTGACTAGAGGCAGTATTAAGACGATCACCAAGACTTGGTCTTGCGTAAGGTTCTTGTCTTTCTTGGAAGGAGTCAGCAGCCAAACCTAAAGCTAGCCTGTGATGACTATATAAGTATTTTTCTGCCCTAGTTCTACTCCCTAACTCACTAGACTTGATTGCAAATTCCCCTCTATGTTACTATTTAAGTTTGAGGAAAAATCTTCAACTAGGAAAAGAGGAGAATGACAGAGCGGGGGAAGTTCTTAGCACTGCAGCATTTCTTTTTGCCTCAAACAGTTTAGCCTGTTTGAAAAAGACTTCATGTCAGTTTTACCTGCTCCTCTCTAGGGAATCAGGCTGTTCTATGTGTTCAAGTAATCTACCCAATGAATGGACTGGAAGCATGAGGAGAACAACAGGA
Source organism: Eopsaltria australis (assembly GCA_034509425.1). Taxonomy (NCBI): domain Eukaryota; kingdom Metazoa; phylum Chordata; class Aves; order Passeriformes; family Petroicidae; genus Eopsaltria; species Eopsaltria australis. The sequence goes on along the minus strand of JAVTVJ010000765.1, from coordinate 431,130 downwards.
AAGGGTAAACAAGACCTCTGCTTCAGTCCTAACTGTTTCAAAGACTCCCCCTTCAAGCCTGCAGAGCAACTGCATGACTCTGAGGAATGGCACTCAGCTGTTCAGACCTCAATGGGAAAGGTACAGAAGGCCTTGCCATTCTAGAAAGTACAATGAAAATGAAGTTAGAAGTACACTTATTTATATTTTCTCAGGAGAGATGACTGCACCACTTAAGGCCAAACTTTACTTTCCCCTTTCTTCCTAAAAATTATCTGCTTGGTAAAATCTCCCCGGAATGCACATTCATGCGTCTGAAGAACACTAAGTGACTTCAATTGTCACAGTCAAGACCCATTAAGTTCCAACATGAGTTTCACCCACCTTTATGGTTCCACTAGCCTCCCTGTGTAAGGAAACTGCTTACTAACTTACATTAGTAACTGCCTAAGCAAGATGAAAACAGGATATGAAAGAATCAAGAGAATCAGTCCTGAATCACTGTCTTGTTAGCTGGAGATTACCACTATATTCTTCAAATGTGTTCATCCACAAGACAGGCTAGGGAGCTGTGAAAACAGGTACGCAAGTAGGATCAAGTACACTCCTAAATCTTCCTTTGCAAGGCAATGTTTTGACCCTTCCTCAGTCACCACCACCCGCTGACACAGGTAGCAGAAGATGAAAGCCCGAGGCAAACCACAAGATTTTTTTTTTCTTTTTTTTTCTTTTTCTTTTTTTTTTTCTTGTTACCCCCACACACAACACAAATGAGACTGTGGTCATTCTACACTCTTCCCTACAGTGGTACCCTGCCACAACCACACATTACAGCATTAGCAACTCCCCTCTTGCACCTAGTGATGCTGCTTTTCAATCTTCAGAATAATTCATTCTGTGACCTATATTTATCTAAACCTTTGAGGTTCCAGAAGCATTCTCCAGTAGAGAAGAAAAAAATCCCAGCCATCCATGCCTCCTCATTCAGAGGCACCAGAGAGACCCTTTAGAGTTACAAACTGCAAGGCTGCAAGGGAGATGTTGAGAAGGCTCCTCATATCACTCTATGGATTATTCTTGTGCAGCTTTTTTATCATGTTTAATTACTGCTTGCAGCTACAACGGCTAAATTGGCAACTGGCCTGGCATTGAAGACACCTTATTTGTAGGGCAAGAATGAGTTAGACCATTAATACTGTTAGTCTTGAACAATGGCAGATAGTGCTAGAGGTTCTGACCGTAGAGATTAACCAAAAGTTTCCAAGAAAAATAAAACAAAAGAGATGAGGATTTCATGGTGATTCAGAAGAATAACTTACACAGTTTCATAATAGCATTGCAATGGTATGACATAGCAGACTGATGTGCTACAATGACCTCCAAAGTGAAACCAGTATTAACAGACAGGTAGGTAGACATCAAAATCAGAAATATAGAATTATTTTTTAAATAAGAAAGAGACACTGTTGAGTAATATGTCTGATCTAAATATGGTTAATACCTTGGTGACACTTCAGAGTTCTGCTTTAAAAAGAAAAGGAGCCCTTGAACACAAGGGTTTCCAAGCATAGGAACCCAAGCATAGGCATTATTAGCATGCCACTATATAGAAATATTTTATCTTGACGGAATAATTGAGTCTTAATTTAAGAGAGAAACAGTATTAGCCAACTTTAGCCATTTGTCTGTGGAAAGCTGCATCTCATTTTGCAGTTCCTAATCCTTCTGATCAAGTAATAGCTGAAGACTAAGCTGCTCCAAGTAAAAAAAAGACAGTGTTTCCTGCAAGATTAAGACTCTTAGAGTAGAAATGAATGACAGAACTGTGTTGAATGTGCAGCAAGAGATAGTTACTGTTTTAGAGAAACTCCATTTTCTCCTGTGCAGTCTGAAAGTGAAACTTTGAGGTGGCCATTTGGAAAAAAATTATCTGTGGCCTGTAAAGGTTCCTTATCTCCAAGGAAAGTATTCACTCCAGTACACACTGCCATCTAAGTGGGCTGGAGGAATGTTAACCTTTCTGAACAAGTGTATCAAGTATTTTACTAGTAAAGTTAGTGAACACCTTTTACCTTAGGTAACTACAGGTGTCCAAAGAAGATGTCAGCATCACCTAGGAGCTCATTATAATGAGAATGAGTTAGTTAAGAAGAATCAACATTTCAGTTTTGAACATGGTGGATTTTTCAGATCACTTTTCATATTAAAATATATAGATTACATTCATGATTGAACTACAACAGGTGCTAAAAAAATCTCCAGCCTCTTTTGGTGGGCAGCAGCATTCTTAGGCACTTCTTTTTATTATCAGTTGTACAGCTATCTGAACCAGCAACTGCATGAAAGCTAGTTTACAGCTGACAATCAAGACTATGAGTTAGTAAAGTGCGTAACAGAGGAAATGTAGCAAACACTTCCAGCAACAAACTTAAAGCATTTCAGAAGAGGATAGACACAAAAAGTGAGACGATTAACAGTGAACCAGTAACAATGGACATTCCCCTTAATGGAACTTAAACCAAAGGAGTGTCAGATTACTTTAATGAATAAACTGGGAAGCTAATGAAATAAATTGGCCTTGCAAGTTTACAAACAGTTCTATTTAGGAATCAGAGACAGAAAAAAAATGGAAGTTGATATGTTAAAAACTTTTTCCACAATTTCAGACACTGAAGTAACAGTTCTGCTAAGAGAAGTCACATCTTCAACATATTCACAGGGTACCAAAAGACACTAAGCTCTTGTCCTTAAGATAGGAAAACAGAGTGCAAGATGTGAATATCCACAACATGCACTAAAGTTATTGCACAAAGAAGGAAGTACTAGGAAAGAGAATATTGCTTTGTACCTTTGTTGTAACCCTGTACGTGATATACGTCTCCATTGTACACACATGTTTTTTGGGATCATCAACAGTAACAAAGAGGTCTCTAGTTTCCACATCCAAGTCATCATCCAGCTGCAGTCTGTTGAGGAGAGATGAGGAGGAGGCTGGGCTAGAAGTGTCCACGGGTGTGCCATTGGGCAGACTGAGATCCTGTATTGGAGAATAATAAAAAAAAAAAAATTTTAATAAACATAACAGATTAAAGGTAAACCACAGTATTTTCAAGGACACCACAGACAAGCTTCTCTGATACATTACAAGGGTTGCTTGTTTCAGCAGCCCCAACGATCACCCTTTTCCAGGACACCTGGGCAACACCCTAAAATCTTCATGCATTAAGCTGAGGAGAAAGCACTATACCTCTCCTAAGTACAGCACAACCTGCTTTCTATTCATAAGAAGTATAGCGTTGCTGAACCAACAGTTCCTGTTCAGACTGAGCCAACCTGGACTGAAAACAAAACAGCTAGGCAAATCAAGAGACCTGCTTATAAGACAAGTTTCAGGCAAGGTGGCAACAGTTCAGTTGTCTGGAATGCAGTCAGCTTTCACCTCTGGAGACTCTTATAGTGGAGGAAGGAGCACAACCCTTCATCAGAGGCCTCCCATCCAGTCCATTAACTTCCCCACACGTTGACAGCAGTCAGAGTCTGAATTGCCCTCACTGCACTACAGAACACTCATAGATCATACTCTCCCACACAATGTCTAGGCACACCTCCCTGTTGGGAGTCCTAAAGCAAATGAAAACACTACTTTTTCCTTGGAGAGGTCCTCATTCCCATTCTTCCAAGTCTAAGAGTATCATCCGGTGCCTTGAGAAGATGGAGGCTAAAAGATCCAGAAAGTGACTATTATAGGAAGAAAAACATAAAGGTTTAGGAAGCCTGCGATTCTTTGAAACTGACTTGGTAGTAGGGGGAAAAAAAAACAACAAAACAACTTTATAGCTAACTTGGTACATCCACACACCTTCAAATCTCACACTTCAATACAAACCAACTATTCTGCAACAGTGGCTACTGCACTTGCATAAATATCACAGCAACTTAACATGTTCTTCACTCTTTGTAGCAGAGGGAACTAACAGTGTGTGACAAGTTGTATAATATGTAGAAACATCTGACAACAGTCTTAGAAAGTCCTAAGGATCCATGGCTCTTCTTTTCAGAGAAGAGAGGAGGATTTTTTGTTTGCATCTTTTTAATAGTAGCACAGAGACAGATTTATCCACAGAGTGATTTCCCTGGTTGCTAAACAGAGAAATATCACTCCAGCTAAGCACCACATTAACGAGAAGTGTTTCAGTTATACAATTACTTCTCAGACCCAAAGTCACACAACTGTAAGTGGCTAGACAAAACATATAGTCTTAGCAAAGCAATCACATGTGCATGAGAACCCCTCTGTTCATCAGTGCTCCTTTAGCCAAAGGTACAGAATCACAGGCAAGAGCTTCCAGGCAAAGTTACTTACAAAGATCGGCTTTTGATAACGGCTAAAACACAGCTAAACTGCTACCAGTCATTGTCACAAGCCCATCATGGGAGTACTGGGATTTCATAGAGAGCCATCTGTCTGTTGCAGTACTGCAGAACCGTGGCAGCATTGCTCTTCACCTTCAGGGCTGCTTATGAAGGAGAGAAAGTAATTGTTTACCCTAGACATTTCAGGAAAGGGGTGATCTAAACTATTTTCTCTACTAACAGAGAGGTTAGATACATTCTCTCAGCTAATGTACAGAAGAGGCTGCCAACAAATAAATGAGAGGTTTCAGATTTAACTGGCAGGTCAGCAAGACAGGAAGGCAGGCAATCAATTGCTCTCAAGAGGGCAAAAGAGCAGGAGAAGCATGGCACAGCTTGTCAACTCAGACATGAGGTAGACACCTCAAACTACACAAGCATCTGGCTCAGACTCAGCATAGGAGGAACATGTACAACAGGAGGAAGCAATGGCACAATAACTCAGTAGATAAGAAGTTCTGTTGAAATTATACAAACAGAATAAACTGTAGACAGGATAAGGTTAACAACAGGAGATGGCTCAGAAAATCTGCAGTTCAGCTAGACAAGAAAATTTGGCTGAGCAGAGTAAAAAGCAAAGCAAACCCTGGGATACCACAGAAGCTGGAGACAAATCTGTTTCTGTTTCCAAAAGGAAAAGACAGCTCATAACTGCCCATGTGCAATAAGCATTAAAGTACAACAAGTTATGCCAGAACTCCAGCCAGCCATATTCGAAGCTTCCAGTGTGACAATTAACTTGCAGAAACAGCTTAAGCCTGGTTCCACAGGAGATCTCAGAAGCTTGTAAGAAATTCTTCCAAAAGAGACCTTAAAGAATATGATGGAATCTGCTTAAAATATGAGAATATAGAGAAAGAATCAAAGACAGAGCTTGCAGTCAGTTGCATGAAGTTAGCACTTTGCTCACCAATTCTCTTGGGAAGTAACAACATCATACGAGTATGCCTTGCACACTTTAAGCAGGGCAAATGTCTGTGAAGGCTTGAATCTGCTTCATTGCACTTGAGTGTGTTCTTGGTCATGGGTCTTTGTCATGGGCCCTGTGGAATGTCTCAGGAGTTAAAGGCTATGATAATTCTATCTTGGATGAAACACTCCAGACCTACATCAAGAAAAGCTTCTGCACCAGCAGTGGTTCAGACCAGGAAAGCTGCTAGCTGTGGTGGCAGGGAAAGGAGAGATGATGTGTTACTGGGCCATACTGGCTCATCCGCAGGATTCTCCCCTGGAAGCCACAACTGGCATCATACCCTGCTACTTGGCTGGTTTTCAGCAGAGGAAAGCCAAGTTAGAAGCTAACTATTTCTCCTCCTGAATGGGTGGAATCCCTGAGCTAAGAGCACTACAAACAACAGGTATGGGTGCTGAACCCTCGTTTAACAGTAGGCAGGATCAGTTTTGCTGAAGTCTTACGCTATTGCTAGGAAGAGGCAGTCTTTGAAGCATGACAGCAGAATGCCCAGCAAGACACCTCAGCTTGTAATCCTAGGGACTTGGGGAATTTTTTTTTTTTCTTTTCTTTTTTTTTTGCTGTTGGGGAAACAAGACTGCATCATTTGTGTTAGTCTGCTTTCACCACAGAAAGAGGAGTATGTCCTGCAGAGCCTAGTGGGAAAGGAGACATGCAGCCACCTGTGTTTCTACCTGTTGGTATAACTATCATACCATCAAGCATGTGAAATACTGGGTAGTATTATTCATTTCATATAAAGAAGCTGGCAAGCTGTGTCTGACTTCAGTGCCAGTGGCTCATGCATCAGCTTCACCTTTAGTGCACCAAGTAGCTGCCCATCCATGTTTTAAGTACCTCTCTGCATTAATAGAAACCAGCACAGTCCAAGCCACAGCACGTACCTCCTGTTTACAAAGACTTTTGTCACAGCACCTGTTACTCACAGTAGTCAGTCTGCCATAAAGCTGAGCAGTCCCACAGCAGAGAGAAGAAGAGGCTGCTTCTGGTTAGCCAGGCAAGGTGGCATAGAGGACATGTTTTGTCAAGACAATCTTTACTTCTTGAAGAGCATCCATAAAGATTTGCCAAAGTTTCAAAGCTTTTTCTAAAGTGAAGAGCAAAGATCCTTAGTCTCTGCCCCTCACTGCCTCAGGACAGTCTCATAGCTTTATCATCTGTTGAAGCAGGTCACCTGAAAGGTGTAGCAAGGCCTGGATCATAACCTATAGTAGATACAGTGTGACATTCAGACTTTCAGGTTCACGAGCTACTGGTTCTTGTATTCAATTGTAAAACCACTACAAAGGCAGGCTCTTCATGCATTCCTATAAAGTTCCTAGAACTCCTGAAGACACCTGAATTTATGGGTACATAAGTCAAACGATTTTAGCAGCACATGTTCAGTACCCTGTAGCACCAGGCAAGTAGGAACTAACGACCTGTGTTAGAAACACACCCTGTCAACTATGCAGGCTGCTATCTGCTAAGGCTGCTTCACGTTAGTTTGCTAACTCATGCTGTCCAAACACCTTGACCAGTCAGCCTGCCCAGAAACAGGTATTAAATCTATCAAGAAGTTCACTTCATCCAAATATAAAATTCAACCGAATTTTTTAAACCAGAAGTCTGCATATGTGAGATTCAAAACGAGTTGGGGAGTTTCCAACTGTTGTCATCTTCTCTCAGGAGATTTTCCATGACTCCCTTTACAGAGCAGTTTGGATCCACATAAAGTAAAAACTTCAGGAGCTTGGTATTCAGTCTTCTGGATGGCAGCCTCCCCCCATGGAGTAGAACGCCAGAGACAGCATCCAGGACTCAACCCTTGAAGACTAAAACAGGGTCTAAATTTCTGTAGGCATTGTTTTATTGTGAATACCATCGAGTCTTCTGCTGAGTTACAGGCAACTAGTCAATATTACAGTTTCCAGAAACTGAATGCTAGTTTTCATCTATCCTGCCTGAGCAAGCGTAAAGCTGAACCAGATAGCTTTGTTCTGTAAGCAGCAGTCCACGAGGAAGCAGAAGGCGTGGTTTGGCCGGGTCTTCCAAGCATGCGTAACTGGAAAGGGTTAGCCTGAGTCCATGTGATATTGCGAACCCACTGCTCCCTTTCAACAAGTATTGTGTGACAGTAAGAGACATTTAGAAATGTTGCTGTTTAGAGGCAAGAGGTGCACATAACCCTAAATAACCCTGCCTAATTCAGAGATCTGAGAGCCAGGCCTATACTGCTCCTAGAACTTCACTGATTCACTTCCAAAATTCAACATGCTGTACATTTCCTTCTCTTATTTCAAGGTGCTCCATTGCTTTTTACCATTCATTTCCCAGCAACACAATGACAAACAGAGTGATGTTAAGCAGACAACAATTCCACACAACTGTAGCTGGGTTTTGGAACACTCTTATCTCCATACCTTCAGTACATGACAGTAAGTCATAGGAGAACAGCATCCAGTGACCAGAAAACTGAAGTGGTTTAGACATAAACATTCCCAAGGGCACTATAAAAGCTTACGTGAGCTTGGCTTTTACAGACCTAGCACTCCTTGTCTCATCCCAACAAATTTTGAATGCAGGTATTTTTTGTACAAGTCAGCTCCATGTAGAAAGAAAAAGCACTTCTGCGTCCTCTAGTACACCTAGATTAGCTCATCTATGTGCAGTACTCTATTAGAAGACCCTACTATGCTTCTGTTTAATGAAATTGCAGTCTACACAAGACTATTATCCAATATCAGCTAGATACAGAACAACGGAAGAAAATGGATTTACTTCCCCTTTTATTAGTTTAGTTTCATTCTCTATCAGGCAGCAGCATCAGACTTTCCTTGTTAGAGGTCACTCCTGTTTCTTTACGTGTCTGAGGTAGTACCTGTCCCAACCTCTTGCACTTGCTTTTGAGCAGTTAATTTAAGGCACCAAAGCAGGGATACAGAGTGCAGAGAAGGGGGAATGCTGTGGATACAGAAGGGATGGAAAGAACAAGGCAGTCCTGCTCAACTGGGTTTAAAAAAATAATTTAAAATCCCCACAGTTAAATGTCAAAGACCCTATTAATTTCCAGGAAGAAGAACCATGTTCCTGCACTGATTCACAAATAAGATAGTGCTAAGTCATTTGACAAGAAGTGAAGAACTGTGATAATCAACTTCTAGGCTAGACCTACCCTCCTGGAAAAGGGTAAGTGGTTACATGTGCCAGCTCTTGATATCCTCCTGCAGCAATGGGAAGGAATGGTACAGTTTATGTGGATGTACTCACAAGATGATACTTTCCAAAGAGGTCAGTGGTTTCCATTATAACAATCATCTAAAACCAGACTGTAAGCTTGAAGCCATTTTAAGAGCAATACACAGTAAGTACAAATCAGAAAGAATTCCTTTTGCTCTTACCTTAAAATGGGTCAGTAGAGGAGGAACACTGCTCAGCTGCTGAGGACCCAAGCCCAAACTTTAACTTCTTAGCCATGAAGGGTATTATGAACCAAATCTGTGGGCTCTGCAGGGCTGGGCAGAAAGCCCCCAGTTTAACAGGGCCATGCCTCATCTCTCAAGTTCCAGCAGTACAACTGGTATTTTGCCCATCTAACCAAAAATCCACTAAAGAATAGATCAATTTGCTCTCGGAATATTTCATATAGGTGTCCAAGTACAGCATGCTGCCGAGCCATGAGTCTGGTGACTTTGCTCTGGCGTTCACCATCTGAACTACTATTTCTGCTCTGTAGGTCAGAGGTGCCTAGAGACACACTCATCAGCATCCCTGAAAAAGTAAGGATTTAAGATGCAACAGCTAATCATGATGGCCTGCAGTTTGGTACCACTCAAGGCCTGGGAGCATTCTTGCTTATACAGGTATCATACTCGGAACAGTGCTTCTCTGCATTTCAGCTGGACAGAGAAACACCAAAACAAGCTTCATAGAGGCAACACATGGTTGACATTAGCATTTTCCAAACCTTCTCATGTAGGTCATGGGATTCTCACCTAGTTTCTGAGGTTAACAGCCGAATTTCATAGGATGGATTATTTTACTTTGTGGTTTGTTTTCCCGTAAGTCATCACAGTTAAGTTAACAGAGTAAGAACGTGGGCACTGAAATGTTCTGGCCAACAGCATTTTCAGCAAGAGCTATGAGCTATCTCCTACCTCTGTCGCTAAAGTCTTTAGCGACCCAGTCACAATACAGCTTAGTTTCAGCATTCCTGTGCACCAGGGCAAAGGCTAGTGCCAAAAGAAAGTGTCAAGTACCCCATCAGACTACATGTTCACACACTCTGGCTATAAGTCTGTCTTCTCACAGTCCATAAGAGGCTGGCTTCTTTCCCTAGTCTGGAAGGGGAACTGCAAACACCACTCTAAACCTAAATGTGGTTCAGGTTAGACTCTGAAAATCAGGAATGTGAGTGGTAACTCATAGAAGTTTTACAACAGTTAAGACAAGAGACTTTCAATACTACTTATAAGCTATGTTACTGTGCTGCTTTGTGCATGAAAGACCAAATGAATTTGGAGGACAGGCATCTGGAAGATGGAAAGGGTTATTATTTGCAGACATTAATTAGGCAGAGTATAAAGGTACAAGACATGCTTTTAACTTATTAACTGCCATGAACCTGACATGGATGCCCCCAAATGCTTTGAACAGGAAAGAAAGTGCAAGGAGTAACTGCAGGATTGGCACAGCTTCCTTACTGTGGTAAATGTCAAGAGTATTTTAACACATCCACAGGATGAGCTATTCTCTTGAAATAAAAAGTTCCAGATACAAGGTTAGCTCTCACATCTGTTTTTAGAGCACTTGAGTCCTTGCAGAAAGCTGCATCTATCTTTCTAAGCAAAATGCCAGGCTGGCAACTGTCCAGCATGATTAGTTCAGTTATGTTTAAGCTGTAGAAAGTAGTACAAAAATGCTTCTGATCCGATGGAAAGCAAGAGAGTTTAAGATTTGGGCAGACTTAGATGCTCCTTTAAAAAAGCTAGAGGTTCTTTCTTCTTTCTACAGTTCTCAGTAGTAGGCAACAAGCAACAATTCCAGTCTATCTTCAGGGCTCAAAGGCCTCCACAAATGGCAGAAGCTACATGTCCTTAGAAACATTTAGAAAAGGACGGAATTTATGAACCTCCTCTAGTTAAGTTCCACGCCTGTTTGCAACAATTTTGTTCCACTAATATTGTTTGTCACATGGATTCTGCAGTTGTGTGTACAGAAACACCACAAACCATTTCAACGCGTTAAAGAGCACCTTGTCAACATACAAGGCTAACACACCCGGTGTTCTGTTTAAAGCTTCATTTTTAGAAGTTCTGACCTTCTAAATAGCAAAGCAGCAGCCAGCATTTCAGACCATGAGCAGGAAAACTTGAATCCTACACATGACAAGGAATCATTCCCAATCCAAGAAACCAGATTTATATCTGATTACAGATGGAACAGTCTATTAAGCTTGTCCAAGCTAAAGTGCCTTCTCCTAGAGACACAGTTCTGTGTTAAAGCTCTGCAGACATACCATGGAGGAGTTTGGTTTTTTCTGTTCACTTTCTAGAAGCAGGTTTAGTTGCGTCTGTTGTCTAGGTACCCAGTGTCACCAAACTGTTAATTTGGCCTTTGAGAGCAAACAATACTATGGTGGAGTTTTTTAATGTGAACAGATGCGAAGTACTGGAGAGAAACAGGGAAGAAACAGGAGGGAAAGAGACAGGAGGGCTGGAAAGCACTGTAGTACCCTGGTGAACATTTCGTTTAAATAAGAAAGAATATGCATACACTGTGATGTGGATTCCCTCATGCTCTCTGTTTCAGATGAGCTGCATTAGCTTTCCTGACACAGACCAGCGAAGATTTCCTGAGAGCAAGACAGACTGACAAGGTATCACTGTGCAAGTAACAGAAGCGAAGACACTTAGAGGGGAGAATTCATGTTTACATCTCATACCCTGGAAGAGCTGGAGGAGCGTACTCTTGGAGAAACTCTCAGACTTAGTTTATGCAGGTGGAATTTAAGTGATATCCCTCTATCATGTTTGCTGATATACAAGGCATTTTCCAGCAGAAAGGCATTTGCTCTCAAAGGGATAAAGTAAACAAAGTGCTTATCTGTTGGAAGAAAAAAAAAAACAACCCTAAACCAAAACCCACACAGCATGACTACTTCAGACTGATGGACTTGTGTATTGATTTTGCATGGCCTCGCTTCTGGTAGTGGGGTGGCAACAGAGGTGGTTTCTGTGAAAAGCCGCTGGAAGCTTCCACAATGTCCAGCAGAGCTCTGAAGATGGGCATGCTGCTGGCCAAAACTAAGCCAATGAGAGAGGCTGGTAATGCCTCTGCAAAGACATATTTAAGAAGAAAATCAAAACAAAGGGCTCACAGTTTTTTTTTAGTCAGAGAAGAGGAGGAAGTGAGAACATGTGAGGGAAACAACATGGCAACACCAAGGTCAGGGCAGAAGGAGGGACAGGAGGTGCTCCAGGCATTGGAGCCAGGATTCCTCTGCAGGCTGTGGTGAAGGCCATGGTGAAGCAGCTGTGTCCCTGCAGCCCTTGGGGATCCATGGGGGATGCAGAGATCCCCCCACAGCCCATGGGGATCCATGGGGGATGCAGAGATCCCCCCACAGCATGTGGGGGAGGTGTTCATGCTGGAGCAGGTGGTTGTCTGGAGAAGGCTGTGATCCAGTGGGAGACTCAGTGGAGTGTGGCAGCCCTGCTTCCAGGCTGGAGCAGCCTGCCCTTGGAAAACTGACCCACACCACAGCAGTTTTGGGAGGACTGTGAGCCCATGGGGGGAGTTCACGTTGCAGAAGGTACGGTATGGCTGCTGTTCATGAGAGTGAATCCACACTGGAAAAATTCCCATGGGAGGAATCCCTTGGTTTCACAGGGGAAGGACTCCTTTCCCAGAGCAGTGGAAGAAAATCTCTGTAACGAACTGACCAAACTCCCATGTCCTGTCTCCCTGCACTGTTGGTGGGAAGGAGGGAGGGGCTGGGCAGAAAAGGTGTTTTAAGGGCTTATTTTATTTCTCATTATCCTCCTTTGATTCCCTTAGTAATAAATTCACTTTGTAACTTAAGTTGAGCCTGTCTCGCCCTTGAAGTGTTTTCTCCCAATCCTTATCTCAACGCATGAACCCTTCACTAATTTTTTTTCTCTCTCTCCTCTGCCCAGCTGTGGCAGGGGAGGGTGAGTGAACAGCTTTCGTGGGTGCCTGGCATTGGGCCAGTGTCAAACCAAGATAACTTGAGATCCACAAACTCATCTATCTAGAGAAACATCTTTTAGTTAATGTTCTAGGTTTATCACAGTCACAAAGGTAAATACAAGCTACTTAACACACAAGGCTTCAAGGGAAATACACTGATCCAGGAGTAGGTTAGTCAGTACAGTGGAAGTCAGCACATAAATAAGAGGTCAGGATGATCACTTTCAATAAATGGCGTTGATTAAAAATTTCCATGTTTTTTCTCAGCAACAACCCAAACCCACAACTTCATCTTGCCAGTATTAAAGATTTTCACTCAATTTGCCTTATACTAGCACCAACAAAGCTAAAGCAAAGACAACAGTTCTACCCAGAAAATCATAGGTTTGAGTATCATCTGGGTAGTCTATCACTTACCACTCCCAGATGCCAGTGCTTTTGCCACAGAGTTAGCTGTAACTGCCTGCTGCTAACACCATCTGCACCACTGATGGGGAGCAATCTTCCCTTCCCCTGAGCAACACCTGTCTGCAACACATTTCTTTTCAAGGAACACAGAAAATCATTCAAGTTTACTGGAAAAGTGACACAAACGATACAAAGAAACTTTAGGGCAGAGGAGCTTTTCCAGACTTAAATTAAGCATGAAGTCAGATCACAGATTGATAACCATGACGAAAGCATGTCCTTCAGTGCTGTAAGCCTCCCATCACTAATAACTCTACAGATCACTCCACTAGTAATACTACTGATCACTCCAAGATGGGAAGTAAGGTTGTCACTCTCACAGTAGGGTCTGCTCTCTGTAATTTGAGGCATGATCTAGAAGCAAGTTTACACTTTACATTTTCCACATTTTCCTGCAAACCAGACACATTTTTGCCATGTCTTTGCTCACACACTTTTGTGTAGTGGTTGTCTTCAATCAGGCTACCTAAAAAGACCAAGCAGAAACCCATCTTTAAGGGTTATTGACACCACCACTTCAACTTCCAAAGTAGTATCTTACCTACTGCATATCACTTCACAGAAGCAGCAGTGTAGAAGCTCTGAATGTGGTTCTAAGACAGTAATGCTCTCTAACAGGATTTACGCTTTGAGGACCACTCTGACCACAGCTCTCGGCTAAACTCTTTCCTTGTCTGTTGCATAAACTTTAGATTATTGTCTCAATTTTCAGAATGATTTCCACGAAAAAGTATCACCTAAGTGCTTACTCTGATAGACAGCTTTTGATTTCAGTGAAATATCTGGTGGAGAATCAACAGTTTTGGTATTGTAACATCACCTTCAGATGAAGGTAACATCTCTTTCCACCCCTAGAGCCAGTCGATTTATAAAGTAGAATTTATTCCAAAAATTTATCTGTCAAAACACAGAATCTCAGAATGGCTAAGGTTGGAAGGGCCATCTGGCCCAACCTCTCTCAAGCAGGATTAATCTAGAGCATGTTCCACAGGACTGCACCCAGACAGTTCTTGAATATCTCTAGTGAGGGAGAGTCCACAATCTCTCTGAGTAGCTTGTTCAATATTGTATCTCTTGCACAGTAAAGTTCTTCCTCATATTCAGCTGGAACTTCTTGTGCATCTGTTTGCCCATTAGTCTTTGTCCTATTGCTTGGCACCGCTGAGAGGAGCCTGGTCCATCCTCTTGATACCCTCCCTTCATGTACTCATAGACATTGATGAGATCCTCTCAGTCGTCTCTTCTCAAGGCTGAAATGCCCCAGCTCCTTCAGCCTTTCCCCATTAAGAGAAATGCCCCAGTTCCTTAATCCTCTTTGTTGCCCTCTGCTGGACCCGCTCCAGGAGCTCCACACCTTTCTTGTACTGAGGAGCCCAGAACTGGACTCAGCACTCCAGGTGAGGTCTCACCAGGGCTGAGTAGAGGGGCAGGGTCACCTCCCTTGACTTGCTGGCAACGCTCTTCATAAAGCACCCCAAGTCATCATTGGCCCTGGCCACCAGGGCACACTGCTGGCTCATGGACAGCTTGTTGTCCACCATGACCCCCAGCTCCTTCTCCACAGAGCTGCTTGCCAGCAGGTCACCACCAGTCTGTGCTGGTGCCTGGGGCTGTTCCTTCCAGGTGCAGGACCCTGCATCTGCCTTTGCTGAATTTCAGAAGGTTCCTCTCTGCCCACCTCTCCAGGCTGTTGTGCTCCTTCTGAAGGGCTGCACAGCCCTCTGGGGTATCGGCCACTCCTCCGAGCTTGAGAACAAGCCTCAACAAAGTTATTTCTGAGAAATACACAAGATAAAATGCCATTTTTAACTGACTCATTAAAAGTCTTCTGCAGACTGAAAGCATATGCAAGTTACAATCTCAAAGATGCTCTTCAGATGTGGCAAGTAGAGTTTCTTGTAGCAGCACTAAGTCCACTGCACCAAAAGAGCTCCATGCCTTGTCTCCTGACCTACTTTACAGAGACCAGTCTCACAACTCAGAGCAGGAGCAAACTGGCTCATGTGACAGCCAGACCATCTGTTTAAGATACCACAAGAGTACACCACAATGCTAGAAGATACCAAGACAACAGTTTGCACATTAATCTACGAACCAAGGTCTCCCAAACAAGTATGTCAAAGGCAAAACTTGGTACTTTTACTCTCTGCCTCTCCCACCATTAATTACAGGGACATGCTGCCTGAGGCACTGATAGCAGGAGGAGGTGCCCACACAAGTGTAATAAGAGAACTTCATTATCAACATGGTTATCCCATTCTTATCCGTGAATGAGCTCAGAAAGTATTCAGCTACTTAAGTTTAAGGCAGTCCAGCACAGGCAGCCCTGAGGATTCCTTCTGACCACCAAGCATAACTTTTTCCAGCATGGCTGACAAGTTATTGCCAAGACTCATCCTTCTGAAACCCGCCTGAAGAACCAAGTTCTTCTATGTATGCTCTGAATATCTGTTTTCAATACTCTGTCTCATTATGTATGAAGCAATTCTGTTGAAAAGATTATGAAAACCATGCAACACTGAATTCAACCTCAAAGCATAGACCCCTCCCTCCATTAAGTTGAAGTAAGAACCACAAAGTAATAATACCGTTACACAGTAGAAGCTATGTTTAGCTTTGCCAGGAGGGATTGAAAAAGTAATGGAACTAAGATAGTTATGCTGATGCAAGTGTTTGTTTCAACTAGCTAGCTATCCTTCATCTTGTTCTAAAGAAAAGTGCATTGCTAATTCAAGAAACTTGCTGTAATTATGTTTCATAAAGAGACCACTGAGTTTTACAATAGTACTAGAGCATGTACGGTGTAAGATACCATGAAAGCACCCTTTCCTGTTTCTGCAAGTGAAGGCAACTGTAACTAAGACTTCTACACCATCAAATGTAGAGTGGCTATAAGAAAAAAAAAAAGCAGACAAGTACTCTGTCTTTTCAGTAGGATACTGTGGTATATCTCAAAAAATTCAATATGAGGAAATGCAAAGTCCTGCACCTGCCAGGAGCAACCCATGAAGCAGTGTGAGCTGGAGGCTGATTGACTGAAAAGCAGTTTGGCATAGGGAATGAAAAAACACCCCACAGACACTCAAAAAAGTTGACCAAGAGCCAACAACATGCCTCAAGGCAAAGAAGGCAAACAGCCTGGAGATAATAATGTTCAGGGAATCTTATCAATCAAGATAAATATTTGATGGAAGGGTGTACAGAAGGAAGTGACAGACTCTTTTTAGAGAAAATTGAAATACTGAAAGTTTCATTTAAACATGAGAAAGATATTTTTCTTTGTGCGTGACTGGATGCAGGGACAGGATGCCCAGAGAGCTGTTCAAAAAACAACTTCACAGCATCCTCGGCAGCCTGCTCTGAGCCAAGAGGTTGGACAGGACAATATGCAGAAGTGCCTTCTAGCCTCAACCTCCCTGTGACTGTAAGTTTTGCATCCCTGTGGATAGGAACAGAGATCAACGCATCCACACTGACATTGTTTCCCAAGTTCATCAACTTCAGTTTGACTTTCTGCAGTCTTCAGTCTCTCCCACAACTGCGAATTTACCTCCAGCTTCCTTTAAGAACAATACATGGTGCTGGTCTACGTTCTCATCTAGTCAGAGAGGGAAGAAGTTTGTAGAAGCTCAGGCAGATCTATTTTAAGTTTTCAGATTATACTGCAAACTGGTTTCATCTGTGGGTGGATAAAGTAAAGAGCAATAATTATAAAATAGCAACCAAGGAGGCTGGAAGTAGACCTTCAGACTCTCAGTATATTTCCTGGAGTTGGAAAGGTGCCAGGCTCACTTTCAGAGTAAGTGCTATGTAACAGCACTCCAGCAAACACCAAGTATTTATATTTGATCAGGTGCTAATAAGAAGTCTAGGAATTCACCAGGGTGGTAACTTGGAAGCAGAGGAGCATGCAAACAATAGTTTTCAGTTAGTAACCAGAAGTTCGCAGTAGGAGTTTTAAACTAGCAAATTCAAGCCATGAACTAGCAAATTCAAGCTATGCATTCACTGCAAGTCTGGTATTCCACACCTGCTCTGGTATCTGCTTGATATGCTACCTGTAAAACAGCATGGAACTTCCATCAGCTGTATAGAGTTAAGAGGCAAACACAAGGTGTGCAGAGTTCCCCAGAAGAAAAGCTGAGAAAGTTACAGGTAGCTGGCCACAAGTACAGCAACAAGCAATGAGAGATGTCTGAAAAAGGACAAGGGAGTCTGAGTCTTCGAACAGGTGCGATATGCAAGTTTTTAGAGTCCTTGGTGAGAAACCAGCGATGTGAATCAGGATCAGATAGCAGCCAGTCTCAAGGCAGACTGTAGCAAGAACAGCCAACACCACAGCATTAGAAAGATACTCTTAGATTATTCAAGTCTAGAGGGACCACAGCTGGATGACAGCGGAACTAAGCCATACACAACACTTCCTTTCTAACTCTGCACAGCCTGGCACTTCCAACTCTTAGCAGCAGCCGATTAAATCTGCACAGCCTCAGGGGGGCTAAATCCAAGTCTTCACACAGCAAAATATCACCTACTTCTCATCTCGGCTCTGAACTCAGTAACCTATTAATACTGCCTTTTCTTCTCATTGTCAAAGTGTTTGTCCTGGTAAACAGAGCGGATTTGCTATCAAAAATGACAAACTTGTGCACTGGAGTCAATAGTCATGTGCAAGCAGAACTTCCTTCTTTTTTGAAAAGGAAAAGGCAGAGAGAAAACCACAGACACTTCTCCATTTGTCTTGCCCTCATGAGCAGTGGATCTGCTCTGATAACAAGATCACAATTAGCATGGGTTCCAAAATCTAAACCAGCAAGACCTCTGTCTTACAACCAACTCTACAACTAACCCTGCCATGCAACTTGAGGAATTGTTTTCTTCTGCATGTTTCTCCTCTCACCTGATGTTAAAAAAACCCAACCAAATAAAAGGAAAAAAAAGCCAGAACACAAGAAACATGGTAGTACTCAGGTTCAGCTTTAGCTGTCTCCTTATCTGAAAGCTAGCAAGGGTGAAAGGACAATAAACTCAAAGACGCTAATGGTGGTCAGGTGTCAAGACAATGTTTTATGTAATTATACTTCAGGGGAACAATAAGATCTTTATAGAAGCACACAGCCAGTATAAAAATGCTTTAGAAACAAGAATCTACAACTCAAATGTTTCATGTTTCCTACAGCACAACTGTGAAAGTCAGGTACTTAGCTAAAATGTCCTTTTCATTTAAGAGATAGGATGCTGTGAAAAGTCAAACTGTCCTGGTTCCTAAAACTATTGTCAACTACAAGTCAGGATGAAGACACTACTTCAGACAACAAAAGTTCTTCAGCCCTCTTCCTAAGATTCAGAAAACTCGAGACTAGTCTTAGATAGCCTCAGTAAACAGCACAAAAGGTTTTCCTTCCCTTTCCAACGACCTACTGCTCTAGTAGCATTAGCCACTGCTCTTGAACAGCAATATAAGGTTTATGAGGTTTTAAAGTTACACAGGATCTGAAGTACTACATTATTCCCACATTTGCATCAAAATCCAGAAAGAGAACACAGGCAGGTGTTCTTGTCCCCCAGGTTTCTCTGACTCAGGATAAAGTGGTGTTCTACTCAATGGATCAAAAAAAAAAGTAAGAGAAGCATGCTTTAAAGAATACAAAGCAGTGATGGCAGAGGTCCAGCCACTTCAGGCTACACATCAGTGGCAATAAAAATTGAAGCACTTTATGGGCAGAAAACCTCCCTTCTGAACTTTCTCCACTCAGAGGGTTTCAGTCTTAGGTACTTGTAGCTTGCTGCAGATTTTAGGAAGTATTTGCTCAGAGAAAACATGAGAAACCCAGAAAAAGCAAATTATCCACTTAATGGTGATGGGCCAGCTATTGTCACTAGCCCTCTTCCCAAAGGGATATCCTAGTACAGGTCTGGATATGAACAGTTGTCCTTAAAGAATCTGACTCAAAGACACTTTGAAGCAGGAGACTTGGACCAAAACTTCTGCAGTACCAGTCTCCACCAGACTCTCCTAAAAGGCCAGAGAGAAGATCGGAACAAGATCTTCCTACTCAAGAGTCAATAAATAACAAAGGCAGAGGTTTAAGCCTAAGTCAGACTCGAATGCTGACCTCCCTTTGTTACTCAGCTATTGAAGTTACTCAGCACTATTAGTTGATTAGAGAGCCAGTCTCTTGAAAGATCAATAATCCACCATCAGAGATTAAGATTTTTAAGATTAACACTGGAAGTGTTCAAGGCGAGGCTAGATGAAGCTCTGAGCAACCTGTTCTAATGAGAGGTGTCCCTGTCCACAGCACGGAGGTTGGACTAGATCATCCTTGAGCTCCCTTCCAATCCAAACCATTCCATGATTCTGAGACATACAAACCATCCAAAAAGTGGTTTTACCTGTTTACCTCCACTTACCCATGCTACCTCTGTAGACTACTCAACACTGTGCAAGCATTGCCTTAAAGCTAGGAACACCTGTTAAGTGAATTTTTTTTCTGAGGTGGGAAAGAAGTTGCCACATTTTTTTCTTGCCAGTGTGTAAAGTATTAAGCTGAAGAAGGGACATCCCATACACAGCAGAGCTGTTGATCTCCTTCCATCAAGAGGATAAGACATTCAGCTTTTTCTGCTAATTCAGCTAGAAGGAAAAAAAATATATATTCTCTTCCTACTGGATATCCTTTTATTCTGCAAGGATCATAGCCTAGTGCCATTTCCAGGTCAAGCACAGAACTGCTCTCAAGTCTAAACATCACTTACCACAGCCACTTTTGCTTTGCCTTCTAGAGTACTTCTATGCTGCAAAGTACCTAAAACAGGATGGTACTACATACAGGGAACGGGAAGGTGGATTTCATTTCTATTGCTGATGGAAAAACTGGGCAAGAACTTTCCCACTTATGAGAAGTTAGCTGACCACAACCTGAAGCTTGAGTTATTTCTGCTCCCAGACTTCTGGAATACTGATACACTTCTCAAAACCTCAAAGCAGTAAAGCAGAGAGAAGCTTGCTTGCACTCCAAAAGCAAAGAAGTTCTTTAATACAATTAGGAAAGACGTTATAGGGTGTGAGATACACCTC
This sequence comes from Eopsaltria australis, assembly GCA_034509425.1. Taxonomy (NCBI): domain Eukaryota; kingdom Metazoa; phylum Chordata; class Aves; order Passeriformes; family Petroicidae; genus Eopsaltria; species Eopsaltria australis. The sequence continues at coordinate 411,025 of JAVTVJ010000765.1, read as the reverse complement.
AGAACACTGCTACTCACCAGCTATACAGCAGTATGGATGGACTGTGCTAACAGCTGCAGCTCCTCAGCTGCAAGATTTGTGAAGGCAGCTGCCAATTTCTACTGCTACAGGTTTGCCAGACATCAACCTAGTTACATGATTAAACCAATCTATCACAGACAAAAACCTCCACAATTTCTACCCCTGCCTTAGTCACATACCCTTTTCTCAGCAGGTCATCAACTCTGACTAATTTGTTAGACGAAGGCGTAAGTTCCTGAAAAGAAGGTAAGCCTTGCTTCTCACTAGAGCAACAGTGGGCAAATGTTCAAGGAGAGGACTCCTTACATGGGCAGGAAGAAGTGCTGAATCCCTACATCACAGCTGCACACAGCAGATGGTGAAATATGGAAGAGCCAGGCTACCTTGACTCACTCTCCTGTAGCATGGGAGTGTATTGGGCCAGATACTGCTGACAGCCTCAAGGCTTCTGGAGCCTGGAGGATCCATCCTACCCAGAAGCAGCTCCATATTCCTCAGGACAACAGCCACAGAAGAAGCACTTCTTGCCACCAGCAACTCAGTAACACCTTGTATGCACGAACTAGCAGTGCCAGAACTGCTTTTGAGCCCATATCACTCCTTGCAGTTCTTGCTCCCAGGAAATCCTGCTTAAAAATTTCAGGAAGACTTGCCTACAGAGATACCAAGTCCCTGCAAGCGTAGCTGATGTATCAGTAGTGCTGTACTGCCACTACTGAATTACCACACGGGGAAGGCACTCCACAGAATTCACTAGTGTCCTGTGAACATAAGCCAGAGCTAGGGAAGGGAAAACGGACAGACAGTCCTGCACAGCACCCTGTCTGTGCTGGGAACAAGTAAGAAGGAGTTCAGCCCGGAAAGGACAATCACAGACAAGTTGATAAGGAAAAATTCCAGCTCCAAGCCTTCCCCGTGAGCGCTACACGAAGGAGACAGCAAAGGAGCTGCGGCAATGCCTACCTATCTGTAGACGGTGTGAGCCACAGGTAGACACAGTAAATAAAATACTGCCTCTCGCAACCCTCCAGTGACAGCGCGACCACCACTGTCCCAGCCGGTCCCTCGCAGCAAGGGACACGATGCCTTCTCCCCCCGGAGCCGCTCTGGACTCTTGCAATGGATGTCAGGAGCGCCCAGGGCTCCATCTCCCCTCGGCGAGACTAAGCCTTGGAAAGGGATGTGTCAGGGAAACACACAGTTCTTCTCCCCGCTCTCCTTCAGCGCAGAGACCCCTTCAACACCTGAGGCCCCCTCAAATGCCGCGCCCCCTTTCCCGGGCCATACCTTGTCGGCGATGCTGCGGGGCAGGAGCAGGTCGGGGCTGGGGGTGAGCGCCGGCCCCATCTCCTCGCTGCTGGACGTGGCCAGGGGATGCGGCATCTCCCGCAGCGATTTGGGCCCGGAGGACGGGAGGGGCTTAGGGGCGCTCGAAGCGCCGCCCGACATCGCGCTGGGGCCGGGCAGCGATCGAGGCAAGGAGGGAGGGAGCGGAGGCCGCGCCGCCTCGGCGAGAAGCTGCGGGGCCGCGGTCGGAGCCTGCCCGCCACCGCCGCGATACGAGGAGGCGCAGGAGGCGGCGGCTGCGGCGACGGCGGAGGAGGAGGAGCAAGCGCAGCATCCGCCTGCGCCACCGCCCGCCCCTTTCCAAAGCGCCATCCGCGCCACCTGCCGCCCCGCCCCGCCCGCCCGGCCCGGCACGGCCCGGCCCGGCGGGGGCACTGGCACCGCCCCGGCAGCCACCCGGCCGAGCGGGCCGGCTCGGGGCGAGGCGGAGCGGCGACGGGGGGAGGCATCAGGACTCGCGGAGGCCCGGGCGGGCCAGGGGAGGCAGCGGGCTTGGCGGAGCCCCAGGCGGACCGGGCCGAGCCGGGGGAGGCACCGCGCCACCGAGCGGCCCCGACGGGGATCCCGGACTGTGGCGGTGTCGCTGCACGCTGTCGAACGGCGGGTTAAGTGCCAGAAAAGCAGTCCAGCTCCTCGACTTTTTCAGGCGCAGTTCGCCGACCTCAAACTACGCTCATGTTGGAAGGGAGAATTGCAAACCGGGGGGTTGTGGTGCAGGACCGACCCCAGCCGGGCTCAGGAGGGACAAGGCCCCACGGCCGGGACTCCCTTACGGTGGAAATGCACAGCAAGCGAATACACTGGGAGATGTCTTGCACGCAAGGCCTGCATAGAAACATCCTTTCACTGATGCCGTGAGTCTATTTTTGCAGCAGAGATCTCAGTTTGAGAGATCTCGCATTGTTGTAGAATGTTTCATCGTGCTGAAATTAGCTGAAGGATCAAGACCTGTAGAAGTGATCCATGCAAATCTGTCCAACAGCATATAACAATTACAAAAATTCAGTGATCTATCCCCATTTAACTGTGTGGAAAAAGTGTTCTTGACTACAGAATAACTAATAAATCATAGTCTGGTCCAAGATGTTCCCTGAGCAGGTAAAGCACCTAAATCTGACAGATACATTACTTTTTTCCAAATAATTTGCTCAGCACTAATTAGACATGATAGAGTAACATGCTACTGGGGAAAATGATGTATCACTATAAGACTCTCACAATCCCTTCCAGCTACAGATAGATACATGACAATAAACATACAGGTATGTGACCAGATAAGACTTGGATGCTGCAAACATTTCACTTGTGTTTAACTTTTCCTGGGGAGTACAGACCATTGAAATCAAAAGGGCAGAACCAACACCTGAAGCTAAGCTAGCGAATACTACAGGTGTCACTGCCAGGTGCCACACAGCAGGACAAGCATGAGAGCACAACACTGTGGACTGTTATTACAAAAAGAAATGTTTCACAGGGAAAAAATACAGGAAAAAAATCAATTCTTATTATAAATAACTACTTAATATTACATAATGTTTGAACTCCTGCAAAGATCAAAAGTCCAAACCAAGTGCCAGGCCCCAGTGAGAAAGCAGCTGTGAAATATTCCTTGTTCATTACACTTCAGAAACAACAACCTACCAGAAAAAGGAAGCAATACAAATTAGACTGCTTAAATACATGCATCCTAACTTTCTTTTAGACTATCAAAATCTTAAATGGAGACTATTGTGATAAGCAGCAGGCAGGTTTGTGTATCTCAGGATACTGCTCAGGAATTGGTTCCCTTCAGTTTTGAGACAGTCTGTATCTCAAAGGTTTACAGCTTAATGAGAGCTCTTCCTCAGAGCTTTTCCCTTAAGCATCCTCACCCAGCTGTGCTTCCAACTCAATCCTTTTCCAAAGGAAGCCTGTCAGGGACACTAGCACCTTTTAACGCTTGGAAACCTGGGGCCATCCTAGCTCTGTGCAAGTACCAATGACCTTCTACTCATTAAACCTTGGCTTAGTGGGCAGTGAGCATAAGGCTGATGCATCCTTTCAGCAAGGAAGACTGGTGGTATCCAGGCTGCCTAAACAGCAGGCAGCACAGGCAGCAGATTGTGGGCAGGGTTTATCAGTCTCCTTGGCACTCATTAGACCTCATCTGAAATCCTGGGTTCGATTGTGGTGATGCCTTTTTCCTGGTCATAGGAAATAAAAGCTCAGACACGGTCAGAGGGTTGGGGGTCATTTACCTTGGTATTTAATAGGATCCCATTCGATGCATTGCTTCATCCAGGTTACATGCGTCACAAATGTCCTCCCACCCCCCAATCGAGTATACAATTAAAGACCTTTCACATTAGCATATCTAACAAGAGGGCCCAATAAGGGGGCTGGGGTGGGCTAACTTCTAGTTTACAGAATTTGTCCTGCTAGGGGACCTTGAGTGCTTACAACAATAGAGTGGTCTTCTAACTCTACAGTTTCTGGGGTGTTTAGTCTCCTGGCCTACTGGACACCAAGAAATCAGGCTAAAGTATCACACCTATAGCATCACAAGTATGCATGCTAATACTTGTGGATATAGGGAACTGTGTAAAAAGTATTTAATAGAAAAGGCAAAAAATCCTTCAGGCATCAGTGGGACATTTATTCAAGATGCTGACAAACTGGACAAAGTTCAGAGGGGGCACTGAGATAGTTGGTGACCATCTGCAAGCAGCAGCTGCGGGGCTGAGGCTTTTTGAGCCTGGAGCAAATAGCTTCAAGGGCAGTTGAATGCATCCTCCAGTATCCCACAGGGAAGAGGGGGAAAAGATAGAAGTGGGCTTACCACAGAAGACCATAGCAGAAGGACAAGAGACAAAAGATATCAACTAAAACAGGAAATTCCTGATGGATGTTAGGAACATTTTTTTTGAGGATAAGTCAAGAGGCAGAGCAGGTTGCAGAGCAAGGTTGTGCAGTCCATCCTTGGAGATTCTGAAGACAGTCTGGCACGATCTCACGTCTGACCCTCCTATAAGCAAGTGATTAGACCAGAGACCTCCCTACATCCCTTCCAGCCTGAATGATTCAGTGCTGCTACACAAGTCATTATGTCTGCTTTCTGCTTTTTGTGAGGTTATCTCAGTTATCCTGTATGCAAGGATGAAGTTACAAGTTCCAGAGATTCACTTACTGATCTAGGTTCCTGTGATAGGGCAATATATGCCTATTTTTTTATTAATTACAATTACCTGTGTTACCTGTTTCTGCTATGCCATCCTTACTCATTTCATTTGACATAGCATACTTAGAAATGTTTTCAAATAACTAACTGGATCAGTATATGCAAAATGCAGGAACATTTGTGCACCCATGAACAAAAGTAAGCTGAAATCTGGTTAGAAAAAGTTCAGAAGACATTACTGGAAGACCTGTTACAAAGGAGAATGACAAACTTGCTGATTATTATGGTGATATTCTTAAATTCTGGCTATGAAAGTCATGTTAAGTTTCAGAATTACAACATCCAGGACACTGTAAAGTCAAGCTGGCTAATGGTCAACACTTAAATGTAATTTATGATAGTAACATGCTTTAAAAAACCCAAAGAATGGACAGGATAAGAGATCTAACCCTAACTGTCTTAATGACTAATGACAGGTGTCTCTCTTCCTCTGATTTTGGTGAGTACCAAATCTGCAGAGATTTGTACAGACAGCAATCTAGGTCTAACAGTGATACATATATTAGGTAGCAGATGCAAACTCTGATACTAAGAAACAAGATGACCAAGTTAGATGGAGCTCTGAGTGACCTGGTCTAGTGGAAGGTTCCCTGCCTATGACAGGGGGGTTGGAACTGGATGATTTTTAAGGTCTCTTCCAAACCAAAGCATTCTGTGTTCTATGAGAAGAGTTCAAAAATCATAAATCATACCTTAAAATAGGTTAAGCTTACTTTAAATGCAGAATCTTAAAAATCTGTACAACGGTCTGGCCTTTTGTTTGCTGTATTCTCTGCAACTTCAAAGCACAGACTAGGGTGAGCTTTTAGCTTCTTTTTCAGCTATAAGGGAAACCCATTTCTGGTTTCTTTTAACATGGAAGATGACCATGTTATGTAATTGATTTCAAGAACTGGAACTTCAAAAAGAAGATAGAACATTGAATCAGAAATTAGAGTTAGGAGCAAATTCTTGTACATAGATTAAAACTAGTCACACAATATGAACAGGGGTCATAAAGAACTACAGATCTGTTGTGCATGAAATGAAACAGAAAAAAAAAGTATGGTATATGTAGCTGACTTCTTGTAGGAATTGTTTTCTACACACAAATAGGAACCTCTGAATGTGTCAGCATGTGGTCATCTGGCTCCAACATCAGGCACTACAGGTACTGCTGAAAACTGAGGAAGGAAAGTGTCTATTTTCCTAATACCAGCAGTGAAAGAAATAAATGTCTTAATTCTGCTAGGAAATTATGGGTGATTAAAAACATGGTTATGTATCCTTCTCCACTGTGGTGGTAGAATTTTATGACCATAATATTCTCCTTGATGTTCATATTGATAGTTTTCTTTTTGTTAAACATCGACCAAGCTAAAACCATTCAGCACATGAAATATGCAACCAGATCATCTTAACTTGAAAAAACTGCCATGCTCTCCTAGCTAAATCATAACTATTTACTATGTTTACATCATTTCAGCTCAGATGCAGGATGAAACAGAGAGATGTAATACTAACTGGGTAAGAAGACTAATGGAATCTCACTAATTCAAGACAAACGTCACCAGTTTCACCTGTTTTTTCCTGAAAAAAGTAGTTCTGTCTCTGTAACACTGAAATCAAAGTCCTGCAGGCTACCTCTTAGGATTGTTTACTAGGATAAACAGGGAGAGGAAGGATCCACAGATGATGTGCAGGAAAACCTACTAAAAATTTAAGAATAGCACCTATCTTGGACTGTCGTTCTGATTTGAAATTCCAGTTACGCCAGTAATACCACCCAGGTTGTTTTTATAATGGCAGATGGCTTTTTAGGTGCTCAGTGTGAGCCTGAGAGGGACTCTCAGTTGTTTGTTAACATTCTTTTCATAATGCATCTTCATCTTCTTGTCCAGATAATGAGATGTGAAATGGCAACAGGGCTTACAATGAATATCAGACGGCTAAGTTCACATTGTGTTTATTTACTAGACCAGACATGTAAAGCCCACCTGCTTTTCATCAAGTATTCTATTTAAAGACTAAATTCTAGGGTTCCTAATAGCATACTCCAGAGAGTACAAACAATAAGGTAGGCTTGAGGCCACAGAGATACTGGCAGGCTTGGCTGGTTTGACAGGTGAAGGGCAGTAAAAGTTTTTTTCCTGCTGTCAACAGCCTCTCCTCAACTGCTTTTCCCCACTGTGGTCTGCCTTGGCAAGGATAACATTTGTGTCTGTCTGCACATAGGCACACATGAAACTACCATGGAACAAGACCATTCTAGAAGATGTAAAAAAACCCAAAAAATCCATGTCTTTTCAAAAAAGGTCCTTCCTTCCAGATGTTGCTAGACCTCATGTATTGTACTGCAGAGACTGGAGAGGGCAGGCTTTTGACTCCATCATGTTAAACCTTATGCATGTGCTCAGTGACTCCCTACAGAGATAGGATCAGTTTCAAGTCATGAGCACACAACACCTGTGCCTTCATGCACACATGTAAGATAATGCATAAGCTTTTGCTGCATCAAAAGCCTTCTAAGCTGTCAAGTTTTATGGGAGTGCCATAAACAGGATTGTGGGAACAAAGGGCACTTGTGATACAAAGCAGAAGTCTGTGCTAAATGGCTGTAAAATGAAAAATCAAAAATGCAGTAAGGAGAAAGACTATAACTATGGACACAGTATCTTTACACAATTGGATACAGAAACCCCAATCAATCTAAAATGTTTAAAGACTCTTCAAGATCCATTTTTTTTGTTTGAAGGGGAGTTTTTTGTGACACACACAATAGAGATAGTAAATAGAGAAAGGGAGTGTTTAGGATGGATATGTATGAGTAGCACTGCTATATGGAAATAAAAACCACATTCTGGAACATCTTGTTTCAACCCAAGGAGACATCATGCAAATACTATCTTCACTTAGGGGGAAAAGAACCCAGTATGTAAATCACTATTCTACCTCAGCCTATAGTGAATAGAACTGCCCATAATCATTCTGAAATATCGCAGTTTATATTAATTCAGAACTACATTCAATTTAACACAGCTTTTCTTTATATAATGGGATACACCGCTCCCTCTACTCCAAGATGATGAGAACAGGCAGCCTGAAAAACAGCATTTTATTGCCTGAAGGAAAAGCATGGCAAGATTTGTGAGGCAGCATTCAAGAACAGCCTCCTTTTAAACTGAAGATTTTGTAATGGCTTTCCAAAAGACACGCTATAAATGCTTTCTTTTACATTTTTTATTTGCTTATGCTGAACAAGAAGGAGGAATTTCAGACAGAAGTACTCTGATACATCAGAGATTAGACACCATTCCTTTAAAGGGTTACACTTCTTCCTATTTCTACAATCTAAGGAGGAAATTAATAGATGTCATATTGATGTGGAAACTCCTCCCAAAGCCAAGGGATCATTTGACTTGAGGCATGACCATGTTTTTGTAGAGAGGCTCAAAGTCACTACTATGATCAATATTCACCCCACTTCTACAGAAATGAATAATGAATCCCAACTTTTCTTCATCTGAGTTTACTTGCTGATGACTCTTCCTTCTTGCCTGGCTGCTTCTTTCTTCCCCACCTTCCTTTCTTGTTCCCCAACCAAGGGCCACTTTCCACTAATTAATTCTTACTACCTGTGTTAGCTGTGTAAAGAGGACCACAGCAGCTAGGCCTGTCTGCCTCAAACCGCAGCATTTTAGAATCACTTACATCCTCAGTCCTGGCACGACATCACAGAGAATTGCACCAGGTAGGATTACTAGCTGGGGTGCTGTGCTGCTCTTCACTCACTCTGCTTCTCAGCAGTTAAGGATTGCAGGCAAGGTGTCTAGATAAAATGGTCTGCAAATCATCCAAGGGATAATTAAAAGGGAAAAAAATTAGCATATAGGACATTTCTAAAGGCAAAATGAGAAATTACAAAATGAAACAAAACAAAAAACAATACCAAAACAGATTCAGGAGGCCAGGTGCTCAGTCAGCTGTCCATGCAAAGAGAACAGTTGACAATAATACAAGTATGTGGGAATGGCAGCAGTGTTTGCTTCCCACAGTATTAATCAACAGGGCTTTAAAGCAAACAGAAAACTCCCTAAGACTGTCTGCTGGTTTGGGTACAGGCACACACACACCCCTACACAAACACACACACACACACATACACACACTGCTTTTACCAGGCAAACAGTCAAGGTAACTAAATTCTACGTCTGGACATTACAGATGTAGTTTCCGAACACAAATTTGTTCAGTTTTACAAATGTCAAATGCTTTGTGAGTCTTTGAAAAGTATAAATGGAAGAACAGACAGCATACCTGGCTAGCAGAATATTGCCTATCTCATAGAATCCATGCATATAATACTAAGGCACACTATTTTAAGACAAATTAATTCATTATTATAGATACTGGCAGGATTTTTATGTATTCTGTACACTCTCAAAACTGTAATTGATTTCTTCATGATCTAGTGAAGCTGGATACAGCAGATCTTAAGAAATTGTCTTCAATATTTCTGTATATATTTGGTTGTCCAAGCTAATGAATAAGCGTGACATTTAGCACCGTGTACACCCTACATGTGTTCTTACCAATATAAATAACTCCATTGTAATGAAACCCCAGATTTTAATAAGCTTTTTTTCCACTTTAGGCCTGAAGAGTGAGGAGGTTATGGACTTCTAGCATTTGATGAAAGAGAAAGCAGATGAAATTAAATGCCCTGCAGAGTACAGAACGTTTGACTACCAGATCCAGTATCACCCTTGCTGTAAGGAAGTGTCATTTGCTCACAAGTGCCTGTTACATACACCATCAAAACCTTAATATTAAAAGCTTAATATCCTGCAGTAAAAGCATGTCTACCAAGACATCTTGAACTAACTCATAAAAAAAGTAACTGATTTCCTGTACTTATCCTTACATTCGGTTCAAGAAAAAAAAGGGCCTTTATCTCATGAAAATTGCTTAGTGCCTTAAAAAAAAGCCTGCATATAAAACTGAAATAGACAATGTGACTAATTTTTGGTTGGATCCGTATTGGCCCCATCTGTGTGCAATCTTTTGATTATTCATTTGTAGCAGTGCTTAATCATTGATTTTATTTACGTACAATCAAAGCTATAGCTGCTATGAGCCACAGTTCAAATCATTACTCAGTCCGGTTTGATTCAAATTGAAGTGTTTTAACCATAAGAACATAAAAACTCTCAGATTGCTGCTTTAAGACTAGGATTTATTCTCCAGGTCAGACCGGATCACTTAATCAGATAACCTATGTATACAGTTTTTACTTGACATTCCAAAAGCAAACCATTCTCTAGTGCCATGAGCAAACTTTTCTAGAATTCATGCCAAATATTGCTGCTGTGTTCAAACACAATCTGCGTGGCAGTGATTTAAAGAGAAAAAAAAAAGAAGAAAAAAAAATTTTAAAAGGGGTGAAAAAGGGAAAAAAAGGACAGGACAAGAACACAGAACCTCAAGCTGCGCCAGGGGAGGTTCTTCTCTGAAAGAGCGATTAGACTTTGGAATGGGCTCCCCAGCCCAGAGGTGATGGAGTCAGCGTCCCTGGAAGTGTTGAGCAATGACTGGATGTGGCACTCAGTGCCATGGTGTGGCTGACAGGGTGGTGTTGGGTCACAGGTCGGAGTCGATGACCTCGGAGGCCTGTTCTAACCTGATTCTGCGACCCCTTCCCTTCCACTTGTGAGGTTTTTTTAGTATTTAACCGTGATGCTGCCTGGAGTCTCCATAGTGTGGCCCCAGCGTAAAAGCCTCGCACTTGCTCTCGTCCCGGGCGGATGCCCAGGGCAGGAGCAAACACAGCCAAAGGCTGCCTCACCGCCGAACGCAACACTCGGCCCGGCTGCCTGCGCCCCCACACGCACAACCCCGACCGTCCCGGGTGCGGGCAGGGCAAGTGGGAAGGGGGGCACGGGAAGAGGGAAGGGAGGGCGCGGGAAGCGAGCAGGCCGCGGGAAGCGAGGAGGCTGCGGGCAGTGTGAGGGGAGGCGCGGGCGCCGTCGCGCTGTGCGAGCGTCACGAGCAGGGGGCGGAGGCGGCGGGGCCGCGGTGCGGGAAGGGCGAGCGGAGCAGACGGAGCCGGAGCCCCCCGCCCTCGGGCAGGTGGGTGGCGGGCGGGCGGGAGGGAGGAACTACAGGGGCCCGAGCCGGGCCGGCCGGGCTGGGGCGGAGCATCGCCGCGGGGTCAGGGAGAGCCGGGGAGGCCATGCATCCATCCATTGTGGGCGGGAGGGAAAAGGCGAGCGGGAGAACCCATTCCCGAGCCATGTGGGGGGGAGGCGGGCAGCGGCGGGAGTGGGTCAGGCCATCCCCGGCTCTTGGAGAAACCCGTCCCGACCGCTGTCACTGCGCGTAATTAATACTGTCATTGAGGTATTAATTCACTGCAGCGTTGCTGCTCAGGGACCCGCAGGTCCAGGGCGTAACAATGACCCGGTCTCCTGTGGAAGTCTGACTTTTGCTTCACGCTTCCTGCAGCATTCAGCGTTCCCGTCCGTCGGCTCCGCCCGGCTGAGCCGGAGCTCTTCGCCACTGCACTCTACGGCCTGGCACCTTGATGGAAACAGAAGTTGATGGTGGTCCGAGGTGACGTATGACCGAGGAGCAGGCCTCCTTTTTTGTTTTGCCACAGCTGCAGCCAACTTTGGCTAACCTTGTGTCTGGGTTTTAAACTGCCTCTCCTCAAACAATCAGTTTTTCTTGAGGTAGATCCTAAACTAGGGTCTTCCTAGGGTTCAACTTTTAAGGACTACAAAGGTTTGATGTGATTCTTAAGTGTAGTCTGACATACCTTGTCAGGAAGAAGTTTAGTTAGGAAAATGGGTGTATGATTCTTAATTATATATATTATATTTACTAGAATAGAAGTTCCAAGAAATTACTACTACTGCTACTGATAGAAATTACTAGAATCTGGAGAAAATGGTTGATCACAACCCCTGATATTTCAAGCCAAAAGTTTCAGTCAAAACAATATAAACTATATAATACATTTTAAGCAACACACATGCTGTGTTCAGCTTGTGCATTCTAATTATTGCCATATTTATGAAGTCTCTTAACAGATTGAAATCCAAGCTCTTCTTTTAAAGGAGTATGTTTATCTTACATTGTGCCTGTTCTGCAGATTTTTGTGGGGGTTAAAAGATTTGAAATCCGGCTGAATAAAACAAGGGCTGAAAATTGAAAGATGGCAGCAAATCCTTCAGGACAAGGTAGGTTTTAATCTAAATATTCAGGGGAAAATACTGTGCAGAATATCAGTGAAGTCACCGTAACTATTTTCATGGCAAGATGTAAAAAGGAAAGAGAGGTAGGGCTGAAAGCAGAAGAATGGCAGCAGTTCTTCTGGGATAAGGTATACACACATTTAGTGGTTGAAAAAGACCACTGATGGCGACCACTGGGGAGCTCTGAATTACTGAGCATAATGTCATGCTCAGGGTTAGGAAGAACCTACCATCCCTGTGTTACAGTGATGGTTTCCTGAATTGCAACACTTGGCATTGAACATGCCTTGCAGCTCTTGCATTCAGCATCAGAGAACAGCCAGACGTTAAATACATTCCATGTCATGTTTGGAACAGCAAGACCAGGCAGTAATATCTGTCACAGGCAGCAAGTGGCCAGGCCTAGGAGAAAAATTAAATGCCATAATGGTAACTGCAATGAAATGTTCCTTTGTACCAAGATGCATCTCAATTGCATCCGGTCTTAGTAATGGTCCGTCAGTCCAGGCAATGCATGTGCTTTAGAAGAGGCTGAGGGTCTGGGGATATCTCCCAGTAAATTTGAAGGAGGATCTTAAATCGCCCTCTAGAGGTGTTTTCTGGAAACCCTAGGGGAGCTATGAGGCTTTTCTTCTATGGAAGAACTGAGGAAAAAGCTTCTCAGGTATGGCTTTTCCCTTACTTGGTTATGAGAAATTAATTCTGGGTTCAGTTTCCCATCAAGTGGAGACTTTTTGTGGATCTGTGTTTGTGTCCTTAGCTCAAGCAGTCCTGCATACCTGGGTGTTGCTGGATGATAATTCAGAGGGTATCATATGACTCGTGTGGGTCCAAAACATAGATTTTACTTGCTACTTGACAAAAAGGAGGTAGTTTCTGGAATGCTTACTGAGATTTTGCAGGGTGTTGAGACAGGAGTACTGCAGATTGCAGAGCTGTCTGTTTGCAAATTTTAACTCTGAGAAAGTTTTTGGTACATAATGGTAAATCTTGCTTTATTCTATGAATACCAACATCACTGCAAGGAATAGAGCATTGTCACAGAAAGTTAAAAGCTGCTTTTTCTTAAATATGTTGGTTTACTGAGGGATGGGATTTTAGTGCCAGAATACCTTTGCTTCCCTCCTAACTCCAGTCTTACTTAATAGAGTCTTGGAATGCTTCCTATTTGAGATATCCTTTACAGACTCATTAAAGAGATGGTGTAGTTATCATATGAAAATTGTTTGCACTAAGCAGATAAGAAACACTATCAAGTTTAATTACCAAATACATAGTACATGTAGGAAAATTAGAAAGGAGCAGGTAAATAAAAACAACAGTCCAGGGCTCCTATCTTGGCTAGATGCAGTCTAGTAGTAAGAAGGACTGAGAAAAACACTGCATTTTTGGCTTGATTCGTGGCATATGTATTAGTGCTGTTCAAGCAATTAATTCTCTTCTCTTGGACAAAAGGAATAGAAGTTTTCTGAAATGCTCACCCAGAAGGGTAATGAATGATAGCGCTTACCCAGGCAGAGCTGTAAGGATGAATTAAACATTAGGCTTCTACACAGGTAGGCTGTGATGGGAATTTTTTGTACTGAATTTTTGCTTTTCCTTTGATCAGTACCAGGTATTTTCTTAGGAGTAAATTTACCAGTGATTACAGACTTGGATGATAAAAGTTAGTATTTTGTGGAGCAGACTTCTATTCATTGGCCTCTTAGAAAAGCACTCTTAGTGGTGAGCTGCATATGCATTTCATTCATAAGCAGAATTGAATGAAAAGCCTTACTTCAGGTCATTAGTACCACATGGAAGTGATGGCACAAAACTGACTGTGGCAATTAAAAGCAGTGAAAGGTCTTTCCACAAGCTGTGCATTGTCCACCACATGAGCTCATGGACCAAAGCAATACACTTTGAGGGGTGGAAATCAGCTTCTGAATTACAGCATATACTTCCAGGTGCTCAGGAATACACTGCTCCTACTGCAGTACTTCCCAGTACACAGGCAACATGCTTTCATCAGGCTGGTCTTGTGTAATGTCTTTGCCTGTGTGCAGCAAGGCCAGAGCCTACCTTGTGTGTAACTGAATTAACCAATCTGTATGTGAGTCCTCCTAGAGAAAACCCTCTGAGATGAGAGAATTGTAATTGCTCAGGACACAGTTCTCCTTTTGGTCCTCAAATGTGGAAAAAATACAGATCCTGCTTCAGACAGGGCTGAACCTTTCTGAAAAAAAGAGTTTTGGTATGTTAGAAGAAGAAGCTCTTGAAATATTAACAGAATTCTAAGTTTCAGGCTGTAGCAATTCTACAGAGTCTCTTTATGTCCTGGAAGTTGTTTATGCTTTTGGCCAAAAGGTGTGTGAGTGCATTGACATAGCACAGTCTAAGCAGCTAGATTTGGCTCTGTGTTCACTGAGTCTGAAAAGGAAGATTGTGCCATTCTGTGTTGAATTACTTCATCATCTACATGCTTTGCTCTTCCTCATCTGAGTCTGATCTGTGTGTAAGCGTAGTACTTGCGAACTTTGCAGCCAATTACTTATATTCAGCCATGTATGTAGCTGCTTTCTGGAGGCACAGACAAAATGCTAATGTATTTTTAAATAATTCAACTTAATTTACTGAATAACCACTACGCCTTTTGTTTCATTGTCAGACAAAGTATATGAAAGCATATCCAGATGTAAATTGTTACTGAGAATATTGCTGTGCAGCAGACTGTTAGATGATGTTTTGAGATGCCAGTTACCATAAGCAAAAGAGGACATCAAAATAGAATTCATTTTTTTCAGAAGTGGTGTGTGTTTAATAAGGTCTTTATATTCTGCTTTCTAAGAGGGTGCTGCCTCACTTCATGAATGCTACCATTTATAGAAACATGCACTTCAGTAAAGAAATTGCTTTAAATCCTTTCTGAATTGAGCAAACAGGACAAAATGTGCCTTTCATCCCATTTCTCAGAGCTTGGAGCTCTGTAGTGGTTTTCAGTTCACCTATTCAAGGTTCTGGCCAAATGCCAGCACACTTACCAAAATTTACCTGATGTTTGCTGTGAGATGAGGATTAGGGGTAGGCAAAGCAGGCTCAAAATTTATGAAGAACAAAAAAAGTTTATTAATATACCTAAGACAGAGAAAAAAATCGAGAAAAACCAGGACAAACTCCTCAGACCACCCCTCCTTTCCCCACCTCTCCATTTCTTTCTCCCTGACAACACACAAAAGACAACACTTAGACCTCCAGTCAGTTTACCACCTCTGAAATAGCTCTTGTTCCAGTTCATTTAGGGAGAGAAGTCTCTTTTGTTTATACCATGGATTTCCTGTAGGAAAAATACAGTTTTTTATGGGTCTTTAGCCTCACCATTAGCCGCCGCCCAGAAGAAACACCAGCTTAATGGTGGATCCTTCCCACAGCCACTATGGTGGGTTATGAGCAGTCCACAGGGTACCTGTTTTAAGGATGCCCAGTTCAATTGCAGCAGCAAAGAAAATCCCTTCTTCTGTGCTCAGCAACACAGGTTCTCCTGACAACTCAGGCTCTCTAGCATTCTCCCCAGGACCAGGGCTCTGGGTCACAGCCTCTCCTCTCTCTTGGTTCAAGTTTCTCATCAGGCTGTACTTTTTCAACACTTACTTGTCTTTACCCAGGTACTTCAGTTAACTGGCTGCAATTAGAACCTCACATCCCCCTTTTGGACTACGTCTTCATATATTACAGGGAATTTATTAGCTCAGTCCCCAACCATTCTCCAAAAGAATTTTCAGCTTCACTCTCGAAGTACTTCTCACACATCTCCCTCTAGGCATCAGTTCTGCTTTCATCACTGACTGTAAAGTCTCTGTGCTGCATTCATGTAGATGTCCTCACTCATTTCTCTGTGCAAGGAAGGATGGGTGTCTGTAAGTTTAGTCCAGCCGTGGATAGAGTTATCTCTCTCTCTCTGGCAGTGTGACGATCCCGTGCTCTCTGCCGGGCTGTTTGAACAGGTCCCAGCTGGATGCCAGACGCTCTCAGAGTCTCTGCCTGGCTCTGTGGAGCTGGCTCGGCCTGCTGGGGCCATCTGGGCCCGGGGTGACAGGGCAGGGCCTGGCCCGAGCTGGATGGAGTCCGGCCCGGTCCTTGCCTGGCCCGGAGCAGGGGCCTGGCCCTGTCTCGTGTAGCTGACACACCGGCTGAGCTGGATCTGCTGAAAATTCCAGCCAGTTCCTCCCCCATTCCTGGCTGCAGCAGCACAGCCGCCCTAAACCTCCCTTCCCTTTACCAGGGAGAGAGGCAGGAGATGCTCCTCTCTACACAGCAGCAGGCCAAAAGAGGAAGAGGCTCAGAGAGTCTTTGCTTATATACAGTTCTTTCCTCGAAAGCGGATCAACTTTTTAATTGGTTCACCTACACATCAATCCTTAAAACTACCAAGCTACTGGCTCTCTCTCCCAGGAAGGAAGTTATATCCCTTCCTGCAGCATAGGTCACGTCCTAGATTTTGACCCCTCCTGACTGACCCAGGACAGACATACAGCTTTGAAAACATTTTCTGAGTAAAAGTATATCTTGGACACAGAGTAATGAAGTTTACTTTAGTGCTGTTACACATCTGTGGACAAATGATAAATAGTGCATATTGGAAAAAACTTAAATGTGCTGTGAATTTGAAGCAACAAATCAAGGAAAGATCAAGGAAACAGATCAAGGAGAAGATAATCAGTGAAAAGCAAAAACTTAAAAAAAGATAAAGGTAATGCTGTTGCTTGCCATGCAGAGTTAGTTAGAAGAACTAAGTGACATAGGTAATGGTTAGATAGGGAGGTAGATAAGGTGTTGAGATTAGGTTGATGTGACAGGCTTGCTGGGAGCTCTTAAAGCTGCCAGTATCACTCAGCAAGGCTTCAGCTTTCTCTGGCTTTCTGCCTTTCATGTGCAGAAAATAGGTGCAAGTAATCGTGCTGGTGCTGCACAAATACAATGCTTTATGTCAGAAATAGAGGTGTCAGAAAGGTTTAAATTTTAAATGTTCTGAATCTGCTACATTAAAGAGTAATCTGAGGATCTAGGTGCTCAGTTTGACATCTGACACTGCCATTAATCTGTTTATCTGCCTTGAACAGGTCATTTTGTGTCAGGACTCATGTCAAAGCAGAGAAAAATATTACTGAACTTCAATTTTGGAACTGTTCGAACTCAAAATAGTAGTGCAACTCAGCCCTGTCAAGGGAAGTCTAAATTTAAAGCTTTATTAGGAAGTTCCTGTGTTAGAAAATCTGCTCTTGCTTTCACAGATGAGAATCCGATCTGTCCTAAGGATGACTTTTTATTTTTGCATGTCCACATTTTTAGTATTAGAAAGCAAAACAGACAAATCTGTAGATGAAAAATTACTCTTACTTATAACTGAAGTGGAAAACTTCTGTAGGAGTTTCAGGTTGATCTTTATGAAAGCATTTGGGAAGAATCTAAATGAAAGTCTTGCTCATGTCTTGCCAGATATGGTTAATTACTATGTAAGGATGCCAGAATTTTTCTGTAAAATGGATTTCTCATGTTCCACTCCCTCCATTGTTAACCTTTAAATGGACAGGCTTTACTTTGCATGTTGAATAAGTTTACCTGCAGGAACTTCATGTTGCTCAGCTGAGGAGTACTAATATTTACGTGTTGAATGTGCTTCTTCATTTTATTAAAAAGGCTTTTTTCTCCTTACCATTAAGAATTCTCTTAAACAAGTGACTTTTTTAGCACAGCAGGTTGCTGATGGTCACTGAACTGAACTCTGGTGCAAAATACTACTTTAAAAAAAACCCAACCAACAAACAATCGATCAAAAAACACAGCTCTTAGTAGAGGTATAAGAAAAGAAAAAATACTTCAGTTTCTTCTGAATACCCCTAGAGTTTCTGCCATAAGATACTGTAACAAGACTCAAAATAGAAGACCGAATCTTCAGCAGTTTCTGATCACAGTTTAAAAACAGCATTTAAAATGTCTCAGGCTTTTCTGAATCATACCATCTGCCTCATGATAAATTTAAGCATATTTAATCTTTATTTTTTTAGATCACAAACTTGTATTAAAAAGTGATCTCCTTTTTCTTTCCTTAATCATCATATCTTCTGAATTCCAAGGATGCATTTAGAATTATGCAGTTCAGGATAAGCAAGCAGTATTAGAAGGGTGCTGAGTAATATGTCAAGCATAAAGGTTTTTGGATTAAAATTGTGTAGAATGAGCATAGACATGGTTGTGTTAGATCAGACCCTCTTAGAGGTGACTCAGTCATCCTATCCTTGCACTATCTCCAGAATTTTCAAGTAAGTAAAGTCTGCGCTAGCTGCAGCTCAGAAATACTAAATCCTAGCTTGTTGGCAAGATTTGTCAGCCTTTGTATACCAGCTGTGTTTTAATGTTTCAGATTCGTTGCAAGTGCAAGGTCTTCAAAAAAAGAGCTGGTGTGTAATACTCGAAGAGCAGAGAAACATCAAAGACCTGAATCAGTACCAAAGAGAGTTTAAGTGGAGCTAACACCACATGGGAAGGAGGGATTAGTGCACAGTAAAATGCCAGTTAATTAAATGTAATTGAAAATCTTATTAACAAATGTCAAAATTATTGTGGGTGATCTTACATAAAACCATAGTACAATATAATCAAAAGACTCTGCTCCTTTCAAGAACTCTTGAGACAGTGAGGTATTTGGATGTGTATGTTAGGTATGGTAGAAGAAAAAGGTGAGAGTTTGATAGCAAGGCAGTACAGATGCAAATTGTTACTTAGAGTTGAAGGTTTCTCTCTGGTAATTGTCTCCTTCATTAAGCCATGTAGACGAAGGGAATACTGGATTACGTAACTGAGCATCAGCACAAGGTCTGTGGATGCTCAGTTCAAAGAGGATGAACTTTGAGTGTAGCTACTGAAAATAAATCATTTTACCTTGACATGCTAATACTCTCCTTAAGAGTTACCTTGTGTGGCCTTCCTAACAGCTTGTGGGTTACCATGTTTTAGTGCTGTCACTAAGACAGTTCTGAGGGCAGGGGCACAGCACGCAGCAATTTCCAGTGGAAACCTTTGACCTTTTTGTATGGAGAAAATAAAGGAGAACTTGACTTTTATGTATATTTTTTTATGATGGTGTCATAGCTTGTTATTTATAGAACAGCAGCAAATCAGAGATTCAGAAAGTGTGTATTTGTGACATGAAGAGTGTTCTTGGTGGCAGAGAGGTGTGTAAGAGTCAGCTTTGGAGCTGTTGTCCTCAGCTGTGCTATTCAGGCATACTGTGCAACAGCAAGGACTTGTGTATCTGGTTTGTTTGAGGGCTGCAGTCAGATCCTTTATTATTTGAGTTCTGTGTAGGTACAGGAATTTTGCCATGTTTGCTTTTAGAAGGCAACTTTGAAAAATACATAGATGGCAGCTATTTTGGGCATTTGTGAAATTCTCTCAAGTCACCCTATTTCCTGACCCCTTCTCTGGTATACAAGGTCTCTTTGGGAGAATAGTGAAAGCAAATGGAGGCCTATATTGTGTATAGGCAGTTTAACAGTTTAATTTTGCTTCTCTATTCCAGCATTTAATCATAGTCAGAATAAGGGTAGTGTGTATAGGTAAGGACATCAGTATATTTAAACTTTTCTGCATATGAATGAAAGATTTTGTATAAACACATAATGCAAGCTTAGTGATTAGCTCCTTCTTACCTGTTGTATTTGTGTTATAGTTTGAGTTCACTGATACGAGAAATCAAGCCCCATGCATATATTACTCCATTTATTTAGTTATTGTTGAGTTGAACATTCAGTGACTACATTTTAAATCTAGAACCTGGTAAGTTTACTCCTTTTTTTTTGGAAGGCAACTATTTGATCATATACCTTCATTGTAGCTCCAGAGCTGACTTGGGAAAGGGTAGGAGCTAACTTGAGTTAAAAGCCTCTGTTTTAGAATGTATTAGTATGCATGATAGCTTATGGAAGCTATTGCATGCTGAAAAATGAAACCTGTTTATTAATAGTCTTTTCAAATGGGTACAAAGCTTGGAAGATCAGTGTATTCATCTTAGAGTAATTTTGTACAGGGACTTCTAATTCCACAGGGTTAGAGTTGGGCCACAGAAGTCAAATAAATATCTCTAATATTTTTCTGTCATTTTCACCAGGTTTCCAGAATAAAAATAGGGTTGCAATCCTGGCAGAACTAGACAAGGAGAAGAGAAAGTTACTTATGCAAAACCAGTCTTCCACAAATCACCCTGGAGCCAGGTATTTTATGTTCTTAGACCTGTTCGGACATCACTGATTACATCAAGGAAAAAAGCCAAACAGCTAGTGAGCTGTAAACTTATATAAATACTTAACAGAAGTGTTTTCTGACCATCCTTAATAACAAGGCAGAGGGGCATTGCTCTTTAGGAGCATATTGGTATTTAAAATCGTTTACATAGCATGAATTTTGGCTTACATCATTTGTATTTGAGAATGAGAGAAGCAGATATGCTTACTCAAGTGTATTGAAGTCTACCATAAAGAAAAATCAAGAAGCAGACACTGCAAAAACATTTAATTATTAGGCTGAAATACTTTGGGGAATGGAAGTAGCAGACCATTAAGTTCAGGATTCTGTGTGCTTAGAGAAGAACAATTACAGCAGAAGAGAGTTATTCTTGAAACTCCTTATGTGCAAGACAAAGCCAGTTTATGTTAGAGCAGATAATCCTGTAAAAGATGCTCTGTTGAAGGGATGATTCTACATAAAGAGTAATAATCTAATGTGAGTTGAAGGGCTGTTACTGGGATTTCTCCCATACAAGACAAAAAGATCAGATTTTTGTCATAAATTAGTAAGTAGAAAGTCTCACAATAATTTATGTGGAGAAATTGAGATCCCTTACCTTTGGGGTTGGCATGAAGTGAGTGCACTGCCACATTCTAGACACAGTGTAAGCCGCAACACCTGTACAAGAGTCAAATACTCTGACTACAGTCTGAGTGCTGCCTGTGTCTTTTTTTCAAAGAGATTTCACGGCACTTTTAATTCCTTCATATTGTCAAGAAGCATGCAGAATACTTGAAATTGCCTGATGCAGACTTCTGAGTGAGCTAAGAAGTTATTAATAATAAAAGTATGTGGTTGTTATTTGAGCAAAATTGTTGGAAAGAAAATCAGAATATCATACTGTTAATGTACATATCCTGACTCCTGGCAACAGTGTTTCCATGCTTCATTGGAAGTCTGACAGAGTTTCAGGGAGTGCTTGTTTGCTCTTTTTTTTTCTTTAAGGAAATACAACACTGTATTCTAGTGCACAGAATTAGAAATTAGAAGGTGGGCATGGGTGGAACCTACGATGCAGCAGTCCAACTCTGCTTTGGCATGGGCTGATGTGTGATTTTTGAGAAGCTGACAGTTTTTTTATGTTGAGCCGAAGGTCTTGGACCCCCCAGAGTTATCAGAATTAAAACCATAAAAATTGTGCGAACTTGACCGAAAGAGCTTGATATACCTGAAGCACAACAGTGGCAGGGACAGCATAAGGGTGAATGAGTTGATTTCTGGCCTTGATATGTGAAATTCCTGTATGCAAGAACAGAAGACCTCTTTTGAAAAATGTCAGCTTATGGTGAAGCCTTAAGCTTATCTACGGAAATCATATTGAAAAGTTACAGGGTACAGATCAAATGCAAATTAAATATCTTCAAAATAACTGAAAAGATTGTGTTTTAAATAAACTGAGTAGTACTCTTCTCCAGCACTGAAGCTTATCTTAAAACTTGCCATAACCAAAATTTTTTCAGAATTTTTTAGCTTTTGTTATGCATTTAGGCACAGATTTGGCTGATGATCTTTTCATGAGCATGGCTGCTTCTCAGAAACTGATTTACTAAATCAGCTGTTGACATTGAAGCTGCTGGTAAAATTCAGTTGATGAGTTTGCTTGGAATCCTTGTAATTTGTATTTCTGTCTCTGTGATTGATAAGAGCAGGGTTTTCAGCAGCATTCTCCAGTGACAATTTCAGAGGCCATTGAGAATTGTCTTGCAATACATTCTAATGGCAACCCTCACCTGATTTCCACATTACTCACATAAGTTGGGGATGCCTTTTGGTTTAAGAAGGCAGACAAGTCCTAAGGTATAAAAGACAAGAAAAAACATGAGTAAATTTCAATTTGAAACGTTATGCTGCACTGAGATAGATAAGCTAAATCAGTTTTAAGTACTCAAGCTATTATCGAGGGATCATTATTTCAGTTAACATCAACAGGAAGCTTCTTTATCATAGGTAGTGAACTGCTTCCCTCCCACCAGAGACCTATGCTTATACTGAAGTCTGCAGAGCACTTGTTAGTGCTTCTGTTTGTCACAGTTGTTCAGAATAGTCGCTCAGTGACTGCGTAGTGTTGAAAGCACAAAGCTGCTTTAGAGATTCCTTGCTTTGTCTAACACTGCACCCCAGTGGTTTCACTGACTTCAGTGGGACTCAGCCCATGGGCAAAATCTACAATAGGCTTCAGGTTTAGTTTGACAGGAGTTGTTTATAGTGGCTTTAATGATACAGCTGTGGTCACTTCATCTACCCTTTTTTCTCTTATATTTACAAATAGTAGTTCCAAACAGTAATTGACAGTTGTCAAGCTATGAGTGAAATGAGAGCACAGGAAGTCATGACACATTTTGCCTGTGGTCTGTGTCATACCATCTTGTTCTTTCTTGCAGCATTGCACTTGCAAGATCACCTCTGAATAAGGATTTCCGTGATCATGCTGAGCAACAGCACATTGCAGCACAGCAGAAGGCTGCACTGCAGGTGAGCTGATACAGTCAGAGTTCATCTTGGCTCTGTTTTAGATGTGTATCCCTTCAGAGAGCAGCCCTGCTCCTAGAGATACTGAAAAACCCCTTTTAGAGATGAGGTGTCTCATATTTCTGTATGTGTCATAAGTGAAGTCTCTTTTGTTACAATGAAACATGTCATTGGGCATGGAGAGTTCCACCCAGCCCCACAGCCATCTCTTTGTGTCTCTGTTGAACTCCCTCCAGTTTGTATCTCAGACTGAACTGATAGCTCCCCTTGGCCTGCTGGCTGTGCTGGTGCAGCCATTGTGCCAGTTAGCCTTCATTACTCCAAGGGCATACTGCAGGCTCAGGCTAAATTTGAGATCCAGCAGGGCTCTCCCCCAGTGGTGGAGGAAGGGAATATGCAGAACATCTAACTTGCTGGAGTCCAGCCTATGAACTGGGAAAGGGTATGTAGGATTTCACAAAGGTGTTCCAGAGCCAAACAGCAGCTGCCTCCCTCAGGTGAACAAGCATATCTACATCACATGAGCAGAAACCTGATGTCCCACGCTTGGAAATGTGGCTGGTGGCACTCCATGTAGCAGCTGTCATAAACAAAGACTTGCAAGCAGGTTATGGAAGGGAATGGAAACATGGGGTCTAGGCAAAGAAGAGCAATCAGGAGTTGATTTACCCCACCTCCATGGGGTTGGCTGGAAAGAGCAGCAAAGAACGTCTGAGTTAATTGTCTCGATGGCCCTATTCTGATGTGGTTGATCTAAAGTGCTGGGCTTGAATCTTACTATCAGAATTAAGGAGCAGACTGGGAGAAATAAATAAATAATTAATGCTGGAGAAGCCATGAAGTCTTAAATCGTGTCAGTGCTGCAGGGAGTTATGCTTTAACAAATGCTTTTCTCTTTCCAGCACGCACATGCACACTCCTCAGGATACTTCATAACTCAAGACTCTGCATTTGGAAATCTTATTCTTCCTGTCTTACCTCGACTTGAGGCAGAATGAGGAGTGTTGTTTGTCTCAGAACTTCAAGATCTCATTTTTGTCCGTAGCAGGAGCTGAGTGACCTTTTAATTTCTTTATGTATCTTAAAACCTACTTTTTTCTGGGTTTTTGGGAATGCCATTCAGGAGTATGAGCTCTATTGATGGGGAAGTAGTGTTGAAATATTTTTATTCTATATTTCTGTTTCTCTGTCAGGTCAAAGTCAAATGCAAGACTTTTCTTGGAATTTGAAGTGCACAGGGTTTGCTCTTCCCTGTTTCAGTGCTTCCTTTAAATAAATGTCCAAACCAGAGTCACCAAGAGATGCACAATCTGTCAGCATTTTTGTTTCTTTTTATTGTGTATAGGTATGATTTTTGTAATGAATAATGAAAATTATTTCTGTCCATCAAAACAGACACAAATTTCTCAAATGCATCAGCCAGTCTTCCTCCCCCACCCCCTCCTATGCAGGAACATTTCTAGTGTACTGTTTGCCATTGTAGCATCATCTGGTCTCAAGTCCTTAGTTACAGTGTGCCTGCCTCTTACCTTGTTTTGTGAAATATGAAAATGAATTAAAGTGGGAAAAAAGCAAACGTTTCTAACAGTTTTTTTACAGACAAAATAAAAAGTCAGAAGTTCTCTGGACATTACAGATGGAAAGTGTTGTCCGCAAAGACAATTCCGTTTAAAAGGTCAAATTTTTCTATTCATGCCTTTTTCAAGATTCAGAGTATTTTATTTTTGTTCACTTTTTTCCTCTGTGTTTTTATGTGTGGTAAACAATTCCAGCTTCCTGCTGAAAGAAAATCTGTTGATCTTAAGGTAAATTATTTTGGAACTGTGGTTGTGCTACCAGGATAAAGTAACTTAGAGTGAAAAATAGTCCTTACATAGACTTTCTTATATCTCCACAGCTTTGCTTATACAATTATGCTGCTACATTGATTGCTTTGCCTATGGAGGCAAGTTTTAGAAAACAGAAAAGAACAGGAAAACGTACATGAGAACAATAAATCAGAAATCATGTGTTAAATTGGTGCCCATTTCAAGCAGCTCTGTCCTTTTCAGAAACTTAGCTCTCCCGTGAAGTTTCCAGGGTTGTAGTTGGCATTCCTTAGGGACACCTGGGGTATCCTGTTTCCATGTGCAGGGGATTGCCTGAACCTCATAAGCCTTTCTGAACTATCTGTTCTTATTTCACTGTTAACATTTGCAGGAATCATGAATACATAACAATGACCAAGAGATGGGTGCAGGTATGAGGAAAATGCCACTGCTTTCATACACCTTAGCGGAGGGTAGACCTTTGCAGAAACTGCAGCATACTGAAACATTTTTAGGAAGGAGAATCTTCTGGAGCCAGCCTGATAGAGCTTAAAGATGTGCAATTTTAACAAGAACTATTCATACCATATGCTTTTTTTTCTGGATTCTGATGTGATGAGTCACGGGAATGGTGATGGTCTTTGTGGGCAGTGGAGAAAGAAGTCACTTCTGTTTTCAGTAGTTGGTTCTGTGTAGCTTTTTCTTTTTAATTACGATGAGTGAATATAAAATTACTATATGAAATCGTCCTGACTGTTCATTATTCTGCAGTATGGGCTGCATATCTTAGATGCTTTTAAGAAAAAGATGTGCTAATCTCAGTGTAGAAGAGGCGGCTATGAACCTGGAAACATACAAAGGCAAAGAAGTTAAAGCAGATATAGCAGAAAGCACGGATCTTACATTTGAGTTGAATGTAACATTAAAGGAGCTCTGTGCTAAAAATTTGAACTACAGAATATGTCAGTGTCCTTGTACAGACTGCAAATGATCCAGGCAATGAAACAGTAATCATCCTTCTCTCTTGGAAAGTTACAGTTGCTCCACTGAAGGAGTTAACACTTGTTGACTGTGTTGTTTTCACGTGCGGTATTGGAAGATCTGCTTTTGGAAATTCAGGGCCTGAGCTCAAGAATGAAGGGGGGCAGAGGGAAATGAACACAGCTGTTGTGGTATTTTTAAGTTATAATGTCTCAGATTATTCCTTGCAATTGTGAGGGTCTTGGTGATACATGCAGATAGGATTAACTGTCAAATACACAAATTACATATATGGAAGCACCTATCTTAGAAATTACAGGCTTGGGCAATTCCTGTCAGATGCATAAGTTTGTCTTGTCACTCCTTCCTACTATTAATCAGCATTGAACACATTAATCTATGCCTATACAGTAACTTCAGCAAAACTCTTTCTCCTCTTGGAACTGCATGTTCAAATTCAAATAATTGCTAGTTAGAATATATGGGAACCTGGAAGTGTCTGGGCTGTCTTGCTTCTGGCAGTAACCACTAAGTCGATCACATGAAAACTGAAGGGTTGTAATACAGTGCTGACCTGTGTACCTCAACACACATGACTCAATTTTATTTCATTTGCTGCAATAGAAATTGGCCTTTCCACTTGCCACAGGTTGGTGTAGAGTCCATGTCAGAGCTGAATGGTGGGATAAAAGCAGCACACAGACTGGGCTAACGCGCCGTGAGATCAGATTTTCTAAGTGATGGCAGAGTTAAATCTCTCAAGAACAGATGAGGTAAAGGGGTCGAAGATGTACTGAAGGACTAAAAGAACTGAACCATAGCTTGTTTCTTAGTTCTGTCATCTTTTCTTCTGCTAGACAAGTTTTCACATCTTTGTTTTCCAAAGTCACCCACCATTGCCCTGCCACTATAGGCTCTGGAAAATGCTCTGGTTCAACCCAAGAAGCTTGGCCTGTAAAACCATGTGTGATTTCCTACCATATGTCCTTTTAGTCTTCCTTTTTTCTTAGTATTTTCATTCTGCTGAGCTCCTAGAAGCACTGGTATGAAACAGATCAGTAGTACCTGATGTTGTATTGGACTTTATATCAGAACACAAAGTACTTCATGAAACTTAGAAGTGGAAAGAAATTACACCCCTTGGTGTCGCTTGCCTCGGTCTTCCTAATTGCTTTGATGTGCTCAATCCGGTAAAATTGATAAATACTGCCTTTTCCTTCATGTGCTTTCAGCAGTTGACAAGCCAGCTGTAATTTTCTAGTCCTGTGGACACAGCTGGGTAGCACTGTTCATGACTAAGGAGTCCTGTCTTTGGATGGCTCTAGGCTTTTATTAAAACACCTTTGTAACTTAAAGGCTAGAGGTCACTTAACTTGCTCCATAGCAGAGAAATTAGTGCTCCAGCCCAAGCCCTGTACAATGCATGAAGAGGCCAGACTTTTCCCAGCCTCCTTAGAGAAGAGGAAAGTGTCAATTGTCAACCAGGTTACAGGGAAGTGAGCTTAAACTGATGGAAGACAGTGCAGACGACATCTTAAGAGTGCACAGCTTTCTATGGCTTCTCTTACAGAAGCTGCTGTTGTAGGGGCAGAGCACAAGGGCTGAAGGAGGGAATGAACCTAAAACTGTGGTATGCAGTCACAGACATGAGCAGGCAGTGACTATCTCAGTGCATTCTCTTAAGCATTATGGTAGCTAATTCATTCAAAATCAGGAGAACGGCTGAGAAAGCAACTGGATGATTCCTGGTGGTCAAATTTATAGCAGTGACAATTCCTCCTGACACATCAGCTCAAACAGCAAGCCTTCTTGAAGGACAGTCAGTCAGTCCTGCTGAAACTGAAGCTGATTGCCATGTTTTGAGGAACATACAGTAAGCAAAAAGACACGTGAATCCTGAGGGAAAAGTTAATGGAAGGCAGCTGGTCTGCTCGGTGGTCTGTGTGTACAGACACCTCCGTAGGAGGAGGTGGAGAATGAGGGAAGGATTTGCTGACACCCAGCTGGAAAAGTCTAGCCGTCCAGAGCTCTGTGTGCCTGATTTATGTTTTGCTAACACACAGGGAAAACTCTAGCACCTGCCAGTAACACCCTTGTGTCTGGAAAGCCTGGTAATCAGTGTGTTCTGAAACACTTTTGGAGGCCATAGGGAATTCTTGGGCTAAAATGCAGAGCTCTCTGGAGTGAATGGTAACTTTGACAACTAGTCAGTGAAGTAGTTTTCACATACTTTTAGGTTAATAGCTTGCTCAGTAAGTTTCTGCATTTGTTGAAAGCATAGAGCTTGCCCCGGGCATTTTACAGTAAGGACAACACCATCCTGTTTCCTAGTTCTTGCTCTTCATAGAAGGAATCAAATTATACATGTCTCTTGGCAAATGATCTTTACATTCCTTCCTTGAATATAGGTTTCTTAGAGAGAAAGTTAAATGTATTAAATAGAGAAAGCCTGATTATTTCAGTGAGACATTATGAAAAATTATGTTAAACTGCTGGTGAGGAAATTACTTTCCTCAGCTATTCCACTTCGCCAGGTTCATTCAGGCATTGAATTATGAAAGGTGGTGACATAGTTCTCAATCTGTTCTCTTCAAGGCCTTTACTCTGGGCACTTTGGTATCAGTGGATGCTTCTTTTTTCATGAAGATTTTGTAGATATGGTCTGAAAGTTGTTCAAAATCTACCTGGAAAATACAAGTCACAAGCTTACATGCCACCTTCAGTATGCACATATGTTGTACATTAGCATATGTGTTTAACTGGTTGGTGGTGCATAAACTTCAGTAGGGAAAGATGTTTCATTGTAAAAAATATGTGTGGATTTACAGGACATCTTTATATCTTCACAGGCTTTTTCAGTGTGTTACTTGAATCCTCAGGAGGCAAACTGAGTTACTGTTACCTTCATTTTTGCAGATGGAGAAAAATGCAGAGGGGTTCCAATACCTGCAGGTATACAGAAAGCCAGTGGAATTGTCAGGATTAGCTCTTGGTTAGTCAGCTAGTGTGAGGTATCATCTGGAGACCATTGCTCTGCATTCTACTCCAGCAGCTGGCTCATCACCCTCTACTAGAAGGCACAGAGCTCTTTGGTTTTTGGTTTGTCTTTGCTTTCATTAATAGCTAGTGCTTTAGCTTTGGTTTGGTTTTTTTTTTTTTCAGATGGTGGAGACAACAAAGTAAGTCAGAGTTTGGGCCTTTTATGTTTAAAATTTTGGGTAGGAGGGATGGAAACCGAAAGATAGCAATGTTATACCCTGTTTGGAAAGAGCTTGCTTTCTTTCTTGTGCTTTGTTCTTTGCAACAGTGGCCAGATAAAGTTGCCCATTATGCTGGGGTTTAGCCATCACTGCATGCCCTAACCAGAGGTACGTTAGAGCATCTCTCTGCCTGGATGACTGTAGATCTCCATCTGTCAGTCAGTGGCCACTTGTGCAAGTGGGACTGACCAGACGTGGGCCCAAGCCAAAGCTGGTGTCTCCTTATTTCTCTGCCAGCAAGAGCTGTGCACAGCTGGCTGACAACTGGGATGGGTCAGAAGGACTGAGTGTTTACAGCTTGTCAGGAGGAGACACAGCAAGAGTCACGTTGTCAAACTCTGCCCAGCAGAGGGCTTGTTTGACCAGAGAAAACAAAGTGCTGTGCATTAGCCTGTGGAGGACTGGCTGCAGTGCCAGCACCCCTGGTAGTCCCTGTAAGGACCAGATGGTTTATGTCCCATCCAAATGAAGGGTTGGTTTGAAGCTACTCCATTCTAAGCATAGCCTGCTTCCCTGGACTTCAAGGTTTGCAAAGGATAACTTTTCCCTCTGAGCTGGGCATGGGTGTAAATCCCAGTCTCACAAACAGATTGGTTTTGTCAGATTCAGACCTATCAATTTAATTTGAATTTAATAGTTTAAACTGGTCAGTTTGCTCTGTCAGCAAACAAGCCTGCTTATCCTGTTGGTTTGAATGGACCATCTTTTTTTGATAGGTTTGCTCATCACCTGGCACAGCAGCATCCTGACATAAGACAGGTTCCTAAACACAGGAAGTCATTAATAGGCAAAAATAACTGCTGGTTCAGCCTCTGTTCCTGATTTTCCTTTCAGCTAAGCGTTGCTAGAGCAATCACAAAAAAAAGTTTCAGTTTACAGTAATACCCCCCTGCTACTTTGTACCTTATTCCAGTGATAAACTCAGAAGCAGGGTTTCAGAGCTGTCATTATGATGTCCTGATCCCTGCAGTACCTAAGAAGAAAGCATGAGGCCAGCAGCACTCACTACAGCTTTCTGGTGATGCAGACATGTGTTAAGGACAGCTTATGATACTCAACCAAGAGTGCAAAGTCTAAAACCTAATAAATTATTGCTTATCCAAAACCTCACCTCAGTGATATCCTCCATGTCTTAAGTCAGCAAATTGCTTCCCTCAGCATGGCTGAAGACAATTCAGTACAGCAGCAGAGTCCTAAACAGACAGGAAACATAGTGATTCTTGTTTCTGTAATTATTACTTTTTAGCCTTTCCACACAAATGTGGTCTGTAATTATAGCAGGCCCTTTTGGTCCTTCTTATGTCTTGGCAGCATTTTCTTAAGACTTTCTATGATTACTCCTGTCAGAGTTACCATTTTTTCCTCTGCTAGACGCATTCATCTCTTTCAGTTACACTGTGTCACTTCTCCAGCTCCATTTCTTCCTTCCCTCCCATCAGCAAATCTTCCTTACAATATCCCTTGTACTTGGTTATGCCACAGCAAGTGTGCTTTAATGAAGCTCTATTTCAGTACTAAACTAGAGGTAATTACATTTTTTTTGACAGATGCAAGCAAGACAGCTGAGAGAGGTCATGACTCTCTAGGATAGCTGAGCATCACCCTAAAGTACTCAGATTCATTGATGAGGAAGTCAGGGGTTTTTTGCAGCACTTAAACAGTTCTATTATTATTGAACAGTGACATAGATAGTGAAGAGTTTGTGACATGAGTGAGGGATGCTGTCTGATTTTGATGAAGACTCTGTAAGCAACAGCACCTGATAAAGCACACATCAAGCCATCTTAGTCCAGAGCTGTCTAAGGGGATGTAAGGCTCCCCTGCTCTAACCCACAGAGACCATGTGCATCCTGCATGTGCTCAGTTTGCCAAATCCTCAGGCTCTGACCCAGTGGAAGGCAATTGGCACAGTCCTCCCAGAAACTGATTTTTGCCAAAGGACCATAAGGCTCAGAAACAGAGGGCAAAGCAGTACTGACTGGATGAGGATTTCTTTTGTGGCCATAGGGCTGCAAGATGAGATGCCAGCGCTATTTTAGAACATGGGTTTGCACTGTGCATGTGGGAGCACTTCCATCCTTTTAGCTCTGGAGAGATCTTAGCCTGTGCTCCTGTGACACAGCCTCACACTCCAGCTCTATGCAGGGGAGTGCAAATGTCTCCTTAAGTACAAGATGATAATTAGAGCTGAGTGAGGCTCCAGTTTCCAAGGGAGGCCTTGGGACTTCAAACTACTCTTATTCTGTGCTGGTGCTTCTCAGACCATCTGAGAAGGCAACCAGAACCCCCAGAGGTAAGAGTTTACCACACAGGAGCAGTCTGTGTGCTGCTCTCTCCAGGTCTGGATTGTGAACCTGACCTCCATAACACAGAAAAGTGTCTGGATTCATGCTTGCAAAGGCAGTGCTCTCAGTCTGACTGGAGCTCCTTCCCGTGGGATAAATGGTGGAAACATCATTGGAACCCAAACTGACCCAGATGAGAGCCTGACCCTCAAGGCTGGATTTGTCCAAGCCAGTGAATTCAGTGTCTGTTTAAAGAGAATCAGTTCCAAAGCAGGAGGCTGAGAAAGGTGTGCCAGTAAAATGCCTATTCTGTGCTAGTGAATATTTTTATGCATGGTCAGGGCAAGCATAATGCCAAACTGGAGGAAGCTTCATTTCCTCTCAGTAGAATTCATACAGGACTTTTCCCTCACTCGGAGGACACAAATCTCCATCAGACAGCAATTCACTGCCTCCCAGTTCTGTGATGTCTGTTCAGTGTACATTGTGCATTCCACATAAATATGCCATTATAGATTCATGTAGATATGTCACTTTAGATTTCTTGCTTGCTTTTGATACAGCAATGAAAGCCAATGCTGGGTCTCCTTCCCCCTATGTTTTTCTTTTCTGTCAGCTATTTCCTACAATATTGGTTTCAAGTGGCAGGATATCTACCTGTGGGATTTTCTAATGCATACAGTATAGTGAAAATTACAGGCTTCTATCTGACAGTCAAATTGATTTCAGAAATATCCCCATAAGTAATATTTACAGTGAGCAACAAAGTACATCTTGCAGTCACCTATAAATATGACAGCTTTTCAAAACCAAGACCATTTTCATGAAGAAAAAAGCAAAATACTGAATCACAGCTAGGGTTCTTATGGTCTGACATACAATGCATTATTTACCCGCAAGTGTTAGCTTTCCTGCTTCTCATAATGTTGATAATTCACATAATGGGTGGGAATTGTGTCTTTAATTTTTTTGTATTTAGGGACTGGATTTGGAGTTGAAAAAAAATTCAAAACTTAGATGAAGGAATAATGATCTTTTGGTGACTTATAGATTCCAGTCACAAGTGTATCTCTTGAAATATTTTCAGCTCATTAGTAGTCAGATGATGATCAACAATTATGCCGTAGTGTTCTACTTTATTCTAACACAGCAGGGAAGAGGTGTTATACAGAACTAGAAAAAACAAGGTCTGTATAGTGGGCATGGTAAACCTCACCAGTGCTCTCGCAGTGCTGCAATACAGTAGATAAAAACACAGCCATACCTTCCCATTAGAACAGAAGCTGATTGCACATCATCAAATACTGCTCCCCAGCTCTGTCCTAAGTCTTCCAGTTTGTCTTTGTGGCTTAAAGGCTCATCACAGCTCCAGCTGAAATGAAGTTTTCCTCTCAAAAGAAAGTGGACCAAGCCATAGCTGTAGAAGTTCAGGGCAAATATTTTTATACCTGATCACCAATTTTTGAAAATTACATCATTTGGTTATCAGACTGAGCATTTGACTTCTGATATAAGCGCCTTTTAAAATGTCTCAAAACCTGATCAGCCCCAAACTGCTGGTTTTTGATTTAAGTGCTCATGTATACATGACTGACTGAAAATGCTGTCCTTTGGGGATGCTATTTTTTGTCTGCTATTAATTTGTTAATTAATTTCATCTGTTTGTTTATTAATTGGTAAAGCCAGTAGTAGTTTATAGCAGTGCCTGCAGATTAGTGAAAATTATGAGGTAGTGAAATATAACTCTATTTACAATACACCAAACAAGTGTACAAAGCTGTGAGGCATTAAAAAATATGTTTCACAAGAAAGTGAATCGGTGGCTCTGAAAGCATAGGCACTTAAGCTTCAGGGGGTCTTGGTCCCCAAAACTCAGTCTCCTTTCTCCTAGCTTGCTAGGGAGGAAAATCCATCATATACATTTTACTGCCTCCAGTGAGGAAAAAGCTCTCCACCAGCTCTTTCCTTGGAAGACCTGGTAATGATGAAGTAGTGACTGCTGGTAGTCACCTGGTAGTGGCTGCTCCCCAACTCTTCAGAAGAAAGCAGCATTCTTCCCTAAAATGGGACCACACCATGTTCTGCCTTCCTCTGCCCTGTCCTGTCATTCCACTTTTTCTCTTACTTGAAAGCAGCTCAACTTGTTCATATTATCATAGAGACTTCTTGGGATGCTGGATGCTGAGAGCGGACAGAGGGCAGAGTTGCTCTGTCTTAGATGCTAAGATGGAAAAACTTCCTGGAAGCCTTAGTGAAGGAGTAAAATTTTCATAGTGCTCCAGCTTTCTTCCTCAGCTGGAGATGACAACTCTGAGGGAGCAGATCCCCACCCTTGGCTCCTTGTACCAGACATTCCCCATGCTCCTAACCCACTGCCAAACCAGCAGGCAGAGGGGTGACTTGGCCTCCCGTTGTGTTGGGGCCCTTGTTTGCACATGTACTTGTGGAGAAGGCACAGAGCAGAGCTTGTGCTCAGGGGAGATCTGGCCATAACAGTCTGTGTTATGCCCGTTTTCTTGCCTTCTGCTACCATTCTGGCAAAAAATGACCTGTTCTGGGAGTGTCTGAGCAATTCAATGTCGTCAAACCCTGCCTGCTCCTGCAGGGTTTGCACGTTCAGTTACTGGCTGCTGTATTTCCCTCTGTGGAGAGCAGGGCTATGGGGCTGCCGCCTCCCTGGCATCCTGTCCTCCATGCCTCTTCCTCATCAACAAGGAAGAAGTAGACATGCCAGCCTTTCTCAAGACTTTAGGCTTATCCTTCAGCTTTCAGGTGGAAGAGCTGAAGGTGTTGCTGTTGGTGGAGAAAGCTGCCACCAGCATTCTTGAGGATCTGGTCCAAGCCTTGCTGGATAGTGCAGAATGGTGTGGCTACAAAGTCAGACCCTTCTGTTTTCTTCATGGTGATACAGAAGTCCTCCAGAGGTTCACTCACCTTCACTGCTGGTATCTGGAACAAGAGGAAGGGGAAATATATGTGAAGGTATTTTTAGAAAGGAAATGCATCGCAGGTGAGGAAAACAGATTTAGGGTTTCTCTGTGCTCTCTCTGAAGAGCCCTGCAACAGCTTCCACGCTTCCCCAGAAATTTGTTTCTGGGCAGCCTTAGCGTTTTGGGAAGAGGCTGCAGTGAAACACTGTGGTGTAAGGGGTGTTCAAACAAATCAGATGCATTTTGCTTGCTGGTGCCACTTTCACACCAGCTGTAGCAATCCAGATTCAGAAGGAAGGAGCCAAATTCCTGGCTTTTTTTGAAGTGAAGGAAGGTTTCAGTCGTACTGAAGTGTGACTCTGTGCAAATGCGTGTGACCTACCACTTGGGTGTGATACTCTGTACTTTCACAGCAATGTGTTACTTATGGAAATGGATACTTTAGAGGTGAAAAAGGATGAGAAGTAGGAGAAGGAGGAGTAAAAGGAGAAAAAGAAGCAGTAGCAACTTCTTCTTTTAGCCATGAGATGTCAGTATTGCAATCAGACTGCCAGTCTGGCTACTTTTGCCTGCCAGTATCTTAGATCAACCTAAAAGAGAAATTTAGTTATAAAAATGTGAGCAGGGTTTTTATACTTTGGATCTTAGCCAAAGTCCTTATTTTTAGGGTGATGTTTTTTATGTTTCTGGGAGTCCATTTTTGGAGAAAAGTTCTCAAATGCTTGAGATTCCAGTGGCTAGCTCTAGAAGCAGAAACCATACCTTAGGGTAACAGCAGGAAATTTTGTCACATAATGAGACTAAAGTTGTGCACAAGTGTTACGTACAAGGAAACCTTTAGCATCACGCTGGGTTTCAAAACTACTGGCTCAATCATGAAGGAAACAGTATGAATTAGAGGTTACAGTTGTATTGAGAGAAACTTGGAAAATCCCTGAGACCACAAGGACATAAAGAAGGCTGAAAATCCTTCTCTTTTAAACTTTATGATAACCTCATTTCACCGGAAGGGCTGGCTGCAAACACTGAAAAACCTGAATTTTTCTATGTTTCCTGACCTTAGTGATGTCTGTGTAATCTCTGAGTCCTCTGGTCATGCACCAGTATCTCCACACACTGATAGCACAGGGATAGCCTTGGTGGTGCTGGGGCTCACAGCACTGATACACAAGTACTTGAAGTCATCATCAAAATTAAATTGTTGAGCTTAGTTGAATATGCTAGAAAACAAATAAAGAAAGGGGGTAAAAATAGCTCGTCCTAGTGACATGCTGCCACCATTGCTGACTAGTAGCAACTTACATGTTTTTCACAAAATGTGAAGAATTTAAGAAAGATTATCTTCCCTGATGATTTCTCATGAGTTTATGTGCTGAAAACTCAGAGGCACCAACATGAAGTTACCCTAGTGTTGCTGAAAAGCTAAAAATGTATTGGCACACAGAGCCACTAATAGAGAGGGAGTAACACAGTATCTTTTGCCTTGATGTAGAACCGTGGGAGGATGGCAAAGGCAGAAGTTTCTCCTTTTTAATTGACCCTGGCACTGGGGAAAAACTCTCTATTCCTCTACTGGCTGACATTGTGCTGCCAGTGCATCTCTCCACCACAGGTGTCTGTGCAAGCCAGACAGGCAATGCTAGTCAAGTAGCATTTTCCACACACACTTTCTTCTCCCTATTAGGCACAACAAAACAAGATTCTGTTGCTTCTGTGGACCAAAGGCAGGTGCACTGTGATGAGTTAAATGAAGACAGGCAGTGCGCATTTCATAAATTGAGAGCTTCAGCCCTACAGGCAGGAACTAAAAGCAGAGGATTGATGGAGAATTTTTTAATGGATGTTCAGACACTTAATATCCTTTATGAAAGAGTAATGCATTTTTACGATACCGCTATAATTTTATTATATCTACTATACTTCAAGTCTACTTTTTATAGGGCTGAAACTAATGGGATTTTGCAGGCCAATGAATTTAGCAGTGAGAGGTTGATCTGAACATCCATGCACTGTGATCCCCACAGTGACTATCCCAGTGTGGCAGGAAAAGGGAAAAGGTGGTACACTCAAGGTCAACAGGAGAGAGATGCTGAATTTCTCCTTCTGACCTTTGACTGTTTGGGCACTGCTGACTGCAGACTGACTTTGGTTACGGCAGCCCCAGAGGTGTAATACTGCACACAGGGAAGACGTGATTTTAAAAAGCAGTTTATATTGTTGCAGATTTTGCTGTTAATATGGTATATAAAAGGTAAAGGGACTGCATAAACCCAGCTGAAGGACCCACTGCAAGAAAATCCAGCTGGAAAGTGAAACAGATGAGCCCTGCACAAGCTAACAATGCAAGCACATGGTCAAATCCTCTGAGATGTGGACTCTTCTGTGACAGGAGTCCTCAGTCCACAGTGTGCTCATCCTTGACAGCTCAGGGTCTCCTCCTGAAGACTCCAAGAAAGATTGCTGGAAAAAAGCTATGCAGAGGGCACATGTGGTAAATGCACATGGCTGTGCAAGCCTGTCAAGGGGCAGAAGTGTCATGAACTGAAGGGACCCTCCTCTTCTTCTGTACACTGCAACTAGTCAGTGGACAAAACCAGGACTTCCTTCCATCTGAAAGCATTTTTTCTAAACTAAGCTGTGTTTAAAACCTTTGCTCATGGCAAATGTTCCTCCTCAGTTTTTGTGCAACCTGGCAGTCACTTGATGAGCTGTGCATGGTGAGTTATTAGGTGGATAGCTCTGCTAAGAAAGGCCAGAATGCTCATGGAAATGATGAGCTGCTCTCTCACCAGCAGCCTCCTTGACAGAGGTTTGCCCTCTTGTGCCCTTGGGTCTTGTACAACCTTCTTGCAGCAACTGTTCAGGCACTACATGCCCCCTACCCTTCTCCATAGAGCTCTGTACTTCCCAGGATGTTTCTCTTCCTGGTCCATGGACCAGGAACATTCAGCCCCACATTTCCCCACAAGCTGCTTGCCATCTCATGAGATGTGACTTGCACACAATAGCTTATCCAAGGACTGCTTCTGAGAGCACCCAGAGCATTTTGGGAAACAGCCTACTAAAATCAAGATCCTAATCATACAACACCAGTTGTCCTGAAAGATGTAACAACTCCAGCCTCACTGATATTCTCACACTGCAATTAATACCACTTAATTAACTTCTGACAGGCCTTATGATGGTTGTTTCTTGAATCACAGTATCACTCAGGCAATTTATTGAACTGTAACAAGAGATAGAGACTTAGATTGCTTCTGGCTTCCTAAGACAGGGTTTATCATGTGCTAGGAAATTAAGTCCTAGTTCTCACTTTCTCCATATTCCAGATTTTCAAAAGTGGTGTATCTGGTTTGAGCTGAGCTCTAGTCCTTGATAGCCCACAGTAACAGCTTCTTATTAGTGCTATTCAGTCCTGAACAGAAACTGTGAGAACTTGGTGCATGGGTGGCCATTCCGGAATGCTTCACAGCACATGCACAGTGATGCACATTAAAGTCTGTATCAGTTTTTCCTTTCTTTCCCACTACACACCTTTGTGGCAGGACATTCCCCTCACCATCTACCCACATCTCGGCTGCTGCATGTGGATGAGATAACCCAGGCTGGGACAAATGCCCGACAGGGAGTTCTCTCTGGCACCAAGAGGGCTGAGACCCCCAGCTAGGAGTAAGCATCATGGTCTGCAGAGCAGATGTAGAGAGAGATAAAAATTAAATATCATTGACCAAAAGACACTGCTTTACAATATAAAAGCTACACACATTTCCATGGAAACAGAAGCCTCCTACACATCCCCTGAAAATGTGCAGAGCTTCTCCCTCAAAGTTTGGACACAAAACCGTGGATACTTTTCCAGCAATTGAGAGTAAGGGTCCTGTGTATGCCCCATCAGAAACTGGATAGTAAAATACATTGAATCCTAGTCTACTATTTCTTCTCCAGCTGTAATACAGGTACCTCACTCTTGTGCTGTATTGTTTATCTGCTAGTAGTGTTTCTTTGCTCATCCTGTATGTGTCATCTGTTAAAGGCTTATGCCTGTTAAATTTGTGTCTATCAAATAAATAACTCATTTTGTAATAGACCTAATTGGTCATTGTTAAGAACTAGCAATGAGAGTGGGCTTTGGGGTGCTGACCACCTCAGTAAAAGTACTGTCTACTGCCAAAGGCCTGGGCAAACACAGAAACCCATTTAAAACTCCCCTCTCCATTCGTAACAACCTTGTCCTCATAAACAACAAAAGATAGCATGAATAGCTCTAGGGCTTAGATGTGTAGTGACATCAGAAAGTGATGGCTGCTGCAAGCAGCGTGCAGCTCTAATGCTTGCAGAAAAGGAGTCTTGGCATAACAAAATAAAACTGAGATAAAATTATGGTTTTGTGATGGCAAGCATGTATCAGCTACTGTCTGTGATGGGTGTTGTATCATCAGAAGGCTGGAATAAGAATTACGCTGCTTTCAACTCCTCCAGGAAATGTAGCATCCTTGCTCCTGGGATTTTGGGGTTTTTTTGTTTGGTTTTATTGGGGGGTTTTGGGGGGGGATTTTTGGGGGGGATTGTTTGGTTTTTAAAATTGGCATAAATTGCTTTTTTCTGGTCCCGAAGGAAACAGTTTATCCCTTTCATTCTTGGACAGTGTGGAAGAGTCCTGGAAAGACTGGGATCTTGGTTCAAAACCGCACCAGTTCATGGGCTCTGTTTAAAGATAAGGGTATTCCCATCCTGCTTTCATCACTGACTTCAGTGGCTGCACACCAAACCACAAAGCTATTTGCCCAGCATTGCCTGTCAGCAGCTGGATGATGCTCCAAGCATTTGAAATTATGTCGTGGAGTACTTGGAGTATTGTTGGGTCATCACCAGGACGCACTAACGAAACTATAACCTTACTGAGTGTACACAGGAGTTCTTACTGGGACCTGTCAGACGGAATTTGGAAAAGCATTAACCAGCCAGGAACATGTCCTATATCCAGAAGAGCCATGCAATCACTGGTGCTCTGTGTTATAATCACATCAGCACTAGATGGTTCTAGATCAGGATCCACAAGACTGGATTTTTGTGTGTGTAACTCACAGGCTGCCTGTGCCAACTCAGTGCTGCTGTAGGGACATGAGTAACTGATAAAGGAGGAGATCTTGCACCTAAATCTGAGTCCTGCTCTCTCACTCCTAAAATGCTTTTTGTCTCCCTCTTCCTGGAGGGTTTATTTTCTAACCACACTTCAGGGGATGCAGGCTAGCCACGTGAACACACAGCACCTGAGTTTCATTACATTCAGTAAGGAAGGTTCCTTTGGAAAAGTTATCACTGTTTTTGGCTCAGCTGATGCCTTACTCATGGCAGAAACCCTGCAAAATCACACAACACTGCCATCTGTGCAGGCATAAGCCTTCTTGCCAAACTTCTGTTGCTGGGATGATACAGGAAGAAAACAGTTATATTTTCTTGCCAAAACATGCACACACCCTACATCTATGCAGGCTGTGCTATCATCTGATGGCTGGTGTGTGCTCCATGCCAGACCATTTAAGTTAAAATGCACATGGTAAATGTCTGGACACCTAATGCTCTGCTCCATGCTGATGGCAGGAGTTGCACTGTGCATGTGTTTGGTGAGGGAAGAAGAGGAGAGTTGCCAGATGAGCTAATAAGGTGCTATCAAAACTGGTTGGATCTCAGATGTCTCTTTCCATCTCTGCATGCTTCTCCTAGAGCAAAGGCAGTTCCTCGTGCAGAGCCTGTTGCTGTTCATAATGCAGATGAGCAGTCACCTTCTCAGTGGCACTACATCAGAAAAACCAGCGTCTGTATTTACTCTCACTCTATGGAGGCAAACATACTAATCTCCCCTCACAACTACTCTAAATAAAGAAGGTAAGCATCAGCTTGGCTTGGGTCTTCGCTGAGCTTGGCTCAGCTGGGCTCAGTCTCGGGCTCAGGCTCGCCTCCATTCCCCAAGGCTCTTCCCGCACAGTCACCATGGTGCTCTGCTGGGCTCAGCTCTGCTGGATGCTTGGAGTTGCATTCTTCTTGAGGGACAGGAGAGGACAGGCAGTGGTAGGAGAGGGACAAACTCTGCAACGCTGGTCCCGGACACTTCCCTGAGGTAGAAACAGAACAAAAGAGTGCTGCTTCCGTGGTGCGTTCACTTTTTCTCCCTCCGAAGCCACAGGCCAGCGATGATAGAACAGCAGTCCTGCTGTGCCCACACAGCCACAGGCTCCACCCCTTCTCAGCCTCCACAAGCAAAACTAGGAGGTGTGGGGACAAGTGTAACTAAAAGTTGTTGCTAGTACATTTGGAGTTATGAGGTGACTAATCAAAGTCATAGAAATGTTTGGGTTGGAAGGGACTTTAGAGATAATCTAGTTTCAACTCTCTGCCATGGACAGGGGCTCCTTCCGCTGGACCAGGTTGCTCAAAGCCCCATCCAACCTGGCCTAGGACACTCCCAGAGATAGGGCATCCACAGCTGCTACGTGCAACCTGTGCCAGTGTCTCACCACCCTCACAGTAAAGGATTTCTTCCTAATATCTAAACTAAACCCACTCTGTTTTGGTTTAAGGGCATTCCCCCTTATCCTATCACCCCATGCCATTGTAAGAAGTTCCTCTCCAGCTCTCTATTACAACCCTTTTAGGTACTGGAAGATACCTATGAAGTCTTCCTCTCCAGGCTGAACAGCCTCAACCATCTCAGCCTGTCCTTGTAGAGAGGTGCTCCAGCCCTCTGATCTTTGTCATGGCTCTCCTCTGGACTAGCTTCAGCAGGTCTACATCTTTCTTATGTTGGGGACCCCAGAGCTGGATGCAGGGTTCCAGGTAGGGTCTCACCAGAGCAGAGCAGAGCAGAGCAGAGGGGCAGAATCCCCTCCCTCCCCTGCTGCCCACGCTGCTTTGGGTGCCTAGGACACATTTGGCTTTCTGGGCTGTGAGTGCTCCTGGTTGGGTCATGTCCAGCCTCTCACCCACCAGCACCCCCTGGTCCTGCTCACAGGGCTGCTTTCAATCCATTCTCTGCCCAGCCTTTTGTCCTTGGGATTGCCCTGGTCCAGGTGCACCACCTTGCACTTGGCCTTGTTTAACTTCATGCATCAGTCCACCTCTCAGGTATCCCTTCCCTCCAGAGTGCCAGCTGCACCACACTGCTCAGTGTTGTCAGCAAACTTGCTGAGGGCACTCTCGATCCCACTGTCCATGTCACTGACAAAAATGTTAAACTGCATCAGTCGAAATACCTGTCCACAAGGAACCCTACTCATATCATGCTACATGCAAGACTTTGTCTTAAAGCTCCTCCAGGTGCTATTTCATTACAGTTTATTAGAGAAATAGCAATAAGCATCTCATGTGCTGCCAGTCTTGCCTGTGCATTCCCTTCCTATAGGAATTTGGACCTTGGAACAAAGTGACCATACACAAATAGCCACATTTTCTTATACATAGCCATCTTACGTAGCCAACCTTTTTTTTTCTTTCTTTCTACTTTAGTCTTCTTGAAAGATACCAGTAGTGAAGGTTGTAACGTAGTAAGCCATCAGAAACACCACAAAGAAATGTTGTGGATCCTTTCAGGAACAGCTGCCTTTCTCCATTTCTCTTCAGTGCATACTGCAAAGCAAGCCACCAGCAAATCACAGACCCTACTTTGCTACCTTGAAAGCTTATCTGAAGAGGCAACACACCACAGTGTCCCTCAGCAACTTGTGCATCACTTGCAATCATGGTATCCTTCAGCAATATCATGAACACAATGTTCAGATATATTCAGCTGCAACTGAGCTCAGAAGATTCTATCATTTTTGTGAGATCGTTCTGGGGAAGCACTCCAGACTCCCAGGCCCAATTCCTCAGAGCTGCTTCCCCTGCTACACCAAAGACCTGGACAGTGCAAGACTGCACCCAGAATGTGGTTATCCAGCCATTCCACTGGCTGTGGGAGCATGGCAGTTCTTAAAGTGGCAATCTGACTTAATCAGCGTACAAAGGGAAAAGTTTTGCCAGTTTGCTTACCTGAATCTGCATTAAACACCTTAACCATTAACCATCTCCTGCATTATCACTTTTAGACCAACATAAGCTCATTAACTTCAACCTCCTTGAAGACAGCTTAATCCAAGCTATAAAGTTTAATCCAATAGGTTTACTGGGCATGTGTAACAGACAGTGAAAGGAGCTGGTTGCCCCTGGCCATCACCTGTTCATACCTCACTTCTCTGTCCCTTCATCCAAAGGCCTTCCTTTCTTCCTTCCACTTATCACTGGGACAACAGCAGGATCTTTGACAGGATACTTTTTACATCTTGCTGTGCTGAGCACAGTCCAGCTTCTAGCACCAAGCATCAAGAAGGGATTATTTTTTTAGTAGAATTTGCTAAAAATGTGATGGAAATGCATTCCCAGAATGCCTTGTGAAAAGCATGTTCCTCTATAACTCACCTGTGGTGTCACTTATCTCTTATTATCCTGCACTACCTTGCATTGATGTCCTAAAAACAACACACATTGCAGTTCCCTAGATGGCAGTTTCCAGAGGGATTTGGCTTTTTCCATTTCCTCATGTTCCTCTGGCAAAACTCAAGACAATCTGACCTTCTCCAACACAGTTATCAT
This sequence comes from Eopsaltria australis, assembly GCA_034509425.1. NCBI lineage: Eukaryota > Metazoa > Chordata > Aves > Passeriformes > Petroicidae > Eopsaltria > Eopsaltria australis. Next base: position 368,525 of record JAVTVJ010000765.1, on the reverse strand, counting down.
CCTATGGACAGTAGCTCTGTGGAATTTCTGAAGGGATTTTTTTCATTTGGGATGTTTCACTTTCACAAGATAGGGATTTTATTAGCTTTAATCTTCTGGTCCTTTCATTTTAAAACCTCTTGAACAGAAAAAGTTCATACCTGACAAGCAACTGTCTTAAAAGATGGTGCATATTCTTGATGACCTTTCAAAAAACAATGTGGAGAGCAGACCTTACTGCTGAAATTCTGCATGCAAAATAAATAATTTCTGGTCAAATTGTGCCTTGGAATTGAGGTTCAGGAAAATTACTTCCAAAATGGCTCTCAGGATGTAGGCTTTCAGTCCTAGTACATTGAGATTAAATGAGCACATAGTTCAAGTCAAGCTCGCTTTTAAATACATTCCTGAGTAGGAAAGGACTTACTTAAGCAATTGTTTAAATGTTTTCCTGAAACACAACCCCAAAAGTTAGGAGGGTACAACAGCAACTATTTCTTGGTCAGCCTATTTGCACTCTGCTAATCAAAATGCACCACAGGTACGTGGGAACTCCCCAGCTCCGCAGATACTCATATGTGAAAAGCAGGAGACACGGCTTGTGCTTTTTTTATACAACATGCTTCGAAATGCCACATAAATTGCTTTCACTCAATTAAAGAAAAGAGTCAACTTTGCAGAAAACAATTTATTAAATACATGAGACTTGGTCGCTACACCTAATTACAGACAAAATACTGTGAATGAAGCATGCACTTATCACAGACATCAATGACTATTTTGATTTATTTTAAATTGTCTTTATTTCTGTAAGTTAAGGCTGAACCAATACAAATTTTAAAAATCAAAAATACGAAGTTACACTACAATAGTAGCAAACATTGTACAGACACTGAAACCAATCTCTAATGCAGCAGAACCAGACTTCTTAAAAGATTATCATGAGAGAATAAAAATGGAGGTGAAGTGCAATAAAGATCAGAATATCTCTGGAATTTACAGACCAGTTACAGTGAATGTCATACTCCAAACTGAATCCATTCTTTTCAAAAGCCTGATTATCTGTCAACTAAGCAAGAGAGAAAACCCATAAATACCACTTTAAAAAAACCCTCTTGGTCTCTTTACTTTCTTCATATTGAGGGCACTTCTATACTCAAATACTTAAATAACATTTCTCAAGAAGACATTGTGGCAGACAACAGTACAGCACACATTTGTTTACTCTATCCCCATTAAAGAGTAGTGGAATGTCTTGAAGAAGAAAAATACATTACAACAACAACAAAAAAAAAACCAAAACAGTTCTCAATTGACACAAGTGACAGACAACTTTGTTGACCATATCAGTCTTCACCTGTGAAGGACCTTACCCTGTATGAAGTTTGCTTCTTAAAAATACATTGCAGGTATGGCAATGTGACATTCACATGGGTCAAAATGTATCCAGCTGATGAGTAAAAAAATTACCAGCCCTGGAAACCCCGTTGTGGATATGAGGCTCAAAGTAGGTTACGAAATCCTTCTTAATTCACAGCCACAAAGCTTTTTTGCTTGTTTTTCTCATGTTGCTGTGCAAGTACAGAAATAGGGTAATTTGAGGACAATGGGTCAGTTAACTGAAAATGGACTAGTTGACACTATTGCTCACATTTTCATAAAATGATCCAGTAATCTCCCCTTCCCCCCAGATTTCTAGACTTGCAGAGCTTAATACATTAAAATGCATCAAAATATTACTTCTCCCTAATAAACTGCTGTTTATATAATCTCCTAAATGCAGGAGCAAAAGATCTGTGTAAGAAGGTGCACTGTGTGCAGGCAACTGCATTTGGAGTGGAAGATATTTAGCACTCCTCATGCTAAAATCTCTGCCTTAAATAGCTGATTACAGCAAGGGCTTGCAAGTGGGTCTAAAAAAACCTAAGTCCCAAATTCCACTGGGGTTTGGATGGATAATTCTTTCCTGGATCCTTTCCGCAGCACAGGCTAAGGTGTATTTAAAAGGAAGGAAAGCTGGTCCTGCTATATAATGCACATCAGACAAAATGCAATTACAGGACTGACAATATGTACAGTGAAGGAATCACTGTGATTGGAAGGTGGTATCTAAACCAGAACACTATTAATATCACCTAGTTTGCATCTTGAAACTGATGCATTGTGGTGAAAAGCAAACAAATGCAACTAGAGACTGACATGCCACAAGCAGCAGGCTAGATCAGGTCTGCAACTATAGAACTCTTACTGCATTTCCAGCGTGCCAAGTGGGAATAAAGGATGTTAATGGCTTTTCTGACTCGAATCTAAGCTGGAGATAATGCAGATATACCTAGCTTCACAATGGAAAAGAAGAAGATGGGGAAAAAACAGCTGCTGTATTGCAGGAATCTGACTCTCTTTTTTTTGGCGAGTTAGGCCAATACATAGAAAGACAAATTGGTAAGACAATTAGTGCAATGGTGAGACCACTGAGACTCTGATCTACCTATAAAGAGAAGAAATGCAGGATATAAGACCATGCCTTGAATATTTAATATTAGAGCCACATAGGCAGGTGTTTTGTGGAGTGAAAGCTCTTCACTCATACTAGTGGAAGCACATGTCCATGTGTAAATGGTTACTAGACAACTAAATGCAGAACCACACTGTAACTGGTGTTACAGCTGGCTCCTCATCTGGTAAAATGAGTCTGAAGAAGTTTCCAGTTTTTAAAGGACAATTATAGGACCTAACATTTCTGAAGAGAGCCCTGTTCCCTCCAACTGATAGAAACTGAGGTGCTGCAAAAGGCTTCTCAGCATTCTATCACTTGTGGAAGGTTTTAATCTTCAGCTGGGATATTTAAATTCATCAGGTTATGGGGGACTGCCTTGCAGCCTACTACACAGGATGATTTTCAGTGTATTCTGTATGCTTCCTTTAATATTGCTTTGTGTAAATGTCCTGGGTATCACTAAAAGGAACAACTATATTGAAAATTTTGGCATAAACATTACCTTTTGGAATTGTTTTACATCACAAGGACTGTCAATTTTCCTGCTTGGAGACAGAGATGACTTCAGATCAATACTTCTAAGCATGAATTCAGTGTACTCTTATTTTCCCCCATCACACGGTTTTTCTGATGACTTGTTAATTTGATTTGAAAAGTCTTTTCAAGGTGTGTAACAGGTTTCTATGTCTCAATAGAGATGGAAAACTGATGGCCAGTCTCTTCTTTTTTCCATACAAAATACTATCTTAAAGACGAGCCTAGGTACAGCGAACCATGCCTGGTGGCTGGGAAAGCCACCAGAGGTGAGTACCTCACATTTCCCTCTTGCCTGTTTCTGTTGTATGAGTACAGTATGATACAATTGCAGCCTGTTACAATCTTATGAAGATCAAAATGAATGCATATGCTTGTGTGCATTTGCAATACTGCCAGATTTTAGGCAGAGGGTAGAAGAGGAACTGAAAATGCAATGTCAGAATTTTGATAAACAGGGCTTGTCTGCCACAGGAGCAGTTGGAAAGAATGAGACCAAAAATCTTGAGCTTGACTTTCATCCAAGTCTCATTTGGCAGCAATGTGTGGCTTTAGGAGAGGCAGAGCAAAGACTGGAATCCACCACTTGACTAGACTGACACTTGTTTACAAGAGCCAGCTCACCACTGCTATGAGAGCTAACAGTTTCCTATGGTAATCAGAGGTCTGTTTTAATTAAATGGCGTTTTAGCACACTCCAAAATTACTTAAGCAGGCCTGGCCATTCATTAGATCCATTACCAACAGGAACATTTGGGTGCTACACATTCCCTCATACCCCTCACAGTTGGCAGACTGCTGCTGCAGGAGGTGTGGCAGGACGAGATGGTTTATTTTCAGCTCTATTAAAGAGCTGAAAAAGTTTTCCAAATAAATACCAATGAGAAGACTTCAAAGAAAGATGGAGAGTTAAATACTATTTTTTTTCCTTTTACTTTTTTTTAAGCTTCAAGCTGGTAAATGATCATCTGTGAAGACAATATATTAGAAATTTGGCACATCCCATCTACCACAACATATTGATTCCTTCTACAGAAGGCACTAAATACTGGCATAAACCAAGAAATGATCAGCAGAATGCAGTTTTAGCATGAAATACAAAACTCCTGTTAACTGGCACAGCTTCACAGTACAGTTTTCACTTACCTAAAATGGTCGTGATTACAGCAGCAATGGTTAGGATTTTTACAAGTACCACATAAACATACAAATGTCAGAGCATCTAGAAAACATGCAAACTTTTAAGAGCAACATCACTGAATCGCACAATGCATAGTATTATTATTATTATTATTATTATACAAGCCAGTGTAATATTTTTAATTAACAAAATATTTAACAAAAACCTAGTTTTTACAAACTGTTCTTAAAAAAAAAAGTTGTTAAAGTCAGTGAGTGAGTGTTAGCTTTTCAGAGGTTTAACTCTAAGAATTAATTGGTCACTTTGGAGAATTCACAGTTGGGTGGAAATTTAGTTATACTTAAGCAAAATATGTTTGCCAACGGCTGTTGAGGAAGAAACTGTGCTAATCTTGTCAGTTTACAAAATGGCAAAAAATACATTCACATTAAAAGATTAGAAAGATTAAACATTGCATGCAGGGAAAGACAAAATCCTTGTGTTAGCTGTTTCTCCTAGCACTGCTCACCATGAGACCAAGGGTTGTCATAGCAAAAATGCTTTTCAAAGGCAGAGTTAAAACCTGCAGATAATTAAAACAAAAAAGAAAAGATTTTCTAATTCTGGTGTAAAACAAAGTAGGATATTAAAGGATAAGGATTACGCTTGCCTTCTTTAGAAAAAAGGACAGAAACTTCCATTGTGTTTGCCAGGTTTTTCCACTGCCTTTCCACTGCCTTTTGCTGCACTTGGATATTCTGTCACTTCTTTTTCTTCCAGTACTGAGTAGCTGGTCTGCCCAGACAGGTGTCGAGATGAACCCTGAGATGGATGGGCCGCACGGACAAAAACAAGCACTGACAATGCACCTATGGCCAAGTGATGTCCTCTCCTGCACCCCTCGGACTCATTTCCAGTGGGGCTAGCCACATGCCTGGTGGGAAGTGCAGGCACAGCCCGAGCTCGGTGGAAGCAGAGGCACAGGCATGCACTTCCACAGCGCTCTGCAGAAGTGGCACCAAATTCTCTCTGGCAGCACCGCCCAGCCAGCAGGTACTGCCATAAGCAGGTGCAAAAGCAGCTTCTCACCATTTCCTCCCCTGACAGCTTTCAGATTTCATTAAGACATTTCATTTCATGTTTTGTCTGCACATCTATGAATGCCTTCTGCACCTGCACTTCACATCCATGTACCCAGCCTTGTGCAGAGGAACCTAGTTTTCAAGCTGCTCGCAGAGAAAGTTCCTGAAGAAGGCAAAGCTCCCAAGAGCTGAATCATAAGCACCAGGCAGAAAACAAAGGTCTCCACAAAGTGACTGCAGTCGTTGTTCAGTGCACCTTTAGCCTCAGAGACACCAGGATATTTGTCTCCATACGTAAAAGTTATCAAAATCAATTTGAAGCCATTTAGTATTGATCCTTGCCTTCTATATCCACCACTGAAGATAGGGACGCAGTGTCTCCTGCACTGGTTTGTTTTCAGACTGGCAATTTATGCATAGTAAGTGAATTAAATGTGTGATCGTAGAAGAGAAAGAGGAATCCCAGCAGGAGCGATGTGGAGCAGACCAGGAATGACAAAAAACTACACACGATGTAGGCCAGCTGAGAACATGGTATAATGGTAACAAGGGCTGTCTCAGCAAGAGACAACCTTCAGAAAGCAGATCAAATTCTAGGCATGAGGAATGCCAGAGAGTTCTATTTCTTCACAAAAAAAAAAAAAAAGCGCAGCTGAAGTGGCAAAGATAATATCTGTTAAAGTGTTTAGTTGTCTATTTTTGTCCTAAATGTTTTGCATTTTCTTGATATTTTTCCCTTCACTTGACTATTTTGTTATTTTCTTGACACTTACAGACTGCATCAAACAGTAGTAACTGAAAAGAGCACACTAATGGATTCATAAAGCTTTGTTTAAAAGACCTAAACACCTCTTCTCATTCTAACTGAAACTATCTCAGTGAATTTCAGAGATAGCACCTACCTCACCAGTACTGTAAATGCTGTGAAAGAAACCTCTTTTAATTACAAAATATCAGATTGAAATCTGAAATGGTACTGATTTTTTCAGATAGTGACAAATGCTGTCTAATGAATGCCAAGCACAAGAATAAAAGATTAGCCAAAAGCATCCTAATATCTTCAAAACAGTAAGTCCATTTTTTAATGCACAGATAACTCACTTAGTGGCATTTGTATAATAAAATAAATGGAATTTTGTATGTATTACCACTACCATTAACCAATTCCGTGAGAAAACAGAGGAAATAAATTAATTGCTTGAGACAGAGATCCATCAGTTCACAGAAAAAGAAAATTCTGTAGCCAACTGATCTTTTCCCACATCGGATTAGGAATTAAAGCTTTAGACATCACCACTGCTTCCCATATGTTCCACTGAGAGGACAGTGTCAAACTCTTCAACAAGCTTAGAGGTGTCTCTGGGCTGTGGGGCTTCACAGCTTCACAGGGTTTTGCCACTGTAAATACCTCTCTGCTGCTTCCAGGAAGTCAAGGTGCTGGAGAACAATGGCAACAGGGCTTTGCAGGGTGCCAGCCACAGTGCAGTGGGGAGGAACAGGCTGGAACCTGGTTTGCAGGAGTGAAGCTGGAAGCAGTGCAACCATGCAACTCGCTGGGGGCTCAGAGAATGCCGACTTGTCCCCAGAAGGGCCACTCCCTCGCCGGCTGTAGTTATGCTCCTGTAAAAGAGGTGGAGCACTGATGTCCCTGGGGGCCTTTAGTTTTCCAAAGCCCTTGAAGAGACAACGCACAGCCTTGTGTGTTTGTCATATGCTGTCCTTTGGAAAGCACTATCATTGAGTTGTGCTTAAGGCCTTCTCCCTTCTTGGCTTGCAGATGCCCAGCTGATAGGGGTGTCCTTGGAAAGCTCCCCTTGGGCTCACTGTTTCAGGAGAATCGTGCAGCAATGTTCACGCTGGCTCTGCACAGAGTAAACAGATGTGCTTGGGAGACAACAGCTATCATTGTGTCCCCAGCCACCAAGGCATAGCTCAGCCCATGGGGATCATCACCAGAAAGCACAGTTCCACGTTTCTGGCTAGGAATATAGCTATACTTTACAATGGATGGTCTCCTCTCTCCACTGTTCCTCAGCACTGAGTGCAGATTCAGCATACAACGGAAAGCAGAGAAATAACAGAAAATACATCCTGCCCCTTAAGAACAAGGACATCAAAGAAGCCATCTCTTCGTGGTGACATTTTGCAAAGAACCCTCATTAAGAAGAGCAGACCCATCTCCTGCCATGTTTCATAGTGAGAAGTCCTTCTCTACCCTAACCCAGTGGGATGAATTGGCTCATTTCAGGCAAATAAAATTACAATTCTGCATCCTGTAGGTTCTCTTTTTTAACACACATTCACACTGCCTCTGGAAGTTCACAGAGCTGGATGGGTCCCAATGCCCTGTTGTCCGCACCATGAGATGAACTCCTCTCCATGACAGAGGGAGCCCAAAAGTTGCATACTCTTGAGGACCACTCATCTCAGTCCTATTTGTCAGTCCATGATGTCAGTGGAGGGCCAAACAGCACACAAACATGGGCCTAGTCCTCTACACAGGAGTAAATTTAATCTCATTTCATGACTTGAAAGCCTCTCACAAAAAGCAGAAGAGGGAAGGAGAGTGCTTCCAGCACGAGACATGCAAGCCTCCCGAGTGCTCACACACAGTATCCCACAACCCCGTATATCCCATGCGAGGTGCTCCACCCTGAGCACATTATCCCCAAAGCACAAGGTCACTTGATGGGCAGGGCTCCCGGCCAAGAGCAGCCCTGCACAAAGCGGTCCCCCCCTGCCCCATGGTGCAGACACCAGGAAGGAGGAATATCTGAGGATCAGGAATGGTGAGTGGAGTGGGGCTGTTGGGGTTGGGGAAGATTGATCAATCACAATTGATCCACAAACGCAGCTAATTGTCAGGCAGAATGATCAGCCCATGCACCACATATGCCAGTCCAGTCAGTCAATGCACTTATGGGATGTACACAGACATGATGACAAGAAAGGGTAAAATATGAGCTGAATAGGAGGAAACCTAGTGCAACAGGAATCTCAGTTTCCTTTAAGGCTGTCTCAGTCCTTAGGGCAGCCTGGGTGCTAGGGTGACACAGCACCCGCTCTTTCTGATCCATCTTACCACCCTACATCGCTTGCACAAACAGCAGCACAAGATCCAGTCATGAACATCTAAGACACAAACACAAAACAGTACAACTCTGCTTGTGTGTCATTCTCTACACAGCTTTCTAGGAGGGCGACTGTGTTGTAGAGACCAAATATCAGCCCCCAGCAGCTTCTAAAGTTTTGACACTCTTCATGAAGAATGTGCAACTGGGACACAGATTCCATTGTTAGATTATCCTCTATGTCAGTAGCCCTGATGCTGCTATCATAGAATTATTGCATTATGCAAGTGAACATGGTATGTGCTGTTATTTTAGATATCCCTTGGAATTTAGTTTACAGTGTAGTTCATGACAGTATTTAATTCTTCTGCACTTAAAAATATATTTTGTTGCATGAATGCATTTTTGAAAATAAAACAGGCAGTTTGTGACACCCAGGTATGACAGGCTTCAGTTTCAACTAACTTCATGAAGACATGTAATACTCTGCAAAACCACAGTATCATAAATACATGCATGGATGACTAACAGAACAGAGCTTACACCATCCAAAGTGTCTACAGCTCTGCCCATCTACATGTGCAAACACATGAACAGATCCAAATGCATGTATTGTGCACAGCTGCATCCAGATCAGTCAAGTGACATCCATGTATAATCCCCATGTTTGACTCTTATTGTGGTGTCCTGAGAAGGCCACGTGGGAAAGTCAGCACTAACATTGGTGGTGACTTCTTTGTACTGTGTAGGCCTGTGCTTTGGCACTCAGCCTCTTATCTTAAGTTCAAGGCCAAATTTTGCTCTTGGTAGCACTGAGCAAATCTCCCAAAAGTCAGGAGATAATTCTGAAGGCATCTAATACAGATGATCTGGAAGGGTCTCAATCTGCATTATCCTTTTGATGGGTTTCCAAAGGGATGCAGTAGCTGAGCCAGGCTAATGAATCTGTGATGCTGGTAGACAAACACCATCCTCTGTCTCCCCCACTGGGTCTGCACCTCAGTTTTTTACTGGATTCAACTCAGTATGTTGGCAGAAAATTATCTGACTTTCCCCCTTTATTTTGCTGTGTTTTCTGCTGGGACACTGAGTTGAAATCACTTACTGACAAAGTCTTACATCAAATCGAAGAAAGGCGAGTGGCAGGAAGAAAAGGAAGGAAAAAGAAAGGAAAAAAGCAAGCCCCATTTTGGAGCCAGCTACTCCCATCTTAGGGAAATCACAGCCTCACTATGGGGCAAAAGCTCAGCTTTTACGTCAGAGTACAATGTAGTCAGGAGTGCAGCCACCCACCTGCAGTGCCTCACTGTAGCCACTGCACCCAATCACCATCATACAGCCTGTGCTGGACAGAAGCAGGACAGTGTTTTGCCAGCTGCCCTTGATTTCATGGTAAGAGGTGCTCAGTATCAAGGGCCAAGGATGGTGACCACAGTTCTTCGTTTAGGCAGAGGGACAGTATGGTAAGACTTGACAGCACTAGCCCCTGGTCTCACTGCTGTCTTAGCACCAGGAAGCTGCACACCATCACTGCAAGCTTGCAATTTGCTGCCAAAGCAGGTGTGATACCCTCAATCAAAATTGCAAATAACTGAGAGTTGTCCTCTCTCAGCTAAAATACAGAGATTAGGATGCCTACTCTCCTACCAGTATTAGACAAAACCACAAGAGCAGTTTAAATCCAAAGTCTCCCTCCCAGACAGTTAACAACCTTTCACAGCCTCAATAAAAATGGTAATTAGATAAACTGTGGTCACTCAACTCCTTTAACTGTCCACAAATAAAGACTGAATAATACATTGTATTAAATGCCCTTCAAAACTATTAAGTTTATTTCTGTACTATGATACTACTTGGGTATCATATCCTGTCCATACGTGTTTAACTTCTTCATCAAGTACTCTGTGTGGGGCTGCCCCACCAGAACTTGACAGGCAATCTGCCAACAGCACTGCTGGAGCTACTACAGATATCACAGAGCAGAACAAAATTATTCCTATAATCACAGAATCACAGAATCAGAGTATGGGTAAGTTTGGGAGGGACCGCAGTGTGTCATCTGTTTCAAGTTCCCTGTTCAAGCAGGTTTATCCTAAAGCACATGACAAAGGATTATGTCCAGATGGTTCTTGAGTATCTCCAGTGAGGGTGAGTCCACAACCTCTCTGGGCAACCTGTTCCTGTGTGTGGTTAGAGAGATGCGCCAGTGCCTTAATCATCTTTGTTGCCCTCCACTGGACCTACTCCAGAGCTCCATGTCTCTTCCGTACTGAGGAGCCCAGAACTGGGCACAGCATTGCAGGCAAGGCCTCACCAGGGCTGAGTAGAGGGGCAAGGTCACCTCCCTTGACTTGCTGGCAACGCTCTTCTGAATTAAGCCCAGGATGTCACTGGCCTTCTTGACCACCAGGGCACACTGCTGGGTCACACAGACCTTGTTGTCCACCAGGACCCCCAGCTCCTTCTCCACAGAGCTGCTTCCAGCAGGTCACCCCCAGCCTCTGCTGGTGCCTGGGATTGTTCCTTCTCAGGTGCAGGACCCTGCATTTGCCCTTGCTGAATTTCAGAAGGTTCCTCTCTGCCCACCTCTCCAGGCTGTTGAGCTCCTTCTGAAGGGCTGCACAGCCCTCTGGGGTATCGGCCACTCCTCCCAGCTTTGTGTTATCAGTGAAATTGCTGAGGAGTCTCTGTCCCTTCATCCAAGTCATTGATGGGTAAATTAAACAAGAGTCATCACTAGGGACAAGCCTCCAACTAGACCCTGTACCACTGATTATGACCTCTGGAATCTGCTGTTCAGCCAGTTCTCAATGCACCTCCCTGTTCACTCATCCAGTGAACATGCGTTTTGATGAACATCCATCTCCCTGCATTTGCCCATGAGAGACAGCATTGAAACCTCACTGAAGTTGAGGCAGACAAGATCTACTGCTCTCCCCTCATCCAACCACGTAGTTATTTGATTGTAAAAGGCAAATCAGGTTGGTCAAGCATGATTTACCTTTAGTGAATCCATGCTGACTATTGTGATCACCTTCCGTGGATAGAGGTGGCCTCCAGAATGAGGCACTCCCTCACCTTTCCAGGGACTGGGGTGTGGCTAACTGGTCAGTAATTCCCGGAGCTCTCTTTCTTTCCTTTTGAACACTAGGGTGACATTTGCTTTCTTCAATCCTCAGGAACCTCCCCATGGCCTTTCAAATGTGATCATGAGCAGCCTCAGCTATGTCTCTTAGTCTCTTAGCACTTGTGGATGCATCCCATCAGGGTCCATGGACTTGTGGATGTCTAGGTGTTCTCCAACTCAATTGTCCCTGACCAAAGGAAAGTTTCCCTTCCAACATTCCTTTACCCTGGTCTCCTGGGTCAGAGATCCCTAAGGGCTGGTCTTGCCAGTAGAGACCAATGCAAAGGCAGCATTCAGTAACTCTGCCTTCTCTATGTCCTCTGTCACCAGGGTCCCCCCTTCATTTAGTAACAGGCCCATATTATCCTTCCTTTTCCTTTTGTTACTGATGTATTTGCAGAAACCCTTCTTGTTGTCCTTGATGTCCTTGGCCAGATTTAATTCCAATTGGGCCTTGGCCTCCCTCATGATAATATTGAGTCTATTACAGTAACTACACACACTTCACTGCCTATCCACAAACCAGACAAGCAAAGGTTGCTGATGTGCCTTGCTAAGTCAAGGGTATCAGAGATGTTGCCTCATTGCTGCTGGACATCAGTACAAACCATCCTAATACTGTGGTAATCAGCAATCTGGGCAGCATATAGAGTCAAAAAGTCATGGGAAATGCTTCTTTTCACCTCCCAGTTCAAAACCCAAGAGTGCCAGTCTTCTTTCTTCTGAGGTCTGCGCTGGGGCTGAATTACAGCACTGAGGTGAAGCAACACTTCAAAGAGCTGCTTGCAGCATAGCACATGCACAGCCAGTGACCGGCCTCCTCAGAGCAACAGGGTGGGCTGGGTAGGGGAGGAGAGGTGGGAAACAGAGATCTGCTGCCCCACAAAGGCCAGCTGATACCCATCCCCGTACTGCAGAACAGGAAAGAAAAGGAAAGGAAATGTAGGGAACTATGTAAGACACTGCAAGAACTCACTGGGAAGTGCTGAGATGAGTGCCAGTGCAGGAGAAACAGAAACCAGACTTCCCTGGAGGTTGGCTCCATGGTTGAGCTCTCACCTGGCATTCTGAGAGAGGTCCTTGGCATGGAATGCTCACGCTCCAGCACAAACTAAGAACAGCTGTGTCAGTCCTCAGTGGAAAACAGCAAAGAAATTCCACAGCAGCACTAGCCTTGCGAAATTATTTTTCATAGTACCACATTAAAAGCACTGTTGTGAAAAGGCAAAACAATGCAAACAGTAATCAGATGTCTGGCCTCATCTGGAAAATGGGCAGCTGTTTATCTGGCTTCACCTGAAATCTCTCTGTCCTTCTGTCTCCACCTACAAGTCATATACTCCATGACACTGAAAGTCACATACACAGCTTGCAGTCACTTCAGCAGAACACTGAAGTTTCAAAGCCAAGTTAGAAAAGGAGGTCTCTGCAATATGAACAACTGCTTGTGCCCACCAACCCACTGCCTACCCTGGGAGACAGCGGACGGTAAATGGAAGACTGTAGAACTGGTGGTTACACTACCACGGTGTGTCAGACACGGGAACCCCCGCCTTTGTACCTGCCTTGCTACATGTGGGAAAAAAAAGGGATCACAGCCAGGTTGTGTCACCTGCATAAAGCTTCCTGGGAGGACAGGTATTTATTATAGTGGAAGTCTCTGCCCTTAGACTTTTCAGTGGCACATCTGCTATCTATTTCATCCCCAAAACATACCTTCAGTAAGGCTTAAGTAAGGTGCAGACACTCTGCCACCTTCCTCTCACACAGGAATATTTCATCCTAGGAACACAGAAAAAAGGTTATAGGTGCCAGGTGGCTTACTTCTATTTCTATTTGCTATCTTTCTTCCACCTCTTCTTTGGAATTAGTGATGATTAAAGTCATTGCACAGTTGCAGATCTAAAGAATTTGAAGGATATGCAGGAATGTGAAGAAATACAGACAAGCATAAAGAAACACAAAAATTAAAATTTGCAAAACAAGAAAGCCTCTCCAAAGGCTGTTTGGTCCAATACCCAGCGGAAGTCAGCCAAGGTTGTCTCTTTCATTGATTTTAGCAGTCACTCCATTACCCCAGCAGACTTGTCTAAAGCCTCACCACAGCCCTAGCACATCCTTGAGGAATTTCAACTAAGTTTAATTACTTGAAAAGTACTGTTCCTAACTTTAAGTGTCAAGAATTATAATTGCACATTGAAATAGTGAATTTGTTAGTGTTTCTCCCATACTTGTAGTAGACCAATTGCATTACAAAGTAGAACAGCAGAACTCATTATTTCAAGTCTTTAAGGTCCAAATTCTGCCTTCAGATTCACATGCACATTTTCCATTGTCTGCAATGGAAACAGATGATGTGTAGATAAGTTAAATTTGTATTCCAGCGCTTAAAACTATCCAGTTTTTTTAAGTTTCTGTAGAAATTAAAAATTTCTGTAGAAATATCGTTACACTCTCTATTGTTTTGTGGACTTCAAATGATGGCTTAAGACATAGCTGATACAATTTTTCTGTACAGCTGGGATAAGACTGCAGATTTTTCTGCACTGCTGGTTTTCCCACAATACTGAAACAGTGCTCTATGTCAATAGATTTTACATCACATAAACACAGTGATAAAATACTAACAACCTATGCTTAAAGAGGTAAAATTATGTGTGACAATGGTTTTGCCATTATATTTCGCATATTGTTGAGAACAAAACTCAAACACCAGCAATATTTTGATCCCAGAAAATCAACATAGCCAAAAGTTAAAAATGCCATTTAGCAGATCTCCAGATTTTTGTAGCATAAATAAGCCTCAGGAAACATAATAAAAACAGACAAAAAATGCTGTAAATGGTTTTGTGAACTTACATTGATGTGTTTCTTATTTCTTGGTCTTGCTGATCAAGAATAAGCTAGCAGGTAACAAGCAGCAGCCAATGTTAAGTTTGTCTCCTCCAGTGTGGGAGGTTGTGTTAAAATACTAAGCTGAAAAAATGGTTTAGAAAATAATTGCTACGTAAGCCTCCCTGGGGATTTACACTCATTAATGTGTGCACGTTAAAAATGGTATTTTCAGTCTATCTTGTGTTGCCTGAGAACCATTTTTATCCTTTTAAAATCTCATTCATATTATAACCCATATGTACTTTTCATTTTTGCATTAACACTATAAATACCGTTAGTAATACTAAACTATTTCTGTTGACTTATTTGTAAAAAGAAAAATATATTATATGTTTATATATTCTTATAAAGTGAATTAACACTGGAGAGAGGGCTACAAGGGGGAATAGTGTACAATCACAGTTGATGTATATTACTGAGCACAAATTCAATGCTTGAAACAAAAAGGAAAAGAAAGAAGTGTTCAGTGTTCTTTCAAGCCGTGTCAGATGAAGAGTCATAGGATGCTGACACTATGAAGTTGCCAGTATTGGAGTGGCTTGCCATGGACTGGGCAGCCTGCTGGCTCAAGTTATTGCAGATCAGCACCAGCTGGTTGCTCTGAGCTTCTGAGAGGGTGCTGCAGCTCTGGTAGACGCTGAAGTTGGTCTTGCGGCCGGGGATGTTGCCTTTCTCACACATCGTCTTCACCATCTTGGCAAGCTTGTTTTTCCCCAGGGCTTGGCAATTGTACCAGTGAAGCGCAGCCAGGTTGACAACGGGTTTGATGGAGAGGTAAAAAGGTGCATCCTCGTAGCGCATGGCTGGAGGGCGCCGCTGGGCATACTCCTTGTAGTCCTGCACGGGGCAGGTCTGCGGCGAGTGCTGCGTGGCGTACACCCGCGAGTCCGTCCCGCCCCTCTTGCTCTTGGTACTCACGTCCCCGTTGTCTGGCCCCATCCACTCCAGGTACTCCAATCCAGTCTCTGTCACCCGCAGCCGGATGTCTCCCCACTTGAGGGTGGAGCCATGGAAACCCGTGCAGTGTCCAAACGCCTTAGTGTTGTTCAGCCACACGAGGTTCAGCAGCCCTTCAGGATTGTACCGGCTCAATAAGCCTCTTTTGCGCAGGATAAGCTCATCAGCAAAGGTGAGCTTCATGGATTTATGTGGCTTGTTTCCTTTGCCTTTACACCTCAGCTCTATCTGCTTTTGCTTTAGAGCTTCCTGGGACCTCTTGAACTCCTTATCCCTCGTAATACTGTATCCATACCTGTGCTCTTTGAGATACCGCTCCAGTCCACACTGATAGTTGGCCAGACTGTTTGGCTCATATTCAGACCCATCCTTTTGTCTGGCGTCCACAAAGAAGGAGGCGAGATAGGCATCAAGCTCTTTGCAGGGGATGACATAGATCTCACGGGTCTCAGAAGGGTATTTGGAAATGAGGAATTCTCGGAAATTGCGGAGAGCTGTCTGCGTGCTGCGAATGGTCTTCTCATTCTGCTCCCTGCTGAGCTCTGCTGCTCTCTCATCCTGGTCTGGAAGAGGAAGAATGGGACAGAAAAAAGAAAGCAGAAGCAGTGAGTCTATGTGATGCTCTTTTTCCTAAAACAAATTTCCTCAAAAAGGAGAGAACTTAAAATCAATTTCACAAAGAGCTCTGGGAAACATCTTTCCATACCTGTCACATGACTGAAGAGCCAACTTCAGTTTTACAAATTATATACTATATGATACAAAACTAGGTGAGCTCCTCATGACATTGGGGCACAGTTTTGTGCATGGAGATCTGTGAAAAGCATTGAGATTAGAAGTTTTCGTTCTAGAACAAAAGCAAGGTGGAAGGATTTTCCGTGGATTTCAGTGTTGTGTGCAGGGCTCAAACTCAGGAATAAGCCACTGTGAATTGTTTCATTTTTGAAACCAGAGGTTGCACTGGCTACATTTTTTTTCCTAAAAAAGAAAAATAGCTAAAGAATCATATTTATGACACTAATATTTATCTTTCATCACACACATTTTTAAAGAGCGAAATAAATATAGTAAGAATGTACAGTACAAAATAAGGCAGCACATCCTGTGGAAATGGCAGGTAAAATTGCTACTGAGCAATGTGCAATTTACAAATGTACAAGAATAAACAAAATATAGTTAATATATTCACATCAGAAACCATGGAAAAAAACCATAATTATATAGCCCTCTCTATGTCATCAAACTGTACTTTGACAGCACAAGTACAATTATGACCATGTATTTTCATTTTGCAGAAAAATCAAATTCTGGAAACAATTTTATATTGCTTTAAAAGGCTGTCCTCATAGATCCTTACAATCAATGACATATTAAAACACAATATTCAGATGCTACCACTATGTTAGCTGTTACTGACAGCTGTTTTTTGGGCTGATCATAAGAGAAGCATAAAAAGGAAAAGCTTTATAAGTGATTTGTGTTTTTAAGGACTGTTTTCTTGGCATGTGCAAATTACCTGTTCGAACAAGAATGCAGCTTAAAGCATATAGATGGAACAATCATTCTGAATGTGACAAATCTTAATGGTGTTAGAAAATTAACAGCAAATGCAAAGAAGGAAAAATTCAATTATTTAACTAGTTTCTGGAATTGCACGTGGAACAATTTTTATCTCTTTTCCACTTAACAAGCAGAAGAGGGGAAAAAACCTCAAATTCTTTTTTATTTGATCTCATTGCAAAACCCATCCATTCTGGCATCCTTTTATCAGTCATACCAATCCTCACCAGGTGTTTCCCACCCAAGATACACACACAAAGTGGTATGAGACCAGGCAAACTTCCCATTGCCTCTCTGCCATTCAGGTCAAGGTTATGTCAGGCTGTGTAGAACACCCATGGCTTTGCACCAGTGCTCAGACACTTGCTCCGCTCTTCCTTGCAAGCCTATTAGTAGGGGAGAAGGCAGCAGGAAAAGAAAGGCAGCCCCTCCTTCCCTACCCCACCTGCAGTGTTCCATGGGCTGCAGAAACACTGGTGCAGAGCTGGGCAGCTTCTCCTTCCACCAATCTACACAGCACTTCTCAAGGAAGTTCATCCCATCACCTCCATACCACATCTGCAGAGGCACAGGGGATGACTTGTCCCAGGACTTCCCAGCAGGACAGAAGCAAGACAGTTTATACCTCTCAAGACCAGGACCTGTGTCTTCAGAGCGAGGCATCCTGCATCCCCACCGCTCACCCCTTGAGAGAGATTTCTCAAACCCTCTGCAAAGTAGAGAAGTGGGCACCTGCAACTGAAGCCTTTGTGGGTTTCTGTAGACAGGAAAAAATGCTGCCACAAGGGACTGTTGCTTGAGCTGTGCTCCAGGAGAAAAAGAAAGGTCACCTGACTGATTCAGAAACTCATTTTAATACTGATGTCAGTATCAAAGAGCTCCTAGCAGCCTGCAGTGAAGTCTCATGCTTCAGGCAATGTACATAATAGATCCTTTTAGTATGGCTAGATGCAGGCTGGAAACAAAGAGAAAGCCCTGTTCAAAGCTCCAAAACAAACATTCAGTATTTTGTTCAGTGCACCCACCACCACTTATTACAGAACTGTGTAAGTAATCATTGCTTTGACTGACAGCCCACATCCTAAGTTCTATTTCAATATAAACAGCAAATATAATGGCTCAGTTTTATAAATGTCATCAATCACTTCTTCTTAGAGGATAGCCTGTCACAACACAGCAGTGACACCCAGTCAGTCATTTATGTTACAGCATCTTTCCTTATTCTGCAAAGGAAATTGCCCTATCTGTAGCTAACAGTTATAAAATCCATGCTGAATTAAAGATTCTCCCAACTTACATGAGCAAAACAGTACCCCAGAAACACTGCATTCCTGCAGTGGTGTGTTGTGTGTTACTTCACAAGACAGGTGGGTAATGTTAAAAAGGAATGGATCAGGTTTTCCTGCAGCCACATCAGGAAAGCTACCTCTACTTTGGCTGGGAATCCAGGCTGAAGTAGTAGCAGTGGATTATTCTCTTCCTACGAGACCAGTCAAATATTGGTCATGTGTCATGTAGCATGGCACAAATGCGCGGAGTTTCCCATGTAACAGTTTGCAGATGTTTGCTTTGTCTCACTTTGCTGCACCTTGCTGAATAGAGACCAAAGCTCTTTTTAATGTTCTGTGGAGCTGGTGGAAACTACTGGAAACACTGGTGAGGATCTATCTACATTAGTTCCTTGACTACTGCAAACATAAACCTGTTTGCTCTTGAACCTCCACTACTCATAGCATTATCAACTCTTCAGTGTTCATGGCTTCCAAAACTAGGTAAATGCACAGAAAAAAAAGCTACCAAGTGCTTCTCAATACAAGAGAACACCTCTATATAAAAATGTACCCAAGCTGCAAGTTGATGTGGAATAGGAGAATGGGGAGGTGTTATTTATGCTTTCACCTTTCTTATAGTCTTTTGTACGTCTCTGTTGTTAGGCTTGAGGAATACAAATACTCTCGTGTTACAGTCTAATTTCTCTCAGCTGGTTGGTCAGAACCAAAACAACCAAAAATTATTGTCATCATTGATCTATGAAGCCAAGCTATCTTTAGTGTCTTTTCCTTGTCATATGCAGTCTTTAGAACTAGTAGTGCTGTTACCCCTGTTTTACAGACTACAAGCAGAAGCATAAAATAATGAATTGGAGATGCATTTCCTGAGATCCTACCCCCTCAGCTGCATCACTGCACAAAGGACCTGGTTATAGCTCTTGTGTTTCTTATCACATCCCACATCAGAGTCTCATTTCCTAGAAAACCAGAGTATGTCAGAAAAAGACAGTAAAACCCACCTCACTGGGGGGTCCAGGGTAAACTCCCAGCTATGAGTTTGAAGAAGTGATGAGTACTTAAGATGTTCTAGTTCAAATGTAGCAAAAGAGATAAAGTGACCAGTCAGAGACTAAACAGACAACATAGTGGGAGCAGAATGCCCCAGGCTAGCCCACGACCATCAGATGATCTCTCCCACAGTGCAACAGCTGTTTTCTGATCTTTTCATAATCTGATCTTAACACAGCCAAGACTTAATATTATCAGTGGAGTTATCAAATTCAGGCTTGTTGTAATTTCAGCTCACACACATACACACACTTGGATGCCCTGAAAAGAACATAACCTCTGTAATTACACATGGCAGGGGGAAAGGCACTTGCTTTCATGACAGACAGATACAGATTGTTAATGTTCAGAGAGCATTTGTGACATCAGTGGGAGTCACAAACCTGACTTCTTATTGCAAACAGTTTTAAACTCTGCATATGGTAAGCAGTGAGATCTCACAGATGTACATTAAAAGTAAGGTGGGTTTTCTTGGTGGTAATCACGTCACCAGCTTAAGTCTTCTCTGCCAAATTTGTGTCCTGACTAGGAAAATGTCTCTGCAGCCGGCCTACTTCCACCAATATGCTTTTATTCAAATGAAAAAGCCTTGTTAACCACACATAAAGCACCACATATCTCTATTCTGGAGCCCTCTCTCCACTCCCCAGCACCTTGCAGGTTGGCTGTTGCCCCTGTTTTGCAATTACTGAAAAGCAGTAACATCCAACCTTTGGGCGGTGGCAATACGTATCCCATTAAAATCTTCCAAGTAAACCACAGCCTGTTCCTTCCTTTTTCTCCTGTCCCCTCCTGTTTCAAGAAAACATGTAAAGGCAAACAGCACTCTGAAATCTACAGTCTCAGGGAGCAAAGGTCATGCTGTTGTGTGAGGCAGTTATGGTCAAGTCATAATGGAGAACAGCTACATGAGCTTCTGACAAACGTGCCCTCCTGGAAGCCGTGCTATTGCTTCCCTGTCAGAACCAGCTGAATACCACCGTCATATCACGGCATCCCAAAATATTAGTTCTTGTTCTGCATGCCAAACTTAAAAAGCTGACAGCTGGTTTTCACCATATCACAAGAATAAACCAGTGAAAACCATTCTCATGTCTTGCAGCAAAAAATGAGGGCAAGAGCAGAAGGTGTCCACAGCAGAAGTGACTCTAAATATTTGAAGAAATATCCTGAGATTAAGTAGAAGAAATTGTTTCTGTATTTTTTTTTAATTTCTGCCTTACCCCTCTGGCATTGTTATTAAATTCTGTTTAACTATACTAAATTAAACTCAATTTTAACATTTAAAATGTTAAACTCTAGTTTAACATTTTCAGAAAAGGCTTTAATTAGCATGTGAAATCTGTAGTACGAATTAATTAATGTCCACTTATGAAAGATAATTTGCCAATTTTTTTTGGCAAAAAAATTATACTTCTATTCAGTTAACCTCCTTCAATGAAATAATCTGCAAAATGTTTTATGATTCTAACATTAAAAAGCTTTAGATTATAGCAAAGAAAAAGGGACATAGACTGCAAACAAGTGAGTATGGGAATATTTATGCATTCATATCTCCATGAAGTAAAGTCACTAAAATAAACTCTAGTCACCTATACATTTTTGCAAGATATAGAATGGCCTGATAATGAATGCTCAATCAGACACTAGTGCTGGTTTCCAGTTTGTGCTCTCTTTCACTACTTTTTCACAACAGCTTCAAAAGATTTGAGATGCAGTTTGGCTGCTGGCAAAGCCAACAATAAAATACAGATCAATACTAATGGCACCTCTGCAAGATCCTCAGATGTCAGAAAATTTGTAGCTATGACAAGGGATTAAGAAGTTAAGTTCTCCTATGACTGACCATGTCACCGTTTTTTCTATCCATTTTGCAGTGGATAGTATAAATTGCTAATGAACAAGCCAAACGGCAGCACCCTGGGAATTCCAATTTTTACAAGGCTGTCTTCCTTTTCCACCTGATGCACATGACATCTGAGCCATTCCAGCATAAAGGTTCTAAAAATGCACTTTCTAAATAAAAAATGTTCCCATTGGTTCACTTCATCGAGCTGTTTCTTTTTGTCATAGTAGTGGAAAAGATAAGTGCTGCATTCCAGTTTTACCTTGCATTTCCCTTCTTCCACTGAACAATTTCAGTGGCATTTCTGCAGTGTGAGGCCATACAGTTTCTTATCACCTTTTGAAGCTGTTCTGAGATGCACTGGGCATAAACCACTGCAGTGCAAAATGGGATATATTTCTTCTGTGCCACTACAGTGGGATATTTACCCAGATTCCACCTCCATTTGAAAGGAAAAAGTATAGCAATCCCAGCTCTCTCAGGCTTGCCCAACACTGCAATGCTGCACAGCAGGATGCTACAGCTGGGACACAGCATGGAGAACAGCAGAAACAGAAAATATTTTGCAAGAGTACTAAGAAACCCATATATCTGGTATTTAGGTGATATACAGGCAAAATATACTCAGCTGGCAGCTGGAGTGGCATCTGCTATTTAAGGTCTACCATGCCATACCTCATCCCACCCTTATTTCCATGCTATTATCTTCACAGCAGGTACATAAAAACAAATTATTTGGACCCTTATATAATTGACATTCAGGGACTCAACTCTTCATAGAGGTGGAGGATATAAAAGCCACACTTAAGAGCCTTCTATACTACAAACCCAAAACCATTAGAAAACTTTCTAAAAAAAGTGAAACCCCATTCCTTTCAAAATAACTGACTAAACTTCTTTCAACAATGTTCACTTCTAAGATATAATTTCTACTCTTTCAGAGCTCAGGTTAAACAAATCAGGTGGTTTGGTGAAACTGGAGTGCTGCTGGAGTTGGTAAAACATTACCTATAATGTGAAGCTAATGTCAGCGGTATGTTGAGCATGCATCTTTGTATTCAGCCATATAATATTTTAATAATTTCCAAACAGTTAATGGCTAACAGCACTAGAAAACTCCAGGTACTGGTTTCAGTTTAAAGAAAAGAGATACTTTCTGACAGCTATTTTCTTTATATTAAATATTTAACTCTGGAAAACAGTTTTTTTTTTTACCCAGGACTTCTTAGCAACATAAAGAAAAGTTGCCCTTTCAAAGTATGTTAGTTAAGTTACTTAATGCTTTGTGGCAGAAGGCATTAAAGGAATGATGGTAATGGTCTGCACTACCCTGAGAACTGGAAGCTGGGTGATGCACAGCAGAAGGGATGTACTCGTTCTCAAAGAGGATCTGGCTCAGCACCAGGCTGGAAAGTGTAGCATGCACATTCTCAGTGGAGTATTAGTTTTTCTCCCAAGTAAGTTTTCAATTCAACAAAACATATTGAAGAGGTGCACTCTGGATTGGTGTCCCTATACTTAAGTATCTGTTTATGTAGAAGTCAACTGGACTAAGTCATTATGTGAATAGAAGGTGGAACTGAATAATATTTATACGTATATAGTGACTTGATTCAAAAGCTGATAAAAGGAAAAAAACAAGAAGAAAAAACAAAAATGATGAGAGAATAACTCTAAAGATCTGAGACACACCTCCTTTACTGAATTAAGTTTATAGTTTGAAAATTATACAATTCTCATGGCACAAAATCCATTTCTTACATAACAGAACCAAGAGTCTACATTTTCAGAAAGGTTTCCACCTTTCCATGCTCCTACAGAGAACGCCAGATTTATAGATGTGTAAACAGATCAGGAGCAGTGATTGCTCAGCCAGAAATTTAACTACTGGGCTGGTTTGCAAAGTATAAATTTAAATAGCATTTTGGAATATTTGGCACAGTGGAATTTTGTGCCTCTCCACAGCTGAAAGCCCTGTGGAAGAAGAATGAGAAACAGGGCCCATGCATCCCCTTACAGTTCAGTCTTCTCTAAGAAGAATTTTAATGTAAAACATGTAAAACATGCCACCCTATATCATCAGAGACCTAGCATGTTCTCAGCTACAGTGTACCACCAGTTTTAATGTCATCACATAGAAGAAAAATCTTTAATAAGCATAGCTGAGAAAGCAATGCAAGAGGTCTGGAAGGGATGAGCGAGGTCTATGAAGTTTGCTTGCTTTTGATTCACTCTAGACAGCAGCTGAGAAACAGAACTGGAAAATATGGGAGAGAAATAAAGAGGAGGGGGAGAGAAGAGAGAGTAAGAACAAAGGATATGAAAAAAACATAGCACCAAAGAGAGATATTAAAACCAGATGAGAATCCTCATCGTCTGAAATCTAATTTATATCGTGTTTCAAAATGAGTCAGTCTAACTGGGGCAGCAAGCAGAGAAACAAAGAAAAGGAGAATGTAATAAATATTTTATTACATTAATCATAATAAGCTGCACTTTAAGTCTTGGCCAAAGCATATTCTTAAATCAAGCTGAGAATGTGAGCCGTTTCAGACTTAGGCACATGAGGCCCACATGACTGTAATTAACATAATAAATCATACTGCGAAACTCTCTACACAGGCTGACAGCACTTGGTTGATATATTGCTTATTAAAGACTGCAGACATTTTTCGTCTATTTTATTAAAGTGCCATTGCTAGTGAATCAAAAAGTACCCTTTCAATTCTGTCTGAACTATCTACTAGTTCAGTCAGAGGAAGAGGAAATGTGTTGGCAGGTAGGCCATTTACTTCTGGTAATACAAATTACAGCACATGCACCCCAAAGAACTGCATTTTCATTTTTTTTCTCTCACCATCTTTAACTTAGCAAAGTACTCCAACCACCTTGCTAGTGATCTTGATGTATCATTTCTGAAATTCTCTGTTGGTGATTCTGCCCAGCCAGACAAATTCGTTTTTACCTTTCCTTTCACTGTATATTGTCCAGCAGGAATGAAGCAAGCTCTATGAAGAGCTCACAATTTACAAACCTGCATAAGAAATTTCCATACACACTTTTAACACACATATTTCTTTTGTCTTCACTGGCTCAGAAAGCAGTATTTGAGGAGCAGCTCTTTACATAGGTCTCCAGAGAGAATGAAGTCTAACACTTTAAGTGAAACAGCTTTAAGGTGGATTTTAGCCTGCTTTTCTGTTTTGTGCTGAGTCCTCTCCTCCTCACACATCAGAAAAAAAATGACAACTATGGACTTTATTTTAACCTTTATCAACACAACTCTCATCACATTAAAGGGATGGAAGTTTAAAATGTAAAGGTCCTACAAGGTTGGGGAAGACTCAAAGCAGGGCAGAGGGCAGAGACATGAATACAACACAGCTTCCAGAAGGAGGACAGCCCTCAATCGTTAGATACTGCGATAGGCAGCTGCTCACACAGCCTGGCTGACCAAAGACCACTTAATTCCAGACTAGCCATGGCCTGCCCAGGCATGTGCCAAGACAAGGACTCCCAGGAGGTACAGAAGCAGCTGGAAATTTTGCACAGACAAACCTGCAAGAGAAGCACATTCATCAAGAGCCGGACTGTTGTTCATGGCACAATTAATTTCTTTCTGTCCTTGAATACATGTTTAAACCTAATTTATCATAGTTTGAATGAGTAAATATTTAGTCACATTTTGCAGCTCTACTTGAATAAAGTCTCTGTAAGTGAAATGAGGAGTTCCAGATGTTTTCTAGCTATGTACACAGTCGGGAGAGCATACACAAATTGCGTACCTCCCTGCTGCTCAGAATATTGTTATTATTTCTCTTCTGTATTTACACTGTCAAAATTTTCCTGTCAGGATTGTCATTTCCATAAAAATAATTTGTTCTTCTATATAAGATATGAACAATCAGTTCCCCTGCTACTGAATGAGTTCATATCAAAATTGAAATAAACCAATTAATACAAAAAGTGACATGCAGTATAGTTTAATGGATATAACTGTGGATGTGTTATAAACATACATGGCTATTTTAATATGTACCAGCACAATAAACAGTCTGATGTATTTAACAATTCTGTAAGTGAATGGTAAATAGGACAAGTTATTGTAAAACTGTAAGTTTTCTGAGGACTATCTTAAATCAGGGGAGGGAAAACGGTATAAAATCAATTCCTTACACAGAGATGAAAAATAAAATGTAAATCTGTTAGCAAAAAACCCAAAATGTCTATCAGCATATAGGCATGAATACTGTTGTGTAATGCAAAGAATAGTGTTCCTGTATGTTATTTTGTTTTCTTGAATTTAGAGTTATATGAGAAATGAAGTCCCAAACAAATGGCAGTGCTCCATCTGCCAAGAGCAAAGGACAGGAGAAAATTCCACAAGTTGGCACATCAGCATGACCGAAGGACAGAGCCCATAACAATCAGAAGAGTGCTCCAAGTTGTGGGCAAAATGAAATTACTCCCATACAAAAACATCAGTGCTTCTCTGGCTCATTCATACTGCTATGCTTGACCAGCCACTGTAGGAAAGCAGAGATTAGGCACATACCCAGTGAAAAGAGAAATGAGCGTAAACAGAAAATCGAAACAAGCTATTCAAGGATCAGAGATGAACATCCTTATTTTTCATGGGCTTGATCTTTGGGTACAGATTTCCTGATTGAAATAACACAGTAACACAGCACATTCAGCTGTTGCACCGGGGTGATATGACCTGGGGTAGAATAGCTCAGAATACGTTTTTTCCTTCTCTGAAGAAAACAGAAGATCAGCTTTTTTCTTCCATTTTCTCCTCCCAAGTACATAGCAGAAAGCAATTGATTAAATATTATTGACCCATTGTTGTATGGTTTCAAGTGCTGTTTTCATCACGAAGACCTACGAAAGTAACGAAATGCTACAACAGACCACAGTGTCACTGTGATAGCTACCCTCAATTTAATCAACAGGAACACAAGCAGAATTTCTCTGTGTGCATGTGCATTTATTGTTCAATTAGAGTCAAAGGGATTAGCAGGTTATATTAGAAGTAAGATGCAGCCAATGCACTTAATGATCAATGTACAATTAAGTGAAGTTTTAATAACACGAAGTTTTAATCAGACTCAGCAAGGTCATCAGCACCTAAAGACATTTATAAGACATGCATGCAGGAAGCCTTGCCTCCACTCCCACCAGGGGCAAGACTCAGTGGGAACCATGACCTGGGAACTGGTGTGTCTAACACAACATCTGTATGACCAGCAGCTTCCTTCCATTTTTAAGCAGCAGCATTGCTTGGCTCCAGACAAAAGCAGACTTACTTGGGAAATGAAAACACAGCTCTGCCCAACCATTCCACAGAGGCCACCAGCCACAGTCAAGCTGTTCAAAACAACCAGTGCTGAAAGCAGCTTGTATGTGACCAGTCTGTCCAGTGCCCCAGCAAGAAAGATTCATCAGGGAAAGCACCAGTTTCTTTCTCTCTCTCGGCTTTGATTTAATAGCCTGCTCCAACACTTCCCGGAACAGGCAAGTGCTTCATTTAAGCATACTTTATCAAAGAAAGATAAGATTTCATCATGTTTCAGTGCTTCCAGGATCTGTGCTGTGTCAGCCCTGATGAAATATCTAAAATATCATCACGCTTCTGTTTTCTTTTCTGGAAAAATTCAAACAAGGATTTCTGTATTCCAAATTTTTATCTTGCTTAGAGAGATAGCAAATACACTCAGATATTTCTACTGACCTGTTTCATGCTCAAGTACATTCCAGTTTCACTGGAAGTGCAAAAAAAAAGATGACGTGACAGAAGAATACTCACTAAGAGGGATATAATTTAGGTATGAAGAAAATGGGAGAAATGAGTAGTCACTGCATGCTGGCTTCACAGAACGACTTATGCAAAAATGCCACATTCCCATCACTAAGAGAGGTGAAAACAGCTCTCCCCAAGGTCTACCATTATTAAAATCTTAGATCTTGACTACATATGTGTAGTCCTTCTGTTGGTATAGAATAATTGAATCATAGAATTGTTAAGGTTGGAAAAGACCTTTTAAGATATCAGGACCAACCAGCCACCTAGTATAATCACCATGTTCACCACTAAACCATGTCCTCAAGCACCATATCCACACATCTTGAACAGTTTCAAAGAGATGGTGACTATACCGCTTCCCTGGGCAGCCTGTTCCAATGCTTTACAACCCTTTTGGTGATTAAATATTTCCTAATATTTGACCTTAACCTCCCCTTTTGCAGCTTGAA
Source organism: Eopsaltria australis (assembly GCA_034509425.1). Lineage (NCBI taxonomy): Eukaryota > Metazoa > Chordata > Aves > Passeriformes > Petroicidae > Eopsaltria > Eopsaltria australis. The sequence continues at coordinate 341,263 of JAVTVJ010000765.1, read as the reverse complement.
GCCATTTCCTCTCATCCTGTCACTTGCCTGGGAGAAGAGACCAACACCTACCTGGCTGCCCAGGCTACACAACCCCAGTTCCCTCAGCTGCTCCTCATCAGACTTGTGTTCCAGATCCTTTCCCAAATTTGTTGCCCTTCTCTGGACATGTTCCAGCACCTCAATGTCTTTCTTGGAGTAAGGAGCCCAAAACTGATCACAGAATTAGAGGTGTGGTCTCACCAGTGCCCGAAACAGGGGGAATGATCACTTTCCAGGCCCTGTTTAGTGAAGCATCAGCCTCACACGAAGTGGAAAATCACTCTCAGAAAGTGTCTTGATCTAAACCATCAAACCCTGTGTTCCCTTTTTCTCCCAGCATCCCATGTGAACTGCAAAAGTAAAATGAGTGTCTGAAGCCTTTCCAGGGTCAGCAAGTCTCTTGGCTCCTGTACTGCATCTCCTCTGCAGATTCAAATCTGACCCTACCTTGTTCCTCTTTTCTTAAAGACTCACAAATCATAAGATGAAAATAGCTCGAAAATGAAACAATTGCAAAGATCACACAAACAGATCTCTGATCAAAAGCACCATGTTAAATAATCTATTTCCTAAAATTAAACTGGTATTCAGTACAGATGTGTCCAATTTTGTTTGGTTTTTTCCGTAAGTTTTCAGGAGAGCTGGAACCAGCAGAGGCCTTATTTTCTTCTTTTATATACCAGTACCATAAAACACAGCACTTTGCATAAAGCAATTGTCTATTTAAGACACCTTTAGAGAAAGGGAGAACCTAGCATCTCAGTCATACTGGTTTGTAAAAATGATTGTTTTCTATTTTTCACTTGTGCATCCTGTTTTTTGCTTTTCTGACTTTCATGTTAGGGTAATGGGGGACAGGGTATACTACTAGGTCTGAAATGAACAGTGATGCTCTAGAACACAGCCATTCATTGAAATGAGCAGTCTATCTTCTGGTATGACAGACCATCTTCCTTAATACTATTTGTGCTATAGTACTTTGAATGAAAAATGTATTTAAATGAAGAGTCAATAATTCTCAGTGATGCAATTCCTCTATTCAGAGCCCCAGTGAATATTCTCAACTGTCTGTCAGGTGAACTTGGCATGTTTTACAAAATTTATTTTTAAAAACTGCTGGGGTCTGACTGCAGTAGTCCTTTTCTTTCCCTCCTAGCTTTCACAGATTGCATGGAAATTATCATTCTTACACCCTCTTCTGTTACAGAGAATCAATAGTCCTATGCACCTTTTATTGCAGGAATGCAATTGAAAGCCCATCCCCAAAACACCTACCACACCAACCTCCTTTCAGTATGAATACTCATGAATGGTTTCCTCCAAGAACTGTATATATCTATACCTCTATCTATATCTATATATCTGTCTATATCTATATCTATATCTATATCTATATCTATATCTATATCTATCTATGTATCTCTCCAGTAATACTGCTGCCAGAAGATATCTCTTTGTGCTGCAGGTAGTTCACTCAGAGGAGGTCCATGCTGAAAAGAGGAAGCAAGCCCTGACATAAAGGAAAGCAGCAGCCTAATCTTCTGCATGCATAGCTGTTGTGATAACACCTCGGACAACCTCTATGTGACAAGTCCATTGCTGATTATACAAAAAGGATGGCATGAGCTTTCTGTGTCTGAAAGGAATTTTCAATAAAGAAAATACACGTGAAATCCTGAAATGGTAATAGGCACACTTCTTAAGCACAGTGAAAATCTAAAGATATAGTAATAATTGATGAGTTTTCATTTCTGTGTTCTCCTGCAAAAATTACTACCTTGACAAATGCATCCTGTAGGAACAGCTTCATGAACAACACCTGTATTAGAGCTGTTAGTACTATGGGTTCATTAATTTTTAAAAAATTTGTTGGTCAAGCTGCACACCCAGATGATAAAAGCAATTACACGACTACTCTGCTGAGGCTAAACATGTCCTCTTTATGCTACTGTTCTGCTTTTAAACAGAACTCCCTTGCAATATTGTAAAGATAAGTAATCATTAGCTAGACTTCTAGAATAAAGCCCCCAAAATATTAGATTATAATTTAACAGCATTTGGATGCAGATAATTGAAGGTGGGAGTGGGCTGGCAAATCATTGCTGCAAGATCAGGTGATTAATCACGTCAATAGCTTCCTTTTTCTGATATTTAAAATTATAATGATGTAATTTGATTCTTCTAAATAAGCCAGACCCTAGCAACTTTAAAAAAAGGTGCTATATTTTTTGTAATTATGTATTTCAGCACTCATTATTTTTAGGCCATCTACTAAAGCAGCAATAGATATCAATTATGGAACCTAAAGAGTCACCAGTGGACTCTGAACTCTTCAGTACAACACAAAGAGAAGAGACTGTCTCACCTCTACATATATTTAAGTGTTCATTTGACCACATTCAGCAGCATATGACCCTGGAGACAGACTTCAAGCAGTCGCTTTAGCCAAAACTCATCAATCTTTGTATGTAAACTACAGACATCAATCAGCAGTTATTTGAGTGTTCTTGGAAGAACTTTATTTAAATAAGAGTTTTGTAACTTTCTTTTGATGTGATTATTTTTCTTGTGCTACTTTCATTCCTGGCACAGTCCCACTGGGCTTGAAATAATTACAACAAGGATTAATTTTGCCTTTCTGTATGCTTTATATACACCTCTAGAAAGGCGTTGTTTCTTGTTTGCACTTCTTCAGAATGTGCAAGGCTGACACTTTTTTTATAAACAGTGATTTAGAAGTTAGAGCTAAATCTAGTCAAAACTGCCAATTCATAAGGTGTGAGAGACTCCTTTTACTTCGAAGTTTTGCAAGATTTTGATGCTCATCTAACAGCTCCTAATCCATGAATCTTATATGAGGATCTTGGCTCCCATTTAATTTAAATTCGTAGCATTGCAGACGTTGCAGACAGAAAGAAGAGGGGAAAGGGAGAGGTCCTACTTCTTCTGACTGCAGAGAAATACTTAAAATGTTCTACTAAGAGCTCCACATCAATATCAAACAAGCCACAGGTGCACGCCATTTCATAATGGCCATGTTCAGATAGAGACTTATATGAACACCTGTAACCTACAAGGATGCCCACACAGAGCAGAACAGGAGTCAACCCCGGACGGGTGCCAATTGTGAAAAGCTGCAATCCTGCTTACACCTTCCCATGATGAGAGCACAGGAAAAGAACTAGATCTTTGCCTGAGTTACCAGGCTAAGCAGACTACCAGCACTGATCTGGAATCCTGACATATCAGTTACAAAAATAAAAAGAATGGTGAGGGTCTCAGAGCAGAGACAGCAGAGCCAGCTAGGCTAAGCACTGCCCTCAGCACAGACTAGCATCCATCACAGCCCACATTCAAACACAGGTAGTGCTTGATAACCACAATGCCAGGGCAGTGAGCAGCACTCTGACTATGAGAGGAGAGGTGCTTGTGGACAAACTCTTTCCCTTCCAAATTCTGAAAACGCTTGTACACATAAAACAAGCAGTCAGGCAAGTCTGGTGATGGACGTACATGAAGGCACTGTGATGGTACACACAAACTATAATCTGCCACATCTCTGACAGAAGCAACAACCCCACACAATACATTTAGATGATTTTTTATTTTCCATCTCTACTTACTGCATTCTGCACAGTTTGTACATAGGGGTTAGATATCTTTTTTTTATCATGGGACTCTTTGTTCCTGTATATATAGTGATGGAGTAGTGTTGAATCAGAAATGTCCTGCTACACTGTCTTGTTAATACAAAACACATCTTCACCCTCAGTCTTCAAGTGGAAAGTGAATGTTCTTCATAAATTCTTCAGCAATTCTGTTTACAAAGTAAATCGTACAGCTCTGAGAATCAAAATTTGTGTTCATTCAAAATAGGCTCTGTCCTTCTATGAGCCATAGTCTCCCTCCACAGCCTTCTGCAATAACACCAAATCGTTTCCATCCCTGGTTTCAGACATCCAAATGTCAGTAATTGCTCTGGGCTGGATGTACTATAATCTAAAGCACCATGTTTCTTACTCATCTTCCATCTCCGCTGGCGTGATCTACCTTGTCCTTGCTGGTTCTTGAACATTAAAGCCAGCCCAACTATTAGCAAAAAAAAAAAGGACAGAGGAGGTGGTTTGAGAAACAGAAATTGCAGGAATTCCCTACTCTTCAGCATTGCAAAAATTTCCCTCCTAAAACATGCAGGTCCTCTCAGTTTTTCCAGAATTAAAAAGGGACTAAACAGTACCTACATGCATTCTTGAAGGCTTTGCTAATAAAATGGTAATGTAAAATCTGAAAACCACACATGAATGTCCACTTATTAGTGCTGAAATTTAACCAAAAATAATTCAGTATATTCCACAGTGCTTAGATGGACACCTAAACACAAAAATCAGTGTCTAACCTAAGCTAATATTCATTGGGATGCCGCTTATCTTCTGAGACATGAAAATACGTTTGTAAGGTCCCCACTTACACATTCAGTTGCCACAGCTTAATCAAAGAGAGCAAATGAGTTGTAAAAAAAACATGCTTGAAAGAGAGACTAGTCCAAAAGCATAATGTGGTTTAAACTGGCCTAAGCTAACATACAGCATCAAGACTTTTGATTTTGTGGATAATCTCACTCAAACTTTCACGATCTATGAGATTACCATGCATGGAAACTAGCAGCTGTGTCTGGTACAAATGCAAGCATATGTCACTTCAGCTAAAGCTCAGGTAGTATTTCTTGCTGGTTGGATTGCAGCTTTTAATCATAACCTAAACAAGGCCTTAGTCTTGTAGACCTTAGACCTTACACTACCAGTTCTAATGGGACCAGGATATTCAGATATTGGAGAGGACAATGCAAAATTTAAATCCCCTGCTCACTTTCAACTAAACCTTTGTTTAGTCAAGCAGGCACTGGGTCTATAAATTAATAAAAGCTCTAGGCTTTTTGATATAATTAGTTCCTGTCTTTCTTTTACATCAAAACGTAAAAGACTCACATCTGTCTGTTTAGGACAGAAAGTTTTACACAGAAGAGATAAACATCCTCTTGTAGTTCAATATTGCTGAAATTTTATATATCATACAGCGCTTTCAGTACACTACTCTTTGTTAGGAGAGAATCTAGCAAAATCACTATACATGATCCTAATCACTATACAACCATCCTAATCTAGTCTTTAATCAAACCTCAACATTTTACCTGCAAGAATCTGCCGTGCCTCTGTAATAAATTCAATTTCCAATACTGACCACCTTTTTGCAACTTGAAGATTTAATAATGTCAGCATTTCTTTCCCAAAGTAGCAGACTCTATGGAAATGGGGGACTTTACTCATGTATCAAGTTTTAGTCATATGTCAATCATTTTATCCTCATTAAAATGCCACTACCTCTGAGTAAAATAACAGCCTGTGACAACAACACTGTATCAGTCTCAGGAGAGGAACTGTGTAACACTTTTTTGGAACGGCATAAGAAATTTAACCACTGAGAACATAACTGAATAAACTGGGATTTGGACAGCACTCTGAGAACTCCATCCTGGTCCATGCAAAAAGCACTCAGAGGTTCTGAGGGTTGATTTAGGCAGCAGGTGTAATCCAGGTGCAATCCCTCTTTGCCTTTAAAGTGAAACCCTAGACATGGACCAATTCTGTTTCTGAAACTATATAAATGTGAAAATGTTGTGCTGCATTCCTGTAAAGTTTAACCCTAAGCAGTTACAACTGCTGACCTTGTTTGGCTTCTGAGGACCTGGCAAAAATAGTTTCAAGGAGCTTGGATTTTTTGATGGATCTGTGGAAAGTAATACACTCTTCCAGATAACACACACCTAACAAGGAAAAATTCTGCCTAGGTTTGTCTTCCATTGTCCCAAATTTCAAATTTGAGACTGAGCAGGGACAGGTTGCAGGGACAGGTTGGTAGAAACCAGATCTACATATAGCAGTGATAGGTTATAAACTGAGGAAGGCAAAGTACATTTAACACACAATTTGAGTTGAGTGGCATCAGGCATCCCACCCTTCTCATATTTAGCAGAGCAGAGTCAGTTCTAAACCAAATGCAGGTTTGTAAGGGAATTTCCAAGAGGGATGTTACATGACAGGACTACTGCAAAATAACATCTCAGAGATGCAGTCATGCAAGAAATGGGTCTCAAAGAAGAATTCGCTTTGTTGTAACTAAGACAATTATCATCCTTTCAAATTTCTAATGCTAAGCAGGGTTTTACTTAGTAAAATTGAGTATTTAACTTTGTCTGTTGTTTTACCTGGCAAGATCTGCAGGCTGTTGCCAGTTGATAAATTTACTAGTGTTCAATCAGATTTCAGGATGTCCAAGTTAAAGTCATGGAGTTTCACTCTTACAGTACCTGCCACAAGGACTGCATTTGGGCAGTTTTAGCCCTTCACCGTTTCTCTGTACTCTGACCAGGCAGTCCAAGGCTGAAGCAGCAAAGGAGCAAATGGAGAACTTGCTCCTGCCTCATCTCCTCCTGGGATGGCACCACTAAAGAAGAAGCTGGAAAAGTGAGAATTGTTTGTGCTCAGGTCCAGAGGGAGCTGACAAGTCTGCTCAAGAAACAGGTTTCCACCTCCTTCCGAAGACCTGTGACAGTTATTCTGCACATGGGATAATCACTCAGCAGAAGTCAGCTGTTTAAACATGATCTTTATTCAATAATGTTGATCTGTCTGTGCCAATTCTATGTGCTTTGGCAGGAGATGAGAAAAATTATGGACACGGGCCATGAGAACTTTCACTGGGAAAACGAAAAAAAAGTCATTCTATCATGGATTAAAGTCTTAGCAATTTCATGGTTAAGGCTGTACTTACACTTGTCTCCACAGACTGCTCTGATTTACAGGTAATGATTTATAGAAGCAAAAACCTCTCTCCTGATACTCTCCTTTGCCTTTCCATGTCCAGCAATACTCGTCTGACAAGGTGAAGGCAACACTCAACTCCCCAGCTCCACGCTACACTGGGCTGAGACCACTTCTTTCTGGTTCATCGAGAGAGTGCATGGTCCAATTCATGTCCTCCCTGACCCATGCACACAGCAAAGTCACCGCATGCTCTCTCCCATGACACAACTCCACCCAAAATGGACCTTACAAAGTATTTTGCCTATGGCTGCAGTACACTTCCTGATGTGCAGGTGCTTAGGTTTTCTGAATCCTCTCCCAGGTGAATGTGGCTTCTATACCTACTGACTTACATGCCAGCACGACCCTGATGCAACACAGCACATACATCCCAGCTGCACCTGCACTGAGCCAGGCCTGGGGGCCACCCCCAAAATGCCACCACCCCTCCACTCCCGCTGTGTCCTACCTGGCATCAGCTGCGCCGCTGCCTCAGGGGTGGTGGTGGGCGCAGTGTGCGGCTGCTGCTGGCTGGAGCTGACCTCAGGCTCCGCGCTCACCGAGGGCGAGCCGGCCGCCTCACCACCCGGGGCCAGCTGTGGCATGGACGGGAGGGTCTCCTCAGCAGCCGGTGGCTCCTCCTGACCAGGCAGCTGCAGGGCTGAGAGGGGGATGCTGATGGGTTTCCCAGCAGTGGTGATGGCATTGGAGCTGGTGGCTGGCACCTGCAGGGCAGCCACAGGGCCACCGCCTGCCCCCCGCGCCGGGGAGGCCAGGGGTCCCCGGGGTGGCCGCTGCGTGGCCATGCGGGGCGGGCCGGGCGGGGAGGCACAGAGGCGCTGAGGGTCGGGGTCAGGGCCCGCAGCCGGCTGGGGCACGGTCCTGCTGGGACCCAGGCAGGAGGGCCCAGCCGGGGGCTGTGGCTTGGGCTTGGACATCTGCGTCAGGGCCAGGGCCGGCCCATCGGCGCCAGCTGTCAGCTCTGCATTGGCCACTATGTAGTAGTCCTCAGGGAGCTCCTGCTTGATCTTCTTGAGGAGCACGTCACCGCCGCCCTCATCGGCAGCCTGCGCCTGGGCCTGGGCAGCGGCAGCCGGCCGCTTGCGGGGGACGGCGGGGGCACGGTGCAGGTGTGGCTCAAAGTCACTGTCCTCATCGGTGACAGAAGACTCACAGACCATGTCGAAGAGGGTGGCCTCATCCTCGTACTCCTCCACCGGCTCGCCCAGCTCTGACGGCTCGCTGCAGTAGGAGAAGTCGCAGGAGTCACGAGTGCGGGTGCAATCCAGCTTGGCTTTCCCCGGCCGGCCTGGGTAGCGCTCCAGGGGGCTGGCCTGAGCCTCTGAGGGCACGCCCAGCATGCTGGGGCTGTCCGAGTTGAAGCTGCGGCTGTCCTGGAAGCAGACGCGCTCCTGGGAGCCGGCCCGGCAAGTGGCGGCCAGGGGCCAGTGGTAGGCATGGCCAGCGCTACAGCCCCACATTGCAGTCAGGTTGCCGTGGGCCCCCTCGGAAAGCAGGTGCTTGAGGTTTGGGATGAGGCTGCAGATGGTCCCATGGCTGTGGGCCCAGCTCACCAGCTTGGAGAGATTTTCGGAGGAGGTGTGAAGGCAGTCCTCCATGGTACAGGATCGACAGCGCCTCGCCGCTGGGAAGTCAGCTGAAGACACGGTTCAGATCACAGGATCCTGACACTTACGGTCGTGTGTTGCCAAGCTCATATTTACTGCTCACCTGCAGAGAGAGAGAGCAAAACCCCACTCTTCAGCACTCCCCAAAGCATGGCCACATTTGCAAGGGCAAATGAAACATTTGTACACTCAGCTAAACCCATTTCACTCTTTGTCTCATGCCCTTCTAAACATGTCTCAAAACTACACTTGGTTTTAAGCAGCCTCATTCCTCATTCTCAGAACATCCCCACAATATACAACTGAAGAGGAAACCGCTTTTCAAACAAGCCAGTTCAGTATCAGTGGTAAAATGATTAGAAGCTTAAATCTCTGACAAAATACAAAAGCAGCCCAAAAGATGGCGGTTGTGGGTTCACACCTAGGAAATTAAAATTAAGCAAAATCCTAAAATACACAATTAATCTTGAACACCAGGGTGGCAATCAAGCACCAGCTTCCCTGGATCTGAAGAAACTATTAAGTTTTACATAATTTATGCACATTTCTCAACTGAATCAAATACCTCCTTTTCAACTGAATTTGAGAGGCATCAACAGGAAGGCATGAAACTTGAGTTTTCAATACAGGGAGCAAACAAGCTCATCTTTCACTGTTCTATACTGATAGTCATCAGTTGCTCAAAGGCTTAAGAGACTCTTGAAGGACCTGCAAGACTTAAGCCATAACCTTCCTTAAACTTTGAGACAACATTTTGCTTTTTTTCATATTGTCTGTTTTCCAACATCTAAATCATGATTCAGTTCAAGCAAAACTTTTGCCATTTTCATCAAAACTGTTTAGAAATTTGCAGTACAAGAAGACAGCAAAGTCTGCATGTCTCTCTTTGTATAGATCTAATGACAGAAAAGTAATTTCCAGTGACCTCTGACAGCTAAAGTATGAACCTTCTTCTGCACATTTCTGCAGATCTGTTTAGAGACTCTCCCTAGCCCTCTCTCTCCATGCTTTGTGAACATGATCTGCAAGTCTTGGAGTTCCAGTTGCTGTCATTCCACTTTTGTTTTCATATAGGCAGAAAAGCCCATTACATTTTTCCCAGATGAAATGCAGCGTTCATGGCACTGTTACACCTCATTTTATTCCTTGTCCTCTTCTACACAAGCATTTTCAGATGCAAAATGAACTGCATCAAGGCTCAAAAAGACAGCATTGTGTGGCAAACTGCCCCTGGGGAATGCTTTCCCTAAAATCAACACAAATTACTACCTGCCTACCTAGTTGGTCCTCAATGTCACCAGTCAGTTGCAGGTATCTGTGTTTGCTCTGTGCCCAGGCAGGTGAGGAGGCTGTGTTTCAATGATTTTGCAGCTTGCACATCCCTGCCCACTCACTCCTGTTCTCTAGGCAAGGGTTTGTGGAAACCAAGATGGGAAATATAATAGACAAGTACTGCCTACAATTTGCCCCACAAGGCTCCTTCTGGGTTTTTCCACCCCACCCACTGTGAGTCTTTGATGGGGTCAAGAATGGAGCCAGCACGGGAATTTCTAGGAACTTTGCAAATCTCTAGGTATTTTTTCAACATCTTTGCAATTAAGCATGTCAGGAATGAATGAACAGGAAACAGCACATCATTAGGAAACAAAATTATGTAAAATTCAAGCTTGTTTTTGCAGCAGCTCAAGCCAGAGTGCATGCACAGAGAACAACTGCTACAATAACTTGAACTCCAGCCTACATGCAAACAGGTCTCAGAGCATCACCTGCAATGCAAAGCTCCTTGCATGACCAGTGCATCTGTGAAGTATAATAAATGCAGAAGGTCCCCAATTTGCTGATCTTTTAGGCACTGCAGAAGACTTCCCTTTTCAAACGTACAACTTATAAATATCTAAAACTTTTAACTTCTTTTTTAATATTTTTTGTTTTAAAGCTTTTAAAGATTCACCATCACTCTTAACAGCGGTCAAAACCCCTGGGGCATCCATGTTTCTTCTGAGAGACATATTCAAAGACAAGTACTTACAATGTACCCTGCCACAGAAGAAACACCAAAACACAGCAGGATGGACACCGATACTCATAATAAGACAGAGAAGGCAACCTGGACTGTGAACAGGGGAAAGGAGGGAGAGCTAAAGTCAGCGATACAGTCAGAAGCTGCGTCGGTGTAAACCTGTGCGGTGCCATGGAGCTGCTCAGTCGCCACACAACCAGGAATGTATCTTGGGAAGACAGAAAGCCCCTTTGGCTGAAGGCCCACCTTCCCCTTAGGCAAATGAGATAAGGTCTGCCACAGTCTGACTGCCATGTTATTTGTGCAGTTACTCAGAAGCACTGTGTCTTCAGTTTGCCAGCTGCAACAGAAGTTGCCAATGGCACTTTGGCAGGGAGGGACTCATGCTGCAGAAAGCACAGCAACTGCATCATTACATACCTGGTTTCCTGAAGAGTACCTTGTCTGCTCAGTCAGACAGCATGATCCTGGCTGACAGTCTGCTCTTTTTTTCTAAATCACATTTTAGAGATTATGTAAGTTCTTCATTCAGACTGGCAAGATCTGATAAGATGACTCATGCTTAATAACCTGATAACATGATAACTCTGAAATCATACAATAACTAGCAAAAACATGATGAAGCTTCAGTGTGATCTATACTGGTATTTTAACTGCATTACATAAGCCTTAGTCTTCCACACCACTTTTCTGCAATTCAGAGCCAACAAATACCTGATTCAGAGTGAAGCACGTCTGGGTGCTGGAAATTCACTGCAGCTATCTGGACCCTAAAGGAAGAGTCAAATTTTAAGGCTTTTTTAGATTTTACAACCTCATTTACAACGTTCCACTATAATGACTAATGTGTACAGAATGTGTGCTGTCCAAGAAAGTGCTACTGTTGCAAAACTATGCTTTGAGATCTGTTAATGCATTAAGGGGAACACCATTTGATTTGGGAAAGGCAATATTTTCTGTATTCAGAACCAGAGTTTTGCCATAGTAGATCTATTTGGGGACTAAAGGGCAATGAAAAATAGCAGCATTTAAAAAGTACCTCTCTTCCATCTTCTAGGATGGGACTTGGCTTAGCTACCTTATTGCAGACAAAATTCTTCCTGATTTTGCACAGAGCAGTAGCAAGAGTCCCTTCATTACGATACAGAGAAGATGCACCAGGCAAGTCCCAGGAGCAATAGCAGTTGGTAGCTGTCCAACATGAACCCATTCCTTTATCTCATGAAAAGAATGAACAAACACCATTGGGGAGCAGAGATCTGGCTACCTCAACTACATTTTCTCTTTTGGCTCCTTGCACGTGAAAGTGATAGACTGGAGTTTTGTTTAGGACCTTATGGAATGTTCCTCAGGACCAAGAAGGAGTTCTGTGACATGGCTCCCTCAGAAAGGAAGCAGCAGAGGTGAGGATGCAGTGAAGGAACTGAATGCAAAAAAATGGGACGATCCAGAGGTGTGGAGTGGGAAGTGGGTGTCCTCCAGCAGTGTCTGTACACTGGGAGATGCATTTGGTGGACCTACAGCTCAGGGAGGGTGATGGGTGCGTTTTGTTGTAAAGAAGGAAAAAAAAAATCTTGTTGGGATTCTGTTCTCTCACAGAATCCCAGATAGTTAGCAATGGATTGCCTTCCCAGGGTAATCTTAGATAAGTTGATTCACACTAACTTGCATCACACAGATCTATGTTTGAAATTCTATTATCATTACTGATTATTAGTACTTCCATGCTGATTTTTTTCAAGGGACCAATATAGCCAGGACTATATTAACAGTCCTCTTGGGACATGATGCCAAGGCTAATATACTGAAAATCTTCTCAAAGTTCAAGATTCTCAAGTAAGAATACAATGCAAAATGTACTTTTGTTAATAATAAAAAAAATCATTTTTTTAATCAGACAGCTGTATAAAAACCAAAACCTGAATCCTAAAACATTAAAACTAAGGTGTAAAAAAACCTGCATTTACTAATTTTATATAGCATGGATTTCAAACTAATCTTAACAGCAGCTGAAACCTGACTTTTAAGTGTTTTTATGGAGAAGCAATGCTTTGTCAGCTTCTACATTAAAGAAAAACAACTTTGAAAGTAGTTGGGCTCTGCTTTCTCACACTTGCAAAAGAAGCTCAGAATATTTTAGATCCTCTCTGTTTTCAGTCTCTCCATCCTGTCCAAATTTACCAGGCTATTACTCCATCACCGTCTGAAGGGGAAGCATGGCTTCATTTTTTGAAAGACCTGTCTTTCCATACTTAAAAGCACTGTGTATTAAAGGTTTGGCCACCATGGTGTAAGTATCTCATTCAAGATTTTGGCTAATGGCTAATATTAGGGCTTCTCTTATTACTAGAATTTCTTAAGCCAAAAAGCAAATTTATCAATGTTTAGCATTGTGAGGTAGTTTCACAATGTCATGTATTCTTAAGCTAGTGAGTAACTTCTCCAGATATGCTCATTTGTCATTTTTCCTTAACACATCCGTACAGTCTCTGGATGGTGTCTTCAAGGGAAAAAAACCTCTCACCTCAAACAAAATCACTATTTTCAACTTACGTAAGCTTATGCTATTTGTCTGTGATTTTAGCTCTGTAAGAAATTATTTAGAAATAAACAGGGATACACAGTAGGAATAAACCAAGACCTTCATGCTAATTTTCCACCTCCACAATTCTAGGATCCCAAATTTTACATAAATTCAGTCATTTAGGTGTAGTAAGTGCCTTCCCACTTGTGTGTCTCAGAAATTTTGTGCTTATATTTTGGGCTTTCTGAAATCAGCAGGAGCTCTGCTGCTGAATAAACAGGCTTTACTCACAATGAACCACTACTACAATTCCTGACAACAACAAGCAGCACCAAGAATGCTTTCCTGAGAGAGGGGCTTAGAGAGTAGTAGGAAGAAAAAATAACACATTTGTTTCTGTGCAAGTAACGCTATACTCCATTCAGAAAAATGTCATGATTGTCTGTCACATTTACTCCACAAGGCTGCAGCTCTTTCTAAGTTGATGGTTAGTCTTCAGGATGCTTTCCTTGCCAAGTGTGGCACGCCTTCAGCTGCAGCTGTCATCACGGCAAGTCAGAGCAAAGTAGCAAAACCTGTTTTCTGGAGAAACTCCTTCAAGTGGCTGGGACAGTGTTCGTGGGTTTCCTCACCTTTTCATGTGGAAGACTATTGCAGGACTAAGAGCCTCCCAAGGACCTGCCTCATTGTCAAAGTAAAAGGATTCACCCAATGACAGCAGAACTGACTAAGGAATAGTTTGGGGTCTCAATCCTTAATCTGAATATAAACCTACAGCCAGCACTGATTCTGTTTTTGTAATCTTTTTCCCCAGTGCCTCCTAAACAGGAGCTATGTGAGCCCTGCTCTTGCATAGTGTGGCTGAAGGGTCACAGAGAGACAAAAGGAGCACCTGGAGAAGCAGGTGAAAAGGGAGCAGAACAGATGGTGCAGGAAACCTGATCAATCTGAGCAAGATCTTGTCACGTAAGAACTGCTCCTATTACCTACACGCCAAAGTCTCAGTTAGGCTTTCTGAGACTGGCCTATTTCTCACTCTCTTTTCTCCAGCTCATTGTGATTCTTTTGGTAATTCCTCAGACATGTTAATTTCTTATCATGAATCCCAACCAAGCCACCCCCTGTGCTGGTGCTTCCCTGTCCTGAGCTTCAGTCCTCAGGAATATATGCCTGATGTAGCTGTTCTCATTTGCAGGGTATAGGATCTTCAGAGAATGGTACAGAAAAGCACAGGACTGCTTCTTCTTGCTGAGGAAGGTTCTTCCTTCCAAAGAGCATGTCAGAAAGGGAAGTGACCTTTCTGCAGTTCATAAATGTATCTGCAAAGTTGCTGAGTACCTCCAGCTCCAGAGAACTTAAAGCACTTGGCAGTGCCACGCTTCGTCTTTTTCACCCTTTGTCTTCCTTATGCACCCCATAAAGGACATGCTCTGCCATGCTCTTCACAGAAGCTCTGTAGAACTAATGTAGTCCTGTAAAATATCAACACTCCACACTACAACTGAGCAGTGTACAGCTGAACCCAGAAAAGAGTTTAGGATTTTGAAAGCACCAAATAGTGTAAATAAAGTGATAGTGTTTAAAGAGTGTAAACATGGAAGACAGAAATCCTGCTTGATCAATTCAGTGTTTAGAAAGTGCACCCCTGGAACTTTCTCTCAAAGCCTCAATGAAACATATCTCATTTTGTTAACAAAGATACTTCTCCCTGTGGTCTGCAAAAAAGACCTGAGAGACAACATGGACTCTGTGGTCTAGCTTAAAAAAACTGTGTTCCTTCAGACTGACAAACGAAAGCAAGTTTTAGGACTAGCACTTCTGCAGACCTACACACTGTTAGATAACTGTCCAGTGACCATTATGCACTCCTGGGTTAGTGACCAGAGAAAAGCGTGGCAAGAGCAAACATTTCCAGTGGTACTCATGTCTTTCTCCACTAGTAGTAATGGAGGTGATGCAGCAAGGACGATGATCAGTACAAAATCCATCCTGGATTTCCAAGCACTTGGAAAACAGTACAAATGTGTATTGTGTGTATTTGACTCTACCTTACACAGGTTATAATGGGTCTGACACTGAACTTTTCCACATCTTCAAACAAAACCCATCCTTTTCACAAGGTATCTTTCAACAGCAACGGCAAAATGCTTGTTTCCACATCTATCATTTTTACTGTTCCACTGTTCCTCATTCCTTCAGTACAGGTAGGACCACTGTTGCACAGAAAGAAACAGCTGTTGTGGTGCAGCCAAGCTATCCACCGCCAAATTTTCTTAGAAGAGCTTAATATCCACTGAGGTGAAGACTCCACTGAGTGCAGTGGCCATTGAACCAGGTCGAAAATGTCTTTTCTGTGGAGTTGGACATGCCCACGGAATAATGTCACTGCAGCCACTTCCCTTGATGGATGCGTTTTGGACAAGCTGGATAGATGGGCTGAGGCCAATTGTACGAGGTTCAGCTAGACCAAGTGCTGGGTCCTGCACTTTGGCCACAGCAACCCCATACAGTGGGCTGGGGGCAGAGTGGCTGGAAAGCTGCCCAGTGGAAAAGGATCCAAGGATGCTCGTCGACAGCAGCTGAACATGAGGCAGAATATGCCCAGGTGGCCAAGAAGGACAGTGGCATCCTGGCCTGTATCAGCAACAATGTGGCAAGGAGGACCAGGACAGTGATTGTCCCTCTTCACTTGGCACTGGTGAGGCTGTGCCTTCAGTGCTGTGTTCAGTTCTGGGCCCTTCACTATGAGAAAGACACTGAAGTGCTGGAGAGTGTCCAGAAAAAGGGAAAGGAGCTGGGAAAGGGTCTGGAGCACAGGTCTGATGAGAAGTGGCTGAGGGAGCTGGAGCTGTTCAACTTGAAGAAAAGGAGGTTCAGGGGAGACCTTACCACTACAACTCTACAACTCCCTGAAAGGAGGGTGTAGCCGAGTGGGTTTGGTCTCTTCTTCCAGACAACTAGCAAAAAAATAAGAAGACATAGCCTCCAGGGTTCAGGTTGGACATTTAGACTTTCTTCACAGAAATGGAGACTAAACACTGGAATGTTTATGGTGATGAAGTCACCATCCCAGGAGGTGTTTAAGAAACACTGGATGTGGCACTTAGTGCCATGGTGTAGCTGACAGTGTGGTGTCAGAGGTCTTTTTCAAACTAATTGATTCTCTGATTCTGTAATTTTGATTTCTGTTTTTTGAAAAGCCCAAACTGATGAAAATATGCCTTTGTACTCACATAATTCTTTCATCGTTTTTTAGCTCAGTCACCAGTACTTAATCTCTTTAGTAATCCAGATTCTCTTGCTGTGAGTTCACATTTTGTCTATCAAAACATAAAAATCTAAAAATAAGACCTCTAGCTCAATTTTTCTCAATCCAGTATCTCTTATAAGTGCTAGAAGTTCTTGCCTTCCCTTTTAATGACTCCAAACTCTGTCTTATGCAGAGCTGGCATCATCACTCAGCAAGATGGGCAGGAGGCTGAGGTGACAACAGCAACACAACCTCCCAGAGGAAAAAAGTGTCCCTGGTTTTGCTTTTGCCAGAAGTAGGTCTTGCAATAATCAAGCAGGGACTCTCAGGTACACCAGTACTCAGTGCAGAGCCTCTGGGGTAAAACCTGCTCTAAGAAGAGACAAAAGTGATAGTGACAGGGAACTCTGCATCCAGACAACACCTTAATAGTTAAACAGCTCTGCTGCAGCAGTGCCAGGGTGAAAACCTGATATTCATGATGCCTCCACGAGCTTTGTCAATATGAGTGTCAAAGGTGACAACAGCATAAATGTGATGGTGACAACAATGTGCATTGCTACACCATGCAACCAGTGCTACAACACTGAGGAGTACTTGAGAAGATGCCTGTGCATCATGATTAGTAAAACATAGTAGGGAGTTTTACTATAGCCTCAAGTCAGTCTTGGGTATCTCTCTTATTTTATTATCTATGTATTCAGCAAAGACATTTCTAAAGAAAGAACACATCTTCTGGAAAAGCATTTCTAAGAAGTTTCTGAGAAGTATTTCTTATCTTTCAACATAAGATTTTAAGGTCTTGAGCACTTGAAAAAAACAGTCTATCTTTTACTGAAGTTACCAGGGAGCTTATCTATCACGGATTGGTTATTCTGTGTTGTCTATTAAAATTTGTTCCAAAATTCTATCTACCTTCACACCATTTCTCATGATGACCTGAGACTAAAACTGCATTATACCGAAGACACTAGGATTTGTCTCAGCTTGCAGTTCACAATCATTCTTTAATGGAGAAATCACACCCCATGTTTGGAAAATGTTTAAAGTATATCATTTCCTGAGTTTACAACAAAGTGTGGAACTTTAGAATTACAGTGAGAAGAATCAAGCCTGAAGGAAAGATGTTTTCCCTGGCTTTTCATTTTCCTAGAAATTGTATTAAGAGAAAGCCTGCACATGATTTACTGAAAAGAAAACAGGAATATTAACACCGACTTGCACAAAAATTATGAAGACCAAACTCCCCCATCTTCTTAGAGGGAAACCAATGCCTTCAGTTCCAGCCCAAACAACTTAACTATTCCATGCTACTCCTCACAAGCAAACGCAAGCAGCTTCTGTGGATGAAAGACTTTACTGTGCCAGATTTGATTTGTAATTTTTATTTGTAGGATTTCTTTCATTTCAGAGCTTTCCTAAACCAATTGAAAATTGGAATAGTGCTAGTATAGCAATACTGAAAACATGCATTACTTGCCTAAACAGTGCCAGTGAAACTACACTATTAACCACCTATGAAAAACAGAGGTTATTTCCTACAGAAATTAGAAAAATTGTAGAAACTCAGCATTTCTGTGTGAGGATGAAACTTCACTTCCTTTAAAGAATTAAAGGGTTTAGGCTTTTACTTTTTTAACACAGAGGAGGTTTTGGATGTTAAATGATTCTCCAAGGACTCAATTCTCAGCAATAAAAACATTCTGAACTGCCTTACAGTGTGCTTTTTGAAGTATCAACAATTATTGTTATCATTGAACTATTGGCATCACTCTGAGGTGCTGTCCTGCAGCTGCTTTTTAAAATCTTTAAAAAGAAACTCCAGCCTCAGAGAAGAGAGTTGTTCTTGGCAAACAATTTTGAAAAAAATACAAGAAACTTTAAGATAGCAGATTATGCCATGAACAGGCTCGTATCCAACTGTGCGTAACAGATCATATGCAACTGAGTCCTGAATAAAAGTTCCTAGACCTGACTTTGATATGATGTAGAAAAACCAGTGATATAAAAACTGCCCTAGAAATGAGCTAGCAAGGATTTGAATTCAAATGTAAGCCAGTCAAAAATACAGCATAACATCCTGTAGCTGATATCATGAGGACAGAAAAATTAGAAATGCTTCACTCAACTATGTGCCAAGTTTCCTTCTATCCACAGAAACATACCTAGCTGTGTGCTTCTAACATAATATCACTGATCGACTGAGATTGAAATGAAAATTAAACCAAGGTTTAAAACAGATTATATTTTAAGATTACTGAGATGAGTTCCCTGAAAGTACTCAGAGATGGATGCCTCATGATGCTTACCCACATACAGGTGAGGGGCTGGTGGCAATCCTGCAGGCAAGCAGCCTGACCTACTATTCTCTTGATGGAGAAGGTGGGGAATGAGACATCCAGAGATCTGAGGGACTAAGCCCACTCAGGCCACTCTGCATGCCACCATGAAACCTTGCAGGTCTGAGTTCAGTGAGGCTGGAACTATGGAGGCTTCAACAGCTGTACATGTACAGCCCTTTGACATTGGCTGGCTCAGTCCACCCAGGCCTCAGTTCTTAGAAGCATTTACATAATCAAAAGCAATGAATGGGATCTTCAGAGGTCTATGTAAACTAAACATCTATGAAATCTGACCCTGAGGGTCTGAAAACCTGACAGAGCTTTAAGTAGGCAAGTACTGGAGCTTTGGCCAAAAGAGCTAAATGTGTGCTCTCAATCAAGTACAGTTCTTATTAACATCAGTGCAGGATTTGGCTTGCACAACACGTAGATTTAGGGAAGGTGTGTGATTAAGAAACAGAGAGAAACTCCAGAATATTCAACTGGCACTCAAAAGACTTTGGAAGAAGAGCTCTACCTATTATGGAGGACTCTCAAGTCTTACAAACTCTCTTATTTCCTCTTAGAGATTCAAAATCCCCACTGTAACCTTTCGACAACTGAAGTTCAAAACAACGTGCTACATACACTGTTGAATGTTTGGCAAAGCAAGTGAAAACAAGACTGAATAAATCACAGGACCAGTGAACTGGAAGCAGGTGTGTAAGAAAAAACATTCATATATAGTTACATGTATTGTTATATAGCTGCATCACATCTCTTCATTAAACTGTGGATGCCCCACTCCTGGAAGTGTTCAAGGCCAGGTGGGATGGGGCTCTGAAGAACCTGATCTAGTGAGTGGTATGCCTGTCCATGGCAGAGAGGGCTGAAACTAGATCTTTAAGTTCCTTCCAACCCAAACCATTCTATGATTCAGTGATTCATTGAAGTCTGTTCCTGTTATGCTTTATTAGTACTGGACTTGCACAAAAATAGGTGAGGAAATTCCTTCCAAAAGTACTAATTTCTGTTCATAATGGTTCATTTCATTAGAGTGAGAAATGGCCATAGGCAAAATGCACGCTAGTAAAAACAGCAGAATAAAAGTAATTACAAGCAGGATAGGAATTTACTGTAAGGTATACACCTCCAAAGCAAACCATTAACTTTCAAGAAATGCATCCTGACAAACTTCTTCGTCTCCAGAAAGACAAAAAAAAATCAAAAATATAAATTTTTCCATCTGTGATCCTCCCCTCCCTTCTCCTCTGCTCCCCTTCTGCAAATTAAATAACAGATGATCAAACAAAATATTTCTTAAAATACAGCAAGCTTCCAAGAAACAGAAAGTGTTTTACTATACCAACCTGCCAGTGTTTCCAGATAATTCTTTCCTGTGGTTTCATTTAGTCCACCCTTTGACTAGAGTTAGCAGAAGATATCCTTCCTCATTCAAAAAAAAAGCAAAAAACCCAACACACCTTTATCCCACTAACACAAGCTGAAGTGTCATACTGTATAGCATTCCAGGGAAACTGATATCAATATCTAACTTCTTCTAACTCTCTCTAGATATGAATAACCTATAATTAAGGACAAACAGTGAAAAACATGCTAGGAATAACTGGGGATCACTCTCTGGGTAACACAGAGCTTTCTAACATACTAAATCTAATCTCTGAAAATATTTTCTGCAAGGACACGCACAGATTAGATACCCATTCATTCAACTGTGACATGGAGTATATTTACATTTAAAACCAGTCAGATCTCTTACACACAGAAGACATCTGGACATGCCTTGTTTGAAGAAATAAAACAGAACCCAGAAGAGCTAATTTGGCATTATAGTGAGGAATGACACAAGGTCTTATTTCGAAATTAGAACCCAAAATAAAAAGGAGAAAGGGTGAAAAAGAACATGCTGACATGTGTACAGGATACAAGTGTATTGAACTGCCCTGACCAGTTTTCTTTAGCTTCTACTGACATTTTTCCAATCAGATTTCAGTGGCAATGCACTTAGACAGTTTCATCTGCTCTCAGAAAGAGTTGCTTCAGTCAAAGCTCTTGAATATTTACCAGTATGTTGAGTACAAAACAGCAAAATCTGTACTGTGAATTCTTGTATTGATGCTTTGCACCACTTTCGAGGTGTGTGAAAACAAGGCTGGTTCCTTCCCATTGCAAAGTGTTACCAGTGAGATACAGTTGGGGGGCAGCAGTGAAAATTACTACCACCAAACTCAGTAGTGATGTTGCTCTCACATCTCTCTAGGTAGCAGCACTTCTGAATTTGCCAAAGCAAGACATCCTCTAACCCTTCTGCAAATTATCAATGTTGGAGCAACCTCAGAAAAAAGTCAGAGGAACAATTTCCCATTGCCTTACACCACATCTAAGTGCTGAGCTGCATTTCACCTTGTTTTGCACTGACAGTGTTTCACCTTTACCTGCAGGCATCTCAGCAGTCACTGTGTTATATACAAGGCAGGAGCAAACAGAATCCTCCAGATCTGAATGGCAGTTCCTGTCATATGTTCACACACACACTTCCACCTGCCCAATTGCAAGTAAAAGATGCATGTTGTCACCAAAGAGAAAGATGGAAGTGCTGATTGAGTAGTAACACTGAAAAATGTCCCTGATATGTTCAGCCTCCAAACCCTTCTGATGCTGTTGGTGCAGTCTAAGGTTTCAGTAGCATTTGTATTGAGACTACATTGAAGGGTCAGAGCAAGCTGGCATCTCCAGCCACAGCCCCATGACATGCAGAAAGCCAAAGACAATGCTGTGAACCAACCCTTAGCAAAACAGCCCTCTATGTGAGGACTTTGCTGGTGTGCCAAATGGAAGGCCCCATTTCACTTACTCTGCCTGTCCTGCCTAGACAGAAGGTTGGATGCAATTTCTGACCCACACTTTCCTGCAGCAACAGAAAAAGAAATTCTGCCACACACCACAAGCGAACACACTTAAGTCTTGTAGGACAGACACACACGTTGCTCGTTGTGTCATCTATGGTATGGACAAGATGATCTTTCTACAGTTGCCTTTTAAAATATAACAATTTCACTAGAGCGGAAATGCAAGTACTGAAATGTTGCTTCTGATGAGGCATGAATGCTAGCACTTTTGTAACTGTTCCTCTTTGTAGCCAAATCACAGCTGCCCATGTCCACAGAAAAAATGGCACAGAAACAAAGCACTCAAAGCTTTTACAAAACACAGGACATCTGAGAAGTCTGAGCAACCCTAATTACATTTGCAAAGGGCAAGCTCCACGGTTTCGTAAGGCCCAGGAGCATCATGAGACAAAACTGAACAGCTCTGTTGCCTCTTTAAATGTCTTTCATGAAACTGCTTTTAGATGAGTTAAAAACATAAAGTAGGTCTTTCAGTTTGGCCCTTGGAGATGGAGGTGTGTCCACCTTCATTAAAACCAGATTTCATTTCAAGCTGCACCACAGCATACTACAGAGGAGTCTATTCCTGTGGTTGCTAAAGCAAGCAAAATGCTGAGGGATAACAGGAGAAATTTAGCCTACTTGCTGTCTGCCAGGCTGGAACAAATGGACTTAGGAATATTTCTAAAAGAGATGCAAACAAAAATAAAGCCTCTCAAAGCATTTTAAAAGGCCTGTGTTTAGAATAGCTGTGCAATACAAGGATAAATCTGCCAAAGACAAAAAGGGAAGAAATTAAAATCTCTTGGCTGTACACGTTCAGAAGATGATAGATAGGAAAAAGGCAGTCAAAAGATTTCTCTCTCTGCAGCACAGCTGTGCAAGTTAAACATTTCATAGCTAAGAGCACTGTATTTGGTAACTAGCCATTAATTTTATTTTAAAACATAAAGCTTCTGGTTGTTCTCATCCAGAGTGCAGACCTACAGACTAGGCAAGATGGACAGTGTGGGGCAAGGGGGAGGACAGCAGCCTCTGGATAAATACACCATTTCTAAGGCAGGATTGGTTCTGTGCCAGTAACTTGAAATGATACTTGAGCCAATCATGTGAACATACAAGACATGCAGAAGAAACCCACTCTGGCATTGCTCTCCAGTGCATGGAGAGCACTCAGGCCAGTGGCAACAGGTGAGAGCATTGGAAACTACCTTGCCACTAGACAGATGGTGCTTGGTGAGACCGACCTGCTCACCTGGGTGGCTGCAAATACCTATCACTCACACATGGTGCAGATCTGAACCACAGCCACCACTGAGTGGCATCTGGTGATGAGAGGCTGTATTTACTAGCTTCATGCTTTAAAAACAAGTTCACTTCCATTACCTATGGAATATTTGTGAAGCCAGTAATGTAAAAAGTCTATGGCATCAGCAGTTAACACTAGGAAAAGACTGATTTAAGAAATGAATATAAGCAAAAGGCTGCCAAAGCCCCCAAAACATAGATACATATTTAAACAAACGTCCATAAAGAAGACAAGTGGTAATGTCTAAACCACATCACTTAGCTTCTCAGTGAAACAGAGCAGCACTGTCACCTGCCTCTGCTTTAACAAGTGCTTCCAGAGAAAGACCGACTTTAAAAATTACTATTAAGAAATACACTTTCAACCCAGATGTTTAAATCAAATACTCACTGCCAGTTTCAGCAAGGCTCACATGTGCCTTTAACTTTCTTAACTCTTCCTCATAGCATCTGACTGACCCAGCATTTGTACTGGTTTTACCATTCAGCATAAAAGCATGCAGAAATATGCTAGCCATCTAGGTCCATTCAGAGGGGCTGGTAGAAGGCAATGTGAAGGTTTCCAGCATGGTTCAATTTCATCAGCTTCCTTCAGCCCCTGCACCTTCACAGCACATGCCGCTGTCATGCGTGTCACTGCCAAGTGTCATTCCCAGTTGACAGTCATATGCCAGATCCTGACTGACGCACAGTGAGGGCACTCACTTGATCTTCCTAGTACCTTCCAACTAATGGCACACTAAATTCCTTTGTCATTAATGTTAACAAACAAGATGTAATTCACTAGTGTGATAGTTTGCACGGTCTTGAAA
This sequence comes from Eopsaltria australis, assembly GCA_034509425.1. Lineage (NCBI taxonomy): Eukaryota > Metazoa > Chordata > Aves > Passeriformes > Petroicidae > Eopsaltria > Eopsaltria australis. The sequence continues at coordinate 317,610 of JAVTVJ010000765.1, read as the reverse complement.
GCAGAGGGCATTTTGATCAGGTGCAAGAGCTGGCACAGCATGTGTTCTCCTTGCCACGCAGCATAGAGGGAGCAGCTGGGACCAACCTTGGTGAGCTTGGCATGCATAGACGCCTGCAAAATTAAATTCACAATCCTTTTAAACCTTCTCAAACCACCCTTACCACAGAAAAATCAAGATTGCCCTTTATGGCAGTTTCTAGAAAACATTCTCTGTTAACTGTGAAACATAAGCTGGCAACCAGACAGGCCAAGGGTTTTATTTACAGCAGCAGTTCCTGAAAAACTGTTCTCTCCAACAGTCTCAGACTTCCCACTCACAGCCCACTCAATCCCCAGCATGCACATCAACAACCTTTATGAACACAAAAGAGAACAGAATAAAACAGGATTTTGTTAGAACACATGTTGTCTTGCCGCAACTGTCCACCCAGTTACTCTGTACTCCTCCAGCATAACAAGCAAATGCATCCCATAAGAAAGAGCAAAATAACTGCCAGAAAAATGCAGGTATATTGCTTTGCCTGTACTGGTGGCTTGCATGCTGCAGGTGCAGTGGAGTCCATAAGGTTCACGTGCATGACGCATATCAAAATGCATTTCCTGACAAGCATCAGGCAGCACCAGGTAGCCCTTGCATTGCCCATTTTAAATTTTTGCTGTTTAGCTGTAGTCCCTTTCTCCTCAAGGTATCTCTGACTAAGACACCAGCCCCAAAAAGACACTGTTAAATATTGTTCTTTCCTCTTACTAGGAAAATACTACTGCTTTAACCCTGTCTGTGGAGACAGGTTTTTGTGTCTCATTTCCACCACAGGGGTAGCTGGATGGAGACTGAACAGAATCAAAACACACTATTGCAAACTGCACCATTTCAAAGAGAGCTGTAGTCTTCTGTCCAGAGAATCTAATTTAACATTTGGTTTCCCCTTCAGAGATTTATAAATACAGTAAGCTACTTCAGGAAGCACCAGTCCTGAGCCACATGGCTTTTGAGGAAAACTAAAGTCTTCATCCTCCCACCTAAACACCACTGTGGCATGTAATCCTGTGATTATCTGGTGCACTGGACAGTTTCTTCCATCAGATTATTTCTGACTTGAGGGACTGGAAACTTCTTTCTATTTTTAAAGTTGTTTTCATCCTTCTCTGATTCTTTTTCTGTTTTCATCTTCTCTGATTCCTATCTCTTCAGACTTCTCAAGCAAAGTACATTTTCAAAATTTGAGGCTTTTTTTCCCCTCCACAGTATATTCTGATAATGAACTATCCCAAAACTTGAGCCAGCAGTGCCCTGGCAGCCAGGAGGGCCACTGTGCATCAGGCACAGCATCACCAGCCAGGCAAGGGAGGGGATTGTCCCGCTCTGCTCTGCACTGGGGTGGCCTCACCTCAAGTGCTGGGGGCAGGTCTAGGTGCCACAATACAAAAAAGACAGAAAGGTAATATAGAGAATCCAAAGAAGGGCCATGAGGATGGTGAAGGGTTTGGAGGGGATGCCATGTGAGGTCACTTGGTCTGTTGACCCTGGAGGAGACTGAATTGCAGTTAAAACTTCCACTTGAGAGGAAGCAGAGGGGTTTCTCTACTGATTCCTTCTCTGTGGTGACCTGTGACAGTACTTGAGGAAAAAACATGAAGCTGAGTCAGGGGGAGTTTAGGCTGGATATTAGAAAAAAGGTTCTTTACTCCAGAGGGTGATTGGGCACTGGAACAGGCTGCCCAGGGAAGTGGTCACAGCACCAACCCTGACAGAGTTCAAGAAGTATTTGGACAATGCTCAGGCACATGGCGTGACTCTGGGGGTATCTTGCACAGGGCCAGGAGTTGGACTCAGTTATTCTTGAGCATCCCTTCCAACCTACATATTTTATGATTCTACGAGTCTATGAATACTGTCTTCCTGAAGTTTCCTGCCCTCAGAGCACAGAAATACTGGTTTCTTACAGAAGTAAGAATTATGATTATAACTGCTGCTTTTCACTGTCCTGATATAAAATATTGGGACATTGCACACTGCAGTTAACTACTAAATGCAAACCTTGATTTTTTAATGCCAGAACTATAGCTTTAGTAGAGAAAGCAAATTATCCAGAAAAACACGAGCAAATGAGTGGTTTACAAAGTAAAAGCTTTCCTCAGGTAACTCCTATACAGAATGTCCAGACAGCACCTCTCTACTCTTCTGATACTGGGCAGATGGTGTGAGTATCAGGTGTCTGCTCTACGCTTCCATCAGACACAATAAATAACACACAACCAATACAGAGTATCAGTTTCATTCCGTTCATACTTACTTGAGACTGCACTGCATGCATTACCTTATCTCTAGCTGAATGCAAAACATCTGCCCAAACCCATCACTGGAGACTGAATTAAATTTCCTTGGCAGTAATATTATTATACATGCAGCATGTATACCTAGTGCTGTCTTTTCTATTTTCTATCTTAAGCATCTTGGAAATGTAAAAGCAATTCAATTTGTTGCCTGCTCAAATACTTTCTACCAAACAGTCTAATGGGTCAAACCATGTGAAAAATGGTAAGGTCTCTTTCTTTTGTCAGTCCTCTGACAGAAACTAGGAAAAAAAATACATCCCACACAACAAAACCAAGGCATTGTTTCTCAAATAGTGTGTCACATTAGCAGAAATTCTACTTTGACATCCTCCTGAATTCTGAATTCCTTATAGTATAATTTTACATGCAGTGAAAGTGACACACTTCTATTATTTTTGAGGAAGTATCATTCAAAGTAGTGCAGCATTTAAAACAAACGGAACCAGAAAGGATCACACTTGAAGAGTCACAAGGGAAAACTGCCAGACCGCTGATGGCTGTGAAAATCTTTCAAAGTCGTCATTAAGTAGAGACGAAGGGTGAATCAAGCAGATAAAAATGACCTATATAACTTAATTTACTTGACTTTCAATAAAACTTCAACAATATACCTCATGCCTTGGGGAGGAGGCATTAATTCTTGCAAAAGCATTACGCAGTGGACCTTCCTGATGCATGAGGAGGACCTTCCTGACAGAGGGCTCTGGCATAAGTCATGGGGCCTGTGCTGGTTTTGGGTCAGGTAGAGTTAATTTTCTTCACAGTGGCTGGTAAGGAGCTGTCTTCTGGATCTGTGCTGAACACAGGGTTGATAATACAGAGATAGTTTTGTCACTGTGAATACTGAGGCCTGAACAACAAGCCCTGAGCCAAAGCTGACCTCTAGATGAACTTTGCAACCAAATGTTATGTGGTATTTGCATCCGCTCATTAGCAAAATATGCATGATCATTAACATCATGATATTTGAAGAATGAATTTATCTTTCTGTATTTAGAGGCTGGACAAGGCCATGAAATCAGACATCTGGCCTTGTTTGGAGGTATATGGTCAAAGCCAACTCCCTTGGCTCCTCCTTGAGCCCTGGCCAGGCTTTGGGTAGAACCCAAGAGGAGGATGAAACCAGATGTTTCCACACTAGAAGGTATGTAAGCTTATTTATTCCACAATATAAAAGCTGGACCCTCTCACAGCGAAGATGGAGACCTTGCTTACGAGTGGATGCACTGTGTAGGATTTCCCAGTTTATCCTTTTCTAAATTCTTTGCTGTGTTGAACTATAGTAAATTACACTTATTCCTTAAAGTTGGTGTATATGTCTGTTGTCCTGACCCTGCCCATTGGTAAAATGCATTGAGCACGGATTACACAGAGCCAAGGCCTTTTCTGCTGTTTGTACTTCCATGCTGGTGAGGAAGTTGGGGGTGCTTGGGAGGCTGGGAGGAGACACAGCTGGGACAGGTGACCCCAGCTGACCAAAGGGATATTCCAGACCATGTGGCATCGTGCTCAGTACATCAAGCTGGGGGGAAGAAAGAGGAAGAGGGAAACATTTGGAGTCATGGCGTTTGTCTTCCCAAGTAAGTGTTACACATGATGGGACTCTGCTCTCCTGGAGATGGCTGAACACCTGCCTGCCTGTGGGAAGCAGTGAAATAATTCTTTGTTTTGCTTTCCTTGTGTGCATAGCTTTTATTTTCCCTATTAAACAGCCTTTATCTCAACCTTTATCTCAGCTTCTATACCCCTGATTCTCTCCCCGATGCCACTGGTGGGTGAGTGAGCGAGTAGCTGTGTGAGGGCTGGCTGCTGGCTGGGGTGAAACCATGAGAAGAGCCTGGGTCCAGCTCTCCCAGATGCTGGTTGGCTGTGAGAAGGCTTTTACACCAGCCCATACTGCAGACCTCTGCTCAACGCAATAACAGAAACATTTTTCCTGGCATACCTGGACAAAAAGTGCAAGACCACAGGAAACCCACTGAACCTACAAACTGCAGTGTATCAATCTGACAACCCACAAAAACCCCAGAGGAATGTTAGGTTCCCCCACACAAAAGCCCTGGTCCCTCTGCAAAGCCAGGATGTTCCCACCTATTACCCCTCACCCCCTATTAGAGCTACCAAAGATTGCCTTAATAATATGGAAAGATTTGCGTAGTACCATCAAGGCAACCCTGTGTGTCCTGAAAGCCTTCCTACTGACTTGCCAAACCAGTCCCCAAACCTTGATAATGACATCTGTGAGGACCAGGGCAGAGTTTCATTTAAGCAAAGACTCCATTTCCTTCCTCCTCACAGGAATCTCAAGAGCCACACACAGATGCTCCTTCGTCTTATTGAGAAGTCCCTTCTGAAGAATGATGGGTACACTGGTCACCTTGATTTTTTCTGAAGAGTTACAGTCTCCAAAAAGTAAACAAACAAACAAAAAAACAAACAACACACAAACAAACCCCAACTCAAGTGAGAAATAAAAAGACTGGCAACTCCCTTGGAACACGTTAATGACGATCACTGCCCAGTGGCCATTGGTTGTGAAATAAAGGGCTTTTGATGAAAAGGACAGACATAACCTAATATTACAAATCTACCCCAGCTATGCCAGAGGAAACTAGCAAGCTTATCTTCCAACATAGCAAGTAGTGAAATTCACAGGTGGAGGCAGACAAGGAAAGAGACTGAAAAGCTTATGTCTACATGTGCTCACTCAGACTTTCTGCTTTTTCATTGTACTAGGACAGCGGTAGCGCATCAACAATAATGACGTAAAACACAGAGCAATTTGCTTTGCTCTCACCTTGTTGAAAAGCATATTCCTCATGCCCCGTGTGGATCTCACAGCTGTGGGCAGGGCACCAACATCAGGGCAGAGTCACAGGGGGAACTGCTGCAATAAGGGGAACTAATGCCTTCCACTTAAGGAGCAACTTCTCCTCCACAGGGAAAAAAAAAAATCATTGATCCCACAGGGCCAGTCCTTAAAAGACTTTAAAATACACACATACGTGATGGATTCATACCCCTTTGTTTCATAAAACCTGCTGAAGTGGTTCCAGGTTTCTACCTCCCCCATCTTCACAGTATTATCCCATGTAAACACTCCTGCGCCAGTTAAATGGTGTGTAAACTAAGCTAATTAAACACAGCCAAACTGTTTAATCAGTATCTAGGAGGTCAGCAGAGGTGACACAGTTTTAAAGATGCCTGACTGGAAAGAGGTCACTCAGCTTTACAGTTAACTATCCAACAGGAAGGCACTGAATGTTAACACACACAACCACAAAATGCAATGGTTAATCGTGCATATTTTTGATATATGGATCAGAGCTGCTATTTTTCTTTGACTCCTGGCTAGACCAAAACAAATTCTGACCATCTTTATGAGACTGTTCAAATGCATACAGCAAACACAGCGTGTTAAAGCAGATGCAGCATATTGAAGAGAGCTCAATTTAAGTGCAGAATGTTTCTTGCAAATAAGAGGCCGGGTGAATAAACAACCTCCATATAAATTGCCTGCTGCTGTATTTCAGTAATGCTCCACTATATTGTGGAGCTGTTCCAAAACATGATTTATTTGCATTGCTCAGTGTAATGTATTCACTTGTGGTCAAAAAGAAAAGGTAAATCCAAATTTACAATTTTTTTTTCCTCTGCCAGGCTACTTGTTTTCTTCCACACATGTGAATGCCTTGCTAAGAATGGCTCCAATACACTGCTATATGGAAATCAGTCTCATTATTTCAGAATAAATTATTGAACCGGAGAAAAAAGCTAACTGAAGGGTATACTATTGGGGGGGGGGGGGGGCTGGGGGGGAAGGACAAATGCTAGAAGTTAATTATCTAGTAAAACTTGCAATCATTAAGTGACTAGTACTTCTGTTTCTGTGAGGTTAACTCACCTGTATTTTGCAGTATAGTACCATAATGTCTAATATGTTACAGGAATGAGCTCTTAGACTATTTATCATAAGACAACGGGAAAAAAAAATCTACCTTCTGTGTGTTTATACATATTGCATATATAATTCTCTGGCCTTCTTCACTCACCCCCCTAATAAGTAACTTCTGTTCCTCAAATCAAGACAAATTTGTGAAAACAAAATATCTGACATAGCTCTGCCCAGCCAAAAAATCTTTGTCACCAGTATTTCAATCAAATCACACTGCCTGTTCAGCAAACACTTGGCACTGTGCCTGATTTTTAGGCTGATGCCAAACATCAGGTCAAACAGAACGGGTGGAATACTATATTGCTCGTTTAATTCATAATATTGAATATAAATTCAGAGAAAATTTGTCATTTATGGGGCTCTTAGCTGTACACTACTATGAAGCAAAACTGTGTGCAGAAAAGGTATTTAATTGAAAGAGGTTTTGGACACAAGTTATTTGCATGACATTTTTTTTAATGTCTTTGCTTGGAGGCACTAATTTTAATCTTGTAAAGAGAATCTACATTGAAATGCAACTTGAAATCTAAAGGACTTGAAAAATACCTACCTGACAGTGGATAGTTAATAATCAATTGTTATAAACACAAAACACAATACTTCTTTTTAACTTGCTTATTTCCACAGTAGTTATAGTAACAGTACTTTTGGAAATCAGAGATGGAAATGTTAAACTTGAGTGGTTTCAAATTAAGTCATCAGCACTCATCAAGTCTGGTAAAATTGCTAGGATACACATATCTGGCAGAGACTATGCCAACCACTTTACAGAACAGTTTCAATTGCAATTTACTGGTTACACAATAAATGTTTGCCTCCTGGGTTTAAAAAATTGACGCTGGCACAGTACGAGCTCAGTTTTTAAAAGCACACCCTTGTTTTTACCGTTACAGATAAGAAAGTTAAAAAAAAAAGAAATCAGACATTATTCTTCCCCCTAAAAGCACTAAAAAAAGACAGTATGAAATCTAAATTTTGAACAGGAAATACTCACTTTCCTCATTAAACATGGAAAAAGAAAGACTCTATAAGAAGCTTTCAGTTACAACAAAATCTGAGCAAATATTTAACCTCAGAGTGTAGAGTGGCATGACCTGGTATGACTACGGACTGCCATAGGGGACAATCCACATGATGGAAAACAGAAAACATTCCACTGCATGAGTAGTTGGGCATCTTTTTTACAAAGCTGGCTCAACAGCAAGGATCAAAATCTGACAGATAAAAAAAAAAAAAAAAAAAGCCAGCTTCTACATTTTGAGAATAGTTCATTAATTTTTTTTCCATCCTGCAATATTTTGCAAATTCCAAGCTATGACATTTGGAGTGTTACCAGCTAAAATATGCTGGCTCCTTATGGTGTGTTGCAGCAGATTTTGCAAACTATCACAGGGCGATGAGGGTTTTCTCTACAGCTTTGGGAGAACACTTGTAACATAAATACACCCTCTCCCTTCTGTACTTAGACTGCAAAGATAACCGGAGTACAGAAATTACAGTCTGTGACTTCAGGTTTAAGGAGAGGAGACAAACAGAAAAGTTACACTGCAACACCAAGCACATACCAAAAGCTAATCTTTCCCTAATTTTGGCTCTCATTCTAGAAATTTGCTGCGCACAACTGCATGGAAGTACCTGCTGTAGCCCAAAGTGTAAACATCATGCCAGTGTGCTGTTCAACAAAACGGAGAAGGTTCCTAACTGTTACGGTACTTTTCTGCACCAAGATTACTTCTGGGCAGGTATCAGCACTGTGACAAGGTCAAAGCTGAATATATGCCAGTTGAGAAGTGCTTTCATTTCATCACAGTGTTTCCCTCTTTATGCCACTGACATCTCTCTGCACACCCATTCCTATATCCTATATCACAGTGGCTAATGAGCACATTTTGATGCCTAGCCCTGAACCTGGCCATAGAGCAAAGTTCCTCCCTTCCCTTTGCACAGCATGTCTTGTTTACAAAAAAACAAAAAAACAAAAAAATAAAAAAAAAACAAACCAAAACAAAAACAACAACAAAAAAACAAAACCAAAAAAACCCAACAACAACAACAAAAAAAACAGGACAAAAAATTGCTACCCAGCTTGTAATGTCATCATTTTCCTCACCTAGCATAGAGCAGAACCCTACATATTGCACCTCACATCCTGTCACCTCCAGCCCAGATCTTCAACCTTGTTGAGGTGATCTTGAAATTCGATTCTGTGCTCTCATATCTTTCTTCTCTTTCTGGCCTCATGCTCTGCACAAGTGCAATACAGAGAAAGGTGTGTTATTTCTTACACTGTATCATTCAGGAAAATACTGGATAGGATAGATTCCAGCAGAACCACAGTAAATCAGATACCCCGCAAATCAGACACCTTCTGTGCAAGACCTTTCTTTTCTCTCTCATCTGGCTGTGGAACAGAACATGTTTAACATGTAACAATAATAATAATAATAATGCATAATGATAATGTGTACATACCATGCTAATAGATTAAATTAGATTTAATAATACAGAACATAGAATATAATATCAAAATAAAATTGCATTACTTGTAAGTATTATTTATCTTATATATGTATATGTATTTATAAATAAGTATAATTTTGTATTTGCATATTGTTTATATTTATATATGACACACCTTTACATACTTATCAACTATAACAACAGCTATTTTGGGTCACTACTGAAGAACCTATTAAGTGTAGTTTACAGCTTGTAAACCACAGTCCATGACCACGTGGAAATTTACACCCGCAAAATAAATGTCTGGGTTCAGCACAGGCATACTACAAACTCTATTTTTTAACTGGAGACAGGGAAGGGGGAGAGAACTTCCAGCAGGGTAGCAGTCAAGCTCTGGCCTTTTCCGGGCAGCTGTTGTCCTGGCACTGTCCAAATTTATCTTGGTTTACAGCTAAGAGGTTATTAACCTGCTCTCCCTGCCCACTTACTGGGTATCCCTTAGGACTTCCCAACACAAGAGGGGGAGGAAAGTGACTCAGATTCGAAAATACCTTTGTCTAGAGATGCACTAAAACAACACTGATAGTCCTTTAATAAGTAACGATTTTATTTGAAGGAAAACTGACAAATGGTTACTCGCATAAAGGGACACCGTTAGCAAATGGCTGTATTCGTAAACTTTGCAATATGATACGAGAAAGAGGGAGAAAGAGGATAGGGGGAAGAGGGGAAGAGAAAGAAAAAGAAGACATCAGTGGTCCTGGATCCAGCTAACGAGGGTCTTTCATGTCCTGAAGTCCCACACTGGATTTTCTTACGTTGGCTGCTTCGGGCAACCCTCACTTCGTGCCTAAACAGGGCGGGGGGTGGAAGCCAATTTATATGTAAATGAGAAGTATCGGGAGTAACAAAGAGATTACGAAGACTCTGGCTCCGTAGTCACTTTAGCATCACTCTATCTTTAATCTGGCTGATTGCAGCAATAAGGGTCTTCCAACTTCTCAGACATGGCTCCAGTTGCTTTAATTTCACTTCATTTCATTTGAAACCGCTAACCTACTAGATCATCAGTGGTTTTCCTATTCTCCAGCCTTAAACCCCATGAGAATAGACAGTGAAATATGAAATTACTAAAACCAGTTTCTATCAGCTTTAGACATATTTTGACAAAGACTGCTGTAGAAAATAATTGTATCATGGAAACCTTTCTTGGCTATTTCTTTCGTAGAGATGCAGCTGTTCTTAGGTGAAGGGTCTGGACAACCAAGCTTTCAAACTACAGCACTGGTAATGCAAGAAAGCTTCCACTGGACTAGATGTGAAGTAAAGTCTTGTGTACATTTGGACGTTTGATCACTGCTATATGGTTATGTTCCTGTTTTTAAAAAATGTTAGAGTTTTTTTTTTATGCCTGACACTGGTCAAGACACTCACTTTACTGAAGATCACAGAGAAAAACAATAGGGCAGACCATACCAAAAAAGGTGGAAATAAATTGATGAAATAAACAAACCTGGAGAGAAAATGGGACAGAAACCTCCTTCCTCCCCTTATCTCTTCCAGTTATCTTGAGTACAATTTGTAAAACACATATGTAAAATATTTAAGATATGATGACTGTTTTTAGAAAATAATTACCTTCAACAATAGAAATAAAAACTTGCGGAAGGTCACAATGCTCACTCAGTGAATACCATGAATCTAACCCTGTGATTCTGCACTTAGAGGAAAACTTTAGTTCCTGCAACTTTTCATAGGACTGAAATCCTAAGATGCCTGGGTCCAACAGAACTCATTAGATATCTCTGAGCTAACATCAGTCAGGTGAACAAAAGTTTCAGATTCTGCCTGCTGCTAAACAAAACGGGAATGAAGTGCAAAAGAACTCATTGGCAATACAAGGACCATGATAAAAATTCACTGCGCAGAAAGTGTGGAAAATACCTGTGAGAATAGCCCCTAGACCACACAGAGTAACTGCTTAGCACACAGTCAGGCAAAGCAGAGGCTCTACAAAGATCAAACTAAACCCAAGATCTGAGATAGGTCCTTTTCACCACATCATTCTCAGAAAAACCACAATATTGAAAGTTATCTACTTACACCCTAATTGTGTATGTATGACTGAGGCTAAATTACAACAAATTATCACCATGCTTGCTTACTATTTTATTTGTTTCCATTTTGAATCCTTAAATTCAGACAGTCATATGACCAAGACCTTTTATTTACTTCAGGAAAAACACAGATGGTCAGTGGCCAGCCAGAGGTGTCATTCGGGAATCTGTGAGGTCTACTGGTTACCACAGAAACAAGAAAGGACTGACAACCTGTAATTTCTGTCTTGCAAAAGAATTCACCAACCTGACTCGTAAACAAAATTCACAAATCAACAAATCAGAACCAAGGTCAAGTAAATGAAGATGAAGCAGCTGGGCTCTATTGGTCCTCTTCATTATTCACAGTACTAAGGTATATGTCTTTTGAGTTCCTTTAGCTTATTATGCAAATCCATCATGGAAACATTTGATACAAACTGACAGTCATTTTGTAATATTCTTCACAGAAAGGGACTAGAAAAGCCAGTAAAAATCTGCTCTAATTTTAAGTCACTAACCTTCATCTGACCCTGTTTCACTTTGCAAAAAAGGTGTGTGGCAATAACCTTTGGAAGCAGAATATTATGTTCAGCCAGTTACACTTGAATTACCAGACGTATAACAATCCTCAAGAGAACCAATTGCCACACATGTTTCCGCGAAAGTGCCTTACAAACAGCAGTTAATTTTCACACCACCTCTGTCAGCTGTGCATGGATGGGTTATCACTCCCAGAGTGCAGATGTGGAAAAACACGGGCACCATGGAAATGAGTGCCAAGGTTGGGATTACACTTGAAACCTTCAGACCTCTTCAGTCTGCATTTTATTACTAACAGGGAAGGAAGGCAGAGAGGCATAAGACTGGGAGACTGAAAATACCAAAGGATGTCACTGCTGAAACTTCAAGTCTCCATGGAGCTGCAGTGGGTGGAGAGATGACAGCCCGGTCAAACTGGCACCAGGGTGAGGTTCAGTGGCCTCTTCAGGCAGGTGCAGCTGCTGACTGCCAGGTGTGAACAGCTAAAGCAGCAAACTGCTGCTGCTCTAGGAACTCGTGACTATAAATCCATTATCACTGCGTGAATGAAACAGAATTATACTGTGCTTTTGACACTTTCAGTAAGTTCAATTATAGAAAACTTCCTGGTGTTAATACCAACTACCAGTGCACAGATGCATCAGTACAGGAGCAATGGCAATACATATTTGCTTACCAAAAAACCCCAGCTTGCTAACAACGGCTAGAAAGCTACTGGAGCTGTTATGGTTTCTCCACAAGTTTTAAGTTACCTTCTGAACACCCAGCTATTTTAGTGGAATGCAAAGAAAACTTCTGCTACACTCCTGAGAGGAGTTAGTGGCAACAGCAAAAATAGTAACTCCATGGTGTACCTGTCTCACAACAAGTTTTACACTGCATGTAAGACCACCTATCATCCCCTCACTTTCTGTTAATACTTAAACCACACAGTATTTTTTGCCAATTGTTTTATCTATTACTTCTTTGGGTGCAAGGTTTCTAAACTATCAGGTTTGCTTGTTAGCTTACCTATGAAGGATTTCAAAGCAAAGGTTGAGCAAAAGGTTGAAAAATAGCTTTTTGCTCAAAGCCACAGGCAAAAGAGGAGGAGGGGGACTGGGCATAACTTAGCCAGGTTGAGCACCAGGCTCAGCACAGGACAGTAGGTGAGTGAACAAACCTTGTGATTTCCACCTTTTGTGTGGCTTTAGAAGTGGGCAAAACCAAGTTTAACCAAGCCTGAAATGACGTTTCAATAATCAGCCTGGGACAACTAGCAGATTTGACCCCCAGGGCAATTTTTCCTGGTTTCTGATAAAGCCAGTTAGTCCAAAATGGTCTGAAACCATCCACATGGTGCTGTGGGGCAGGCATGCATCAGCAGTGGGGTGCTGACTGAGGTTATTAGGTTAATTGTACAATCACATGAGTACAGCCCTGTTGATCTGAGCTCTGAATTATATGGAGGAGAACTGAAGAATCCATGAGAGAGCCAGGAACTGGTCACTCCTGACCTGAAAAGACCTTTTGGGGTTACTCTGTTTAAAGGAAAAAAAAAAAAAATTAAGAAAAACTAGCCTAGTTTCTGAGCTGAAAAGTTGCCATCCAGAACACAGCAAAGGGATGTCATCATTTGTTTCATGCAAATTCTCACTGCTGCTATCAAGCACACAAAGTGCTCAGTCCCATTCCTCTTCAAATCTAGAGAAAAATGAAAAACATTACAATTTGTGCCAGTTCACAGCCAAGCTCCAGCATCTACCACACAGTTTTAAGCATTGCAACACCACTCGCAGAGATTGTATTTCTGAGAATTATAGTGGAGGAATGGCAAAGAAGGCAGTCAAAAGCAAACTTCATGGATTAACAATTCAAGTGTTGAAAGCCAGCCACATACAGGGATGTCATTTTTACTGAGTGTATTGTTTTGTTCCTATGACAGATCTTCATTCACTTGAATGGAAATAGCCATACTCTACATCTAGTACTACTGAAGTGCCAGCTGTGTTCAGGAGATATTTATAACCATTAACACTGTAGATGGAAGGTGAGTTTTAACATGTCACAGTTAGTCCTCTGGCTGGAGAGTGGCTCTCTCTCTGACAGCTGGAGTTGAATTGCAGAAAGCTCAATACATCTCTCCATCGTTTTCCCTCTTTTCCTTTGCACATAACCATCCCTTCCAAGCTTGCTTCTCTTTTCTGGCTTGCTCCTGCCTCGTCTTGGTGGCAAGTCAAGTTAGTGTGGAGCTGCCTTTCGCAATGCTCACCCCACTGCCTGCCTGGGCTGGGGACCAGACGGACCCCTCGGAGCTCACCTGCGGGAGGTGACAGAGGGCCCGAACCTCCCCGTGGGGCCAAACAACACCGCCAGGCACTTGGCCCCTGGCCCCGTTCTCGGTGCAGCCGGCAGAGCCCCGGGGCCCCAAACCACAGCGCCCTGCGCCTGCCCACCTCTATTTCAGCCAGGAGCTGGGGGTGGGAGGGGGGCGGGGGCTGTAAGGGTCGCTTTTCTTTTCGTAAGAGGATGCAACGCGGGACGAGGGGCTCCACTCCACTCCACATGTTGTGACAAACCGCGACCCCTCAGGCACCGCTGCCTCCCCCTGTCCTTCATCGGCACGCCCCGTGCAGCTCGGGGGGGCACGCCAAGCCGTGCCACTGCACAGCGCTCCGCGACAAGGCCGGGGGGCCCCTGCCTGTGCCCGCTGGAGCTTCCAGGAGAGCCCTTGGCCGCGCACAAAGAGAGAGCGAGCCAGACACGGGAGTATCGCCCGCCCCCGCGGCGGGCAGCGCTGGATGCACACACACGCACCCCCCGCACACGCATCCACACTCACGGTGCGGCCGGGCGGGTCACGTACCTGCAGGTGCCTGTCCCTGGGAGCGCGGGGCGGGGAGCGGTGCTATATCGCCCTTATGGCATGGGGGGATGAGGGCGATATCGCTCGGGGCTGGGGCGGGGGGGCTGCCCTACTCCCTCCGCCCTCTTCCTCCTCCTCCTCCTCCCCGCGGTGTGTGCGGGGGTGTGTGGTACTCCGCGCCGGAGGAGGCAGCGGCGGGCTCCGGCTCCTGTCAGCCACCGGAAACCGGCGCCCGGTCCCCCGCACCGCAGGAAGTGTGCAATGGCACACCCGCACACCGGCCCGGACTGCCAGCGCAGCGCCGGCACTGTGCCATGGCACTCCGCACACCGCACACACACCGCAGGCACAGTGCCATGGCACTCCGCACACCGCACAGCTCCGCAGGCACTGTGCCATGGCACTCCGCACACCGCACACACACCGCAGGCACTGTGCCATGGCACTCCGCACAGCTCCGCAGGCACTGTGCCATGGCACTCCGCACACCGCACACCTCCGCAGACACTGTGCCATGGCACTCCGCACACCGCACACACACCGCAGGCACTGTGCCATGGCACTCCACACACCGCACACACACCGCAGGCACTGTGCCATGGCACTCCGCACAGCTCCGCAGGCACTGTGCCATGGCACTCCGCACACTGCTCCGCGTCGGGCGGCGCGGCACAGCTCGAGGCTGGACACAGCACGGGACACTGAGGGACACCCAAGGGACACCCGCTTCCCCTGCGGCAGCGGCACAGGGCGGCGGATGCTCCCAGGGGGGCTAACATGGGGTGGCCGTGCACCTCTGCGGGGAAACAGGCGACGGAGCTGCGTTCCCTGCCGTGGGCAGGAGTGGAAACAAGGAGAAATACATGCGTGCGAAACGGAGATGTCGCGCTAAGGAGCACGCTGTCAGCTGACATAAAATAATGTAATTCTCATTATTCTGGTGGAGGTATGTTGTCTTGCGGCAGCTGAGCTACTCAAAGTGGGTGTGTCCTAACAGCTGCTACCTCGTTGTTTTGTGCAGTTACAGAAACATGCTATTTACTTTTACTTTTTTTAAATAGGTGTCTGGCACGATGTGTTAATTTTATGTGGACTATATACATACACATCCGCATATCTGCACACATGCTCTGCTTATATGTAAGACAACTAAAACTGCAATTCATCTGTTGTGAAAACAACTTTCTTGATTTGCTTGCAACTAGAGACCCTATCAGCGACATTACTCATATTGGGATTTTTTTGCAATTAATCACAGAGGTCTCAGTGTGTGTGCTTGCAGCATTTTCTCTGGGTGTTGGTTCTCCCACAGTAAGCAAGGCACATGCCAAAGCAAACTCTGCTCATGTCCTCAGTTGGGCTTTTTTTACCCTACATCATTCCAGAAGGAGACAGGCCTGGCTATCAGCCTTCTAAGCCAACTGCTTCATGGCCCAGAGGTTTCCTTTTCTCATCTTCCTTATGCCAACATTTGCAAAACTTGAATGGGCTAACACATGCTACTAGCTACTATGGCACCAGTGCTTACACAAGAGTATAATGGAGGCAATCTGGAAGTGTATTCATGCCAAAAGTAATGCTCTTTCCGGGTTTGCCTGTGAGGCAACAGGGGAATTTGGTAGCAGCCTCGGCTAGGGAAGATTGCCATCCCTTCTGTTATTGTTATTTTCAGTAAGGTGTCGTGGTCATGTTGCTGCAACTCAGCAGAGGTCTATAACAGTTAAATAAACAAGGTTTCAGTAGTAGACTCCTAAAGACGAAGAACTCTAACAGAAGGAGTAATTATTCCAGGGAGTGAAGGGAGAATTTGCCTCTATCCATCATGATCAAATACATGACACCCTGCTTTCACATCTTGCTTTTAAGGCAGGTACCTGTAGTCAAAGCACTGGCAACATTAAGAAAAAGACCACAACCTTCCTGGACTCTGCTGTGCCCACAAAACCCTTCCAGGGACAGGAATGGCCTGATTTTCAGGAATATGCTCCCACAGTTCCACACAGGCCATCAAACACACCTCCTGGGTCAGAGGCTGCATGGGTTGTATTGGCTGAAACCAGTTCTCTGCCTCTGAGATGGGGCTGCTGAACTGTCTTTTCAGGACCAAATAGTTACACTTTCACAAATGACAATAAGGAATTCCTGAAGAAGACTGCCTTCCAAACAAACAAACACTCCTTGTCTCCGAGAGCCCTGTAATCAAGCACATCATCTGCAATCAGGAAACACAAGGGCCTTGCTCTTCACTGTTGGTCTTCAGTCTTGATCACCCCTTTGCATTCTTTTTCTTTGTTCTTCTCTACTTCCCTCATGCTCTTCAGGGGCCACAGGACAAAGTAGCCTCCAAGCTTCCCTTCTCCCACCTTCTCCCCCACCTCTTGTCCTTCTTCCCTTCTTCATTGTTAGGAGCAGCCACAGGTCAATGCAGTATCTACATTCATTAATTAAAAAGAGGATTTGAAAATACTTCACAAACCTCTGACATGGTTTCTTGGTTATTGTGCTCTATTTTTATCACAGGGTGGTACACAAGGCTGTAATTGCATCACAGAGGTTTCTGTTTCATATCATATGCTCTGTCAAAGAGCTCAGCTAAGCCTAGTATAACATCACCAGCATTTCAGCACAGAATTGCAGATGAGCTTGTTTTAGCTCACTGCTTGTGTTAGTAACTGCACTGGGAGGGCAGCGATTGTGTGCATTGATGTTCCCAGGCAAGAAAGCAAGGTTTTCTCCAGGAGAGAAAGCCGCTGGTATTAACCCAACAGGGCTGTGCTGGCTGCTGCAGGGTGGACAGACAGAGAGACTACCCTGCCTCTGCAAAGCCGAGAGACTGCTGTGATGAGGAGTTATTTCTGGTCATGTCTCCTCCTATTCTTCACTTGGAATAAAACACATCCAGGCAGACATCTGACTTGGTTGGTATGAACCAAGCTGGAGGTGCTGAGCATCTCTCCATAGATGGTCCACATGTCCAGGTGAGGCAGCAGTGGGCTGAGAAGATCCTTAGCCCAGAACTAGCATGGATTTTATTCTGTGACCTCTGGCAACTCACTCACTTGTGTACTATGACCCTTTATCAGCCATAGCAGGGTGTGTGGCAAGGGTGAATTGTCTCGCTCCAGATGCCAGTGCCAGAAAAGCTGGGGCTCATGGTGCTCAGTGGAAGCTCGTGCTCTCCCCTCCAGTACTCCTGGGCAGCCTGCCATCCCATTAACATCCATGCCACCAGCAGACCAAAAACAATGGGCAAAAGCAAAAGCATCCCCGATCCCACAAGAACTGAGCCTTCTGCAGAGAAACACTGGCTGTGACATAGAGTGTACAAGCTGCCAAACAGGAGGGAAAGGAATCACTGTCCTCCTGTTTGGGAACACCTGACTGTCTGCTTGAAGACAGGCCCAAAGGTCCTGGCAAGTGACAGCGACATCAGAGCACAGATGATACCACCTCACAAAAAATGTGCAGACACCAAATGACCATGTTGCTTTGTAGTGAACTGCTCAGCTTCCCCAGCATCCCTCCATTGTCACATTGGTCAAGCAGGAGCAGAACAAAGCTTGGCTTTTCCCAGGGATGTCCTCCATGAGATAAGATGTGCACCAACTTGGGCTGGGCCAGTTCCCCTCTTGTTCAGGACTGGCAAGTGAGCTGCATTCTGCTGAGTGGTTTGTTTCTGCTGCCCAGCTCTGCCCTTCTTTTGACCCAGGCAGCAAGGAAGCTGAGTCACACCCCTACAGTCTGTGCCATGGCCATGCTTGCTCTCTCCTGCCCAGCTGAGCAGGGCGTGCCAGCACCCACACAGACTCCCTCAGCCCCCACCACCAGTCATGAGCCTGACCCAGTGCCAGAAGCTTTGCCAGCTGAAACACAAAGGTGGAACACCATCCCACTGTGAAATCCCCCAGTCCTCACAGCAGGAGGAAAGCCACACTGGGAGGTGATGAACAGGCTGGGAGGAAGACAGATGCAACCAGAAAATACTTCTGTTCTTAGCAGAAAGCTAGCCAAACTCTAAGGACTAGAGCAACTGGGATGAGAATGAAAAATGAGAAAGGCCAAGAATGGTCTGTTTGACCAGGTGTAGGTTTGAAATCAGAACTGATTGTGTCACAGGAAGAAGGGCAGGATCAGGCCTGTGCCACAACAGGCTTTTTTTATGCAGCAGTTCCCCACAGACTGTCATTAGCATGTCTGCTCCAAGGGCTGCTCATCATGGCTGGAACCAGCCAAATGCAGATCATGAACTAGTTTTAAAGCTATGTTTCTCAGAGGAACATGTGTCCAACCAAACTAGTTCTTACAGTGCAAAAAATTAAGCTGGAACTACCTTAGAGTCAGGAAACATTTCTGGCACAACCACTGTCTTCCTGAAGAAGCAGGTCCTTGAAAAAGAAGTGTGAGTTAAAAGGCTCATCTTCCTTTTTAAACTTCATTTGTTGTAACACAAGCAAGGCTTTACCCCATCAGTTAGTTGGAGCATGGAGAGAGTAGTATATGGAACGTCCCAGAAAGTCCTAGAAGAGCACAGTGCCGGGCCAAACCTTGTGGTGTCCCACACTGCCTCTTCCTCCTCTGTAACACTGTGAGGGAAGCCTGTTTCAGGCAGCCTTCCAACATGCAGGCAGAGAGCTGGTTCTTCACTGAGGCTTCCTCCATCTCAACATCTGTTACAAAGGAATAAGCACAAAAAATCTGGGGAGCCAGTTTCCCACCCCAAAAGCCTGTGTGTCAGTCTGGAATACTGCAGTCCCCTCTCACGGCTGATACACTTCTCTGGCTTGGTAAGAAACAGGTGTCTGCAAGTCAGTATTAATTGGCTGATTCCCTTGTGGGACATCAGTGGTCTGCAAGGGCAGGGAAACAGGTGGGTCTGTGGGGCAGTGCAGCTTACAAACACCCAGCTTTGAGGACTCAGAGTCAATGACAGCAAGGTGGGTGGCAGTTTCCTCCGTAACTGCAGGAAGACAAGTGGTCTGACGCGAAGAGAACTGGTGTGACAAGTGGAGCTGAGGTATTACAACACACTCCTGGGATACTGGTGGTTAGTAAATAAGGAGTCCTTCTCTCATGACCACACAGAGGGCTTTGAAACCCTGTGTTTTCAGTAGCAATGTAGCAGAGCTGCAATGGTGTAGGCAGGGTCAGAATGAAAGCTTTAAGCACGTCTCTGGACACCAGCTTTCTGCCACTAAACTGGTATGCTGCTATTGGGAAGTTCCTTGGAAAATTGCAAATAAATATGGACGTGAATAAGTTACTTGTCTTGGGTTGGGGGTTTTTAAGGTTTCCTGTACAAAACACTTGAACTGTAATGTTTGAAAAGCAAATTCATTTATCAAGGCAAGGCAAAGCAGTATCCAAACATGATCCATTTGTTTAAGAGTGGTCCTTAAAGAGGAAGATCAAGTAGACAACTTTTCCCTCACACCCCACAACTTCTCTTTATGTAAGGAAAGGTTTTAAAAGCAGAATCTGTGTAGCATCGTGTCTGCATTCCTGGAACATCTGTAATTAAATACACACAGTATTTCAAAGCAAAGCACTGCTGGTTAATTTGCCCTTCCTTTACCTACCAGTCCAAAAACTACTTGTGGGGGGCACTGCATGATGCCATAAGATTTCAGAACAAACTCACTTTTAGTAGACCATGGTCCTTCAGCTTTGTTGGTCAGTCACCACAGCATCTAGTTGCACCCTGCTCTGCAGTACTTCAACACCTGTGATCCTGCTGTTTACACTGACCCAACATCCCTGCTCAGTAGATCAGAAACAAGGACACTAGAAGGATCCACAAGAGAGGAAGGCATTCTTCATTCTGGGGCAGTAACAGGACATAAGCCCACAAGAAGTCTGATTCAAACAGGAAAGCTTGAGGAGAGTGGTCTTCAGCTCCAGCTGCCTGAACTGCTCGCAATCCCTCTGCTGGACTGCTAGGATAGGTGTTGCAAATACTTCTGTGCCTGACCAGGGTGGGGCAGACTTACACAAGATCGTGAGCAGGCATTTTTCTCGTCATGTAGGAAACACCAGGCTGAATAAAAAGGGGTGACCAGGCAAGGAGCATCTTGAGCTTGCTTCTGAGGTAGAAGATTGTGTGGGACAACCTGAGGAGCAGGGATTCAGCCATCACAGTGCACTGTAAAGGTTTTGTCTTTTTGCAGTAATCACTGATTACCAGAAAACTCCTACCCTTTTCAAACTCCCTTTGGAGGTTCAACACCAAGCCTATAGCACACATGAGGGCATGCTCATTTTCCTTTGGACATCCTGAAGGAATGTGGGGGAGTAACTACCAGCACTAAAGACCACCCAACTCACAGTCACTGGATTTGTTATGACTCCAGTTATTCATCAACTTAAAAGAAATTTAAAAAAAAGAAAAACAGCACAACAAAATACCTAACTTCAGCTCAGAACTAGGATCAAGGTGGTTAGAGTGTGATTAATGAAATGCAAAGCAGATAACAGCTTATGAAAGCTGTTAGACATGCTAATGCCCAGGAAAAACACCCAACCTTTGGGTCATTTCTAAATTTTTCATACCTTGTCAGGGGCAGCTAACAACCTCGCAGAAAAAAACCTGTTAGTTTTCTCCTCTGAGAACCTCAGACTGTCATGTTTGGCAACCACTTTTCCTTCACGTGTGCCTGATGATGAAGAAAGCAGTGCAGACATCACAAGGATACTTCACATTTACACCCAAGCATATATCAGAGCAGAACTAACTTTCTGCTGGTTCTTCCTTTGTTAGTTTTGTTACTAGGCTGCAACTAACAATCAGTGTTAAGACAGAAAAAGTATATGAAGGTCAGTCCACAAGGTGCCTTTGGAAATTCTATACTGTTTCACCAGAGTCTTGGAACACCCTTGAGAATCCAGTCTGTGTGTTTTCAGAGTTGTGACCACACAACTCAATTTTGTATTAAATTCCTGTGGGTTTTGGTGGAACAGGACATACCCGTGGCAACAGCAGGTGAGTGTCAGCTCTTTTATGAAGTATACAGGTAAAGGAGAGCAATTTAAACAAAAGCCCAAATAATGAGTATGGTAAAAGTGTGTAATAACAGCTTGACAAAAAACCCACTTGAAAGCAAGCAGGAGACTTGGCACTACATGGGTGTGCTAATTATATGAAGGAAATTTGTCTGAATGTACAATGTGTATTTTCTCTATATAGGATAAGGACACTGTCTAAGAAACCATGATGCTTTGGTCTCCAAACTGTGGCCTCAAGTTACTCCCTAATGTTCTTTAAAACCCAGAGAGTGGCTTTAAAACATAACTGGATCATGCTCTTCACCCACTCACACTGCTAGCTATGAGTTCCCAGGCTCACAAAAGGGGGTGGCTCTCTGCAAATGACATATGAAGTCTGCAGCAGACCCACATTTCTGTTCCCCTCAGTGCTGGGCTGTGAGGGCAGAACTCCTGTTTTATAGGGTGCCTTACAGAACTCACAGTGCAAACACAAAAAAGATGGAGGGTGGGGAAAATCTTTGCAATTACAGGATTGGAGTAATGCGGGAGCTGAGTCTTGGTTCTGCCACAGAAATCCTGGGGCTATTTCCAGCCTTTCATGCAGCTGCCCATCTGTAACAGGCTGACAACAGAGTCTCATATGTTGTGTCTTTGAGGGGATCTCCTTTTCTTCAAAGAGAAGAAAATAACGGCAGACAAGATTGTACATATGAAGATGGGGCATTATTTACTTAAGATATATCTTAAGTAAATAATGAACATTTATTCCTCTGGAAAAGAAAATAACCAACTGAGCCAGTGTTTCCTCCCAGCCTGGGTTGAAGCAACCACAGTATTATTTTCTTCCCTCCCTTTTTGGCCTGGTAAATTTCAAAGTTTGAGACACCTGTTTCAGTGAATAGATGTGACTAGACAGTGCTTTTACAGTTAAGTCTCAAAATTCCCCTCTACCATATTCAGTTGTTTAGTAGAAATAGTAAGCTATATATAAAGAAATAGCTGACAGCATCCTTCTGGAGAAAATATTATAAATAGTATGAAATATGTTTCTTGGTGAGAAAAATCCAGTACACTGATTTTGTATTATTTGTTCACCCAATACCACATCCCACACAAACTCACAATCAAAGTTGTGACAAAAATCACAATTGAAGGTAATGATATTGTACTTACCCCCCACCCTGCTAAAACTTTAACCATTGATGAAAAGAGTTGTTGCTCATGCCATGTGGCTCCTATCAGTGGCAGAAACTGAGAGCAGGGAAACAAGCTTAAAATCACTGCTCAAATTAAGAAATTTGATAGACCCCACTTTTCCTTCATTGCTTCACTTTCTAGTGAGCTAACCATTTTTTTGCCATTGAAAAAGAGTGTGCACACTTTTCTTTCTCCTTGGTTGTTAGGTTCTAATGTGTAGGCTTCCCAGTCCAACCTTGTGATCACAATTTCATTGCATAAACTCTCTTTTAGCACTGAGTAGCAAATGCTAGACAGATCAATTGCTGCACACAGACGTGCACAAGTGACTTCACCTTTGCAATGCCAAGTGCCTTCTGTGCACCCTTCAGGGCTCAGCTATCACTTGCAGTCCTGCAGCCTTCCACCCGAGCTGCTGTGTCAATCTTTGTCCCTTCTCCTTACTGTGCTGTTACCTTGGCCTTCCACTTGCAAATCTCAGTAGATTCTCATAGAAAGCAAATGCTTATAGTCTGAGAATCTTATCTTTCTTCCCCTTGTGTTTCCTATCTGTTTTGTAACTTTAGTTTGTATTAACGGGAAAAACAAGAGTTAGAAAATAGAAAAGTAGACAATAATCATGTAAATAACCTGTAAGCATTACCAGCCATAAATATGCAGAAAGTGGAGTGACTGACACACACCACCTGTGAATACTTAAATGTGATCCTGTCAGCACTGACAGCATCATTTACAGGAACAACCAAGAGGTAGCTTGGGTGGGTTCTAATGCCAAGGGCAGAGTTGACAGAGGAGAAAGCCTGACAACAACAATTATAGTCACTTTCTTAATCTTCACCACTTGCTGACTCTGGAAACGACACTCTTCTGGGAGCCCCATTGCTTTGCTTCTTGGCTGGCAACTTGTCGGGCACTTCCTTGTCTTTCTATTCTTTTTTCCCTTATAGTAAGTTCAAGTTGATGAGCAGACCCTGCTGATGAAATTCTGTGCAGGTAAACCTGTCTCAAGAGGTGTGATGATACTGTCCCTAGACAGCTGGAAAGGTCTTATTCTCAGCCCCTGGTAGAAATGGTGGGAAGCAGAGCTACAGCCCACCCCAGTAAAAGATACTGACTCTATGTATTATTGCTTGAGCTAGTTCTATTTAGTTAGTGAGAGTTTAACCTTGCTATACAATGCACCATCTTATTCTAGGACAGAATGCTGCACAGAACTAAGGTTAAACAACACTCTAATTAAACAACATAGACTATATGGATTATATGGACATTATATGAAGATTCACTAGGTTTGATTTTTGTCAAATTTTAAGCATTCAGGCTAATGCTCTTCCAAACCAAGTCTCTCCCTGGCAATAAAACATTACTCTCACTGATTATTTCAGCGGTTCAAATAAATATGACAAGTCCTGATGCTCTGTCACCTAGAATAAAACACCCTCATACGGGCCCTGGAGCAGGGACTTTACACTAGGACCGAGGGAAGGGAGGTGAGAGGCTGCAAGGCCCAGACACAGCCTCTTAAGTTGCTGCAAACCTGCTTATCTCACCCTGTCCCTGACCCCTGCTTTAAGCAGAAACAGATCTCGGTGCACTGCGGCGAGTCTAGCCCCTAACCGAGTGTGCCGCGGGCCGGGCAGCGGAGCAGGCTTGGCAGCGCCCGGGTGTCCGAGCCAGCCGCGCTCCGGTGTGCTGCCTGCTCCCTCTGCTGGCACCGCCTGCTCCAAACCCCGGCGGAGGCCCTGGAACTGCTGAGCAGCTGGAAGAGAAGACGTCAAAACAGGGCCCTTGAGCATACGAGGGTCACATTTCGTTCGCAGTACGACGATCAGTCCTGCTCACTACTGCAGATCGTGTTTCTCTTATGCACGCCTTGGAGCTGTTCTCTGCATTCATAATTCCCCCAAAAACCTGTACCTTTCTCTCCAGTTACTCATAGTAGCAAAACAATTTTTTTAGTCACTTCATTTTTATGGGCGTCAAAATCTGTGAAGTGAGCAATAGAGTAAAAAAAAAACACATGTAAAAATTTTGACCTCATGTAAAAATGCTCTGCAGAAGGCAAATATCTGAAATAATTCCTCTACTGCAGCATCCATTGTAGGTCTTGTCCTAAAAGAGCACAGTGACTTTTTCATAAGTTCAAGATCATCAGCCTTTTAAAACAACATCTGATAGGGGTGGTCAATTCATACAAGCTTTGTGAAACCAGTACAGGACAGAGAAATACTGTCTGTCTCCCAGTCAGAGGAAAAGTTAGTGTTGACTTCAGCTCTTACAGTACACTGAAAACATGCTGTTTCCCCTAATCCTGGGATAAGAACTCATATCTTCGTACATATTAGGTAATTTAAAGATGACAAAACATTATAGGAAATAGAATTCTGTTAGGTTTGCATTGCACAGTGACACAGGACAGTTTGCAGTCCAGAAAAAAAAGTGAAAATTATAAAAGCAGTCTTTGAAACACCAGAATTTTGGGACACATTAGTTCTTACAAGCCTTACAGCAAGTTACTTTAAAAAGCCGTGTTTGCTGTTGGGTACTTAATCAACATGAGTCATGACTTCTGTAGCAATTACAAAATCTATTGATCTTATACTGTATCAACGAAAAATGAGGGCTGGTGTTTTAAAACAGCATTGTAGTTACATGAGAAAGGCCAATATTCTGCTAGTGTTCAAAATTTAACTATAGCAGCATCTTTTCCAGACTCAATATTAGCATCATGTCACCTTTAATACTAGAATTTCCTGGCATGAAAGCCATGAATGGCTTCAGCTTATCTAAAAAGAAGAAACAGAATAATCAGGAATTTAAAAGGACCTGGATATCGGCTCTGCACTGGAAACAGTAATATCCCTAGAATTAGGTTTTTGACTTCTTTAGAAATCCTATTTTGGAATATACTTCATGGTTTTATCCATGTGGTAAAAATGCTAAATCAGACTCTGTAATTAAATCTCATACACTCCCAATATCTGAATCTAACAAAGTATTTCCATATATCTCTATCTATCTATATTTCACAATATTAAAGCACTTTGCTGCAAAGGAGGAGGCTGATTAATTGAAATAGAATTTGCTTTTCCAGTCCATTTGTGCAAGCATTTCTGAGGACTTGATTACAATTATTAACTTAATGGATAGCTTCTTTTTTTTCATTATTAATCTGTTCTCTTCTGATTCCATTTTGAAGCTGTTTTGAGTAGTGATATTTGTGGAAATCAGACTTACAAAGAAGTGTAGCAATTTAACATTATGAAAGTTCTGACATTGCCTCCTGTCCAGCACTTCTTAACCAGCAAATATGTTTTCTGGAATGAGAAAATATTCTGCTAGAGGAGCAAATTACATCAGATGATGTATGCTGTTACTTAATGAAATTATTAGATTCTGACTGATTTAACTACGAAAAAACCATATGACTCAGATCTCTCAGGGGAGATGAAACAAATCAGGTTATTTTCCTACCAAGTCCTCCTGGTAAAAGCAGTGCACATTTAGGAAACACTACTCAGAGACGTGCACAGCACAAGTCCAACACATTGACTGGATTCTTTCTGGAGCTACACTGCCTGCTCAAATGTCAGTACCTGCCTAATAAGAGCAGTGGAAGCTTTTGCACTCGTCCTGTTCACAGGACACAAGAGTGCAGAAACATCCAAGCACTTCTTGCCTGCACTTTCCCTTGAGCCACAAACGCTGGAAGCTCCTCCAATCCCAGATGACAAAGCGAGAGGCTGCTCTACTCCCCCATCAGCCAAGGCTTTTCTGGGCCCCAGTACCTGCGTCCCCTGACAAAGGCCTTTGTCCCTCACCTGTGAACATTTTCACAAAGTCGGCACTCGACATGCTCATAACCACGTCAGCTGTCACAGGAGGCTTTCCAAACCCAGAGAGAATTCACACATTGAAATCTACATAAACCTGCCTATCTAATTCGTAATTACCCCCTGCCTACTGCATAATTGCTTAACTTGTGCAGCCTTGTGCAGTACGTGTCCCTGCACCTGCATGGGCCTCTTCGGGGGTCTCTAGTGGTCCCTGGTGGTCGTTTGGGGAGATGCCCCCTACTCAGTTTCAAGCGAAGTTCAGTTCAGGACGTGCAGAACCGCAGACTGAGTGTCAAAGAAGATGTCATCTTCTCAGACAATTGCCAGGCAGGTCATAAAACACAAAAGCTTTCCATAAACATTGAGCAACATCTGCTTAACCCACCTGATAGCATCTTTTTACATTTAAAAGAGAGGTTAAAGGGGAGAATGATACCATCAACTTCCATCTGCAACAGGGATCAAAGGAAGGGACAGGGACAGTGAATTCTGCAGGACTCAGAGCTTAAAGATTCTCTGGAAATCACAGAGAATTCTAAACACAGAGAATTCTGTTTAAACATATCAACTTGATCAGCATTTTACCTTACCACGGTGAACATGCACATTTAACAATAAAGGAAAGCTTTTGCAATTTACAAAGCAAATCAAGTTGAACAGCCCCTCAGAATGCTTAAAATGTAAGTCTCTTAGGTGTCTTCAGTATCACAAAACACTTTGGTGTGTTCTGTGAGTCCCTACAAAATAACCTGCACCGGGAGCCCAAGGAACTACCACCATCCATCCCTGGCAGAATGGTGCTAGTGTGACTGCTCAAGGAGTATTTCCAACAGAAAGGAACACTTCCAACTTGACCTCCTCTGCCCTTGCCTTATCCCTATTTTGACACTCTTATAAAGCCAGTTCAGCATTCTTAGCTGCTCTCCAACTTGACATACTACAATTTTGAAAAAGCAAAACCAACGCTTTTCTAAAAAAAAACCCAAAACATTTCTGCATTTCATCTCAGAGACTGTAAATCTCTTCTAGGATGCAAGACAGACTGGTTATGATATAATTTAGCAAGACAGATCATATGACTCTCCTACAAAATGTGCTGTTCTTCATTAGATTTCTTTTTGCAGCAATATTCACCTGTGACCTTCACTACAAAAAAGGATTATTCAAAATAATGTACAGATTATAAACCATTAATGTTTCAAAGTCCTGTGGTAGGTAACATTCCTTCACTAGCTTTACAGAGGCTCTGCAGCCACTTCCATAAACCTCACCCTGCAAATGAGAAACGGGGTTTTGGCAAATAGCTTGAATGGAGTCCAAATTCTTGAGAGAAAAACCAAAACAATCCACTTGAAATTCAGATGGCATTCATTGTCACCAGAATTGATCAACTTGTATATACAGTGGTTTTCCTACTACATCTTTCTATCTTGACTGCTGCCATCAAAACTGGAAACCTTTCAAAGTTGCAAAGAAAAATATCTGAAGTGAGAAACCACGTCTTTTACTGGTATGTAGTAAAAAGAAGAAATACTTATGAGTTGGGGAATTCCAACCAATTTAATTATTATAATTTAATATAACTACGTAATTTTTTTGTTACTAAGAAATGAAAAAAAAACACACAGAAAAATTCACCTAAACTCTTCTTCACATGCCTTATTTATTTCTAATAAATTCATACATTTTTTGCCAAATTTGGGAATTGCTTTTACCAATAGTATACCCATGAGTCCTTAGCATTTGTTTTTTGATATGCAAATGTTATTTGATATTCCAATCAAAAAGTAGTGAGTTTAAAGTGAGTATTTTAAATATAATGGTTCTTCTGCTAAAAATTATCTTCTTAATATGTTGAAATAACAGCAATATTCACTAGGGTGCACATTTGTTAATGAATGGGGGAAACAATATCCTGCAGACCATAGGATGGGAATACCAGTGAACTATGCCCCACGCGTGCTATGTGGTCTTGCACAAGTGGTTTTCCTCAGTTTAACTCCCTTAACATTTTCCTGTTTCTACCTATTTCTATATTCATATGGAGATACATTCATTAAAAGAAGTGCTCTAGGACTTGAGTGATGCTAAAATGTGAAATGTCACTCAGAAACACGGAAGGCTTGAAGTGGGGCAGCAAGTATGTTGCGATTGTCACATGGAGGACACACGGTGCCTTCAGAGCCGATTGCTGGCCTGACAGATCATCTCCGTGTCTTGAGGCCACTCGGGGCCCAGATGACAGCGCTCACTAGGACTTCGCTTGCCACCTCCTTCCGCACGGCTGCATTTCCCCATGCCCTGCCCCGGCTGCAGCCCGCTCAGCCCCGGCTGGGGGGTGGAGGGGGCGCGGCTGCCGGAGGGAGGCTCTGGCGGAGCGCGCTGGGCAGGGGCAGCGGGGGCAGCCGGGGAGGCGGCGCTGCAACGCGACACGGCGGCGTTGTGCAAGGTAAAAGGCCGGTGGGAAAAAATACCGAAATTAAAGGAATAGTTCCTGAAAGAGAAGGGCGCTCCACGTTCTCCTGCGAGTAGCTGCGGGGTCAGGGGCTAGCTCCAGATGAATGCTGCACCATCGGAGGGAAGGGCATTTGGGAGAGCAGAGGGGTGTCCTCCGCCCTGCTCCCCCGGACCGTGGGGTTTCTGCAGTGTAGAGAGCAGAGCACGGGACTGCAAGCACAGATGCAAGGGTGCTCAGCCCACGGTAAACCCGTGCTCCCCTATTCAGCACTCGAAGTGTGGGGAGGCGAGCTGCGGGAATACCGCGCAGACACCGGCAACACCGCTGAAACCCAGCGCTCCAGCTTTACCCCTTCTGTAGTGCCAGTTCAAATGCTTTCTGCCCCTCATGCTAAAAAACCTTCCAGGAGGTAAACTGATCCTCCTGATATAGAAAAAAGCTCCATCACTCCCGTTCCCCTATTACATATTGGAGAAAAAGAAAACAAAAACCACTCCGAGGGGAAGAGCGCTGAACCATGATGCCCAGAGGTTTCTCCCGCAGGTACTTCTGAACATGGCCAAAAGTGGCAGCTCTCTACACACAGACACAATGGCTCACTTCCATGGAGCACACTGCAGGCATGAGGCTTACGGTCTGGGCATGCCGCTATGGCAGTCAAGCCCTGCCTTGATCATTTGGGCCAAGTGGCTGCAGGGAGAATGAAGGAAAAGTGTGCCTGAAGATCTTAGCAAAGCACTGTCACTTCCATCTGTGCAGGATGTCAACTGTGGGCAAGCAGGTGGCATGGAAGATGTTACAGTTGCAAAGTATTCAGACAGCCCGCGGCCCCCTTAGGCTGTTCGTGCCTCCGTCATGCTGGAGTCTGCAGCCCTGTGACACTGTGAATTGTAGTGAGGTGAACCAACTACCACCATAATGTCAATACACAGACTGTTGCATCTGCTCAGGGCTCAGTTTGATTTCTGCTGAAGCCAGTAAAACCATGCCTCAATTCCTCCTGCCGGTTCAGACCCACCAGGTGATTTCCCCATCTGCAATCAGCTCCCGGTGAAACCTGAAGCCCTCTCAGAGTGCTGCACAGAATCTCTGTGAGAGCTGAAGGGGGAAAGACAAGCCAAAGGTGGAATCTGGTAGATTTGCCAACCACAGCAGCAAGTGGTCAGCATGGCAAGGATAGGAGGAGGTCAGAGTCCTCACTGGGCAACAGAGGGAGGAGGAGGAAAAGTTACATGTGCAGGGCGTGGAAGCGAGGGCTGACCTGGCAGTTATTGTGAAACGAGAGAGTAGGGGAGAGGATGAAGGACAGGATAGGTGTGTCTGGATGAACAGAGAATCTTACTGCAAGCTTTCTAATGAGCAGGGAATTCCAGAATCATTAAGAGGTGGAAGGGACTTTTGAAGATTATCTACTCCAAACCCCCTGTCAAGGCACAGTGACCAGAGCAGAGGACACAGCCTCCCTGGGCAGCCTGTTCCAGTGCTCTGCCACCCTCTACATAAAGAAGTTCTTCGTCATGTTTAAGTGGAACTCCTTGTGGTTTGTTTATGGCCATTGCTCCTTATTCTGTCTCTGGGCACCACTGGAAAGAGTCTGGCACCACGGTCTTGGCATCCACCTTAGAAGTATTTATATGAATTAAGGAGATCCCCTCTCAGTCATCTCTAGACTGAACAGGCCCAGCTCCTGCAGTATGCCGAGAAAACCTCCAGGCCCCAAATCATCTCTGTGCTCCTCCACTTGACTGACTCCAGTAGCTTCTTGTCTCTCTTGTCCTTGGGAGAGGAGCCCCGACTGGACACAGCACTCCAGAAGATGAGATGGAGGCAAAGCCGCAGTGATTTGAGTCCAAGTGGCAAGAGACCAAAGCAAAATTTCACACATATGGCGGAGAACGAAACTATGCGGAAAGCCTCCCAGCTCCAGCCTTCCTCCGGAGTAGGCCTTTCTCCAGTCCCAGGCTGCCTCACAGCCCCCGCACCGGCCGGGCCGAGCGGCGGGGCCCGTTGCGGGAGCGGCCCCGGCGCTGCCCCGGCCCCGCCCCGGCCCCGGCCCCGGCCCTGCCCCGCCCCGAGCGGCCGTGGCGGCTGCGCAGCGCAGCGCAGCGGAGCGGATCGGCCCCGGCCTGCCCCGACCCCGGCCCTGCCCCTGCCCCGCGCCGCCATGCTGCCCAACACCGGGTAAGGTGCCCCCGCCGCGCCGGGCCGGGGCCGCGCCGCCGCCCAGGGCTCTCGGGCAGGCGGGCAGGCTGCGGCCGGAGCTTCGCTGCACACCCCGGAGCGCTGTTCCCCCGCGG
Source organism: Eopsaltria australis (assembly GCA_034509425.1). Taxonomy (NCBI): domain Eukaryota; kingdom Metazoa; phylum Chordata; class Aves; order Passeriformes; family Petroicidae; genus Eopsaltria; species Eopsaltria australis. Next base: position 286,603 of record JAVTVJ010000765.1, on the reverse strand, counting down.
GGCGTGCGGCACTCGCAGCCGGCCGAGAGCCAGGGCTTGTGGCGGAGGACACGCGTGTCCCCGCGGGCCTGAGGGGCCGGGCCGGCCGAGGTGCTCTGGGAAGCACCAGGGCCCCGGGACGAGCAGTTCGGGTCGTATAGGGGACTTGAACGGTACCTTTCGCAAGGGAAGCAGTTATTGCAGGAGTTTAATGTAAATTAGGCAGTGTATCAGTAATTTTATAAGGAACATATATATTGACGTATAATTACTTATAATTATTTCTACTAGTGTTGTTGTTATTATTGTTATTATTGTTATTGTTTTTGTTATTGTTGTATAGTACTATAGTCTTCTACTACTGTCTCACCTGGCAGTCAAATTTTCTTCCTGTATAGGATCTTAATTTAGAGGTGTTTTCTGCCTTTTGGCTTTTCAGAGGCCAACACTGCTAGCAGCTGGGAAGATAAGTTATTATTTGTTCCTGTATGTTATAAACAGGATTGTCAAATTCCTAACATCTGTATAAGCTGTAATAAGTGTCCCTGATGTGAAAGTCTTTATTGGCAGTCATCTGTGATGGGAAAGGAACCAATCTTAATGTTTTTCAAGATTCCCAAGATTGTAGGACACAGATGAGAATTTTCTGTCTTAGTAGCAGAATTCAACTCTGATGGAAGTGATGCAGCTGTGATCTTCACAATACAGGTCATAAGAAATTTTAGCCTGGCAGGTGCTTTGTAAACTTTAAGCTATTGAGCTACTAAGTGAATTAAGAAATAAATCCCTAGTCTTGCAAATATGACTAACTAACCACCACCATCTGAGCCTGACCAACCAACCAGTTTTTTGCCTGTCAGGTTGCACACACATCCAGATCATAGCATCATGTCTTAAATATGAAACAAAAAGATTGTGACAATGTTGAAAGACTTGCATTCACCCACTCTGTTGAGCAAAGGGCCTGCTTTTCCTACCAGTGTAGTAGAAGTCATTGAGCTTTTGATGCCCTTCACAAGATTCTGCTGCAGGTGAACTTTGGTTTTCCTGACACCACCCCAACATGCCCTAATAATGTCTCTGATTCCTTCTTTGTGGCCTGTCCTTGCACCTGCTCCTTGTATGACACCTTTCTTGGGAGCTGAGTATCAAGTTCCCTGCATAGCCCTGCTGGTCTCCTTCTTGTCTTCTTAAGTAGACCACGGCAGCCCCAGGCCGGGCTTAAAGTCCCATCAGCTTTTCTCTGCTGCTTTCACCTCCAGGCCTCTAGAGCTGCCTCCTGCTGGATCCTGTTTGCCTCTTCCATGACTAAGGTGAATTCTGCTGACCTCCTGCTGGTTGGTTGAAGGTAGAAACTGGATTCTGGCCTTATTTTACTGAGTTCTTGATTGTGTATTTCAGAGTTGAACTTTGCTCACTGTGCGTGTGACCAAACTCACAGCAGTAGTTTTTTGTGGTTCACTGTTCTCTTTAGATATTTTTCTTCCTTTGCCTTTCTAAGACTCTTAAGACTAAGATTTTGCAGATAGAAGCTGTTTGAAATGACACCTTCAGGACATGGTTAACTTTCTGAGATCTGTAGATGCCTAGCCCTGCCTCTGCAGTGGAAAATCACTCCCCATTTCTGCCCCATTCCAATTTTCTGCCTTCTGAAAGCAGGCATCCTCCTAGAGAACATTTAAAAGATGGATGTGCTCAGATTAGAAGGGAAAAAAAAACATCTGAAACCAAAGGGGGAGAAACAATATTAAGTTTGGCCCAGTCTGAAAGGAAAACTGATGGAAGCTCAGAGTGTAAGCTTTGGTAGCATTTGTGATATGGTATTTGTGATGCTAACAAAAAGTGAAGTCACTATTGCACATAGTTATATAAATTCTTCAACTGAAGTTAGAAACCTGAACCTCCTGGGTTTTGCTACAGTGTTACAAAAAGCAACTTGAGCTTTATGCAGAACACTGAAACACACATTCCTTCATATGGAAAACCTGTTGTCTAAAAGGCTTTATCACTGAATATGTTTGTGGAGATGATATTTCTGTTTTCAAAAATTCAGTGATGTTGTGTTGGCCAGACGACCTTTGTAGACTTTAAAACTTGTTAGTTTCTCTAAGTTGATTGGACTCGTTTATTCAGAGGACCCATTGAACTACATGCAGTTACTGGGAAGCTGTTGAGTGTAGAAGATTTAAGAGGAAAATTGACATTTCTGAAAATAAAGCTTTTGGTATTTGTGTATGGCATTGTGGTTCTGGACCTTTTTACCCTTATACTTTATACCACATTGAGACACGAGTTTTTTGTGTTTAGAGCACCGTGGTTAATAGATGACAGAGATCTGTGTAGGTGTGTTCTCTTGTTAGAAACTGACATTTTGTTTTTACAAATTACTCCTTTTCCATTGCTGTGGAACATAGCAGCTCTGTTGTAAAACAGCATGTTGGATCTTTTTACAAAAAGGGAAAAATGTAACTGGGTGACCTGTGTAACCTTCTTTATAGTGTTTGCAAACTTGGGGTGTGGTCTTACATCAGTGAAACCTTTCTGTAGCTGTAACCATCCCTTTTGCGTTCCCCAGGCTGTTTGTCTTAGAAAACGCCTTAGGATGAAGGCATTTGTCTGGTTGGGAGACTGCACTAATTACATTTGCCCTTGGAGTCTGATAAAAGTCAGATGATGACAGCTTTTGCTTTAATCTCCTCTTCTTTACCGTGCACTTCCCCCTTCCTTTAGGAAACTGGCAGGATGCACTCTCTTCATCACAGGCGCGAGCCGGGGCATTGGCAAGGCCATTGCTTTGAAAGCTGCCAAGGATGGTGCCAACATTGTGATAGCTGCCAAGACAGCTGAGCCCCATCCTACTCTTCCAGGGACTATCTACACTGCTGCAGAAGAAAGTAAGTTGTAACAAATGACAGTGCTGGGCTGGGTGTGTATCCTTGCATAATTATCATACCTGAGTGGAAAAATGCATAGACTCTTAATTGCAGTTCACCTTTACTAAAATAAGCTTAGTGCTTCTCTTTCCTCCCAGGAATCCTGTAATGTTGATGTAATGAAGATGGGTGTGTGTATAAATGTAAAAATGCTGAACTACTTGAGATATATGAAATAAACATTCACAGTGTTAAGATTAGGTTTTGGCCTCACTGCTCTTCATACAACATGTTAAAAGGTCACAATTTGCCAATGTGATTTTCAGTGCGTTCTTGAAGCATGTCATTGCCTGAAAGATTCTCAGAAGATTCATATTAGTTGTCCCATCTTAGAGAAAATTTTTAAATGTTTAATTTTTTAATTGTGCAGTTGAAGCAGCTGGAGGAAAGGCTTTGCCATGCATTGTTAATGTGAGGGAAGAACAGCAAATCATTAATGCCGTGGAGAAAGCTGTGAAGACTTTTGGAGGTAAGTTAAGGTGTGGGGGAAACCTTAACAGGCAGATTGTTCAAACAAAAAGAAAATAGAACCACCTACCTTACTCATGCTTTTTTTCTTTAAATGCTAATGTGAAATGGCTTACTTTAAAACCAGGGATTGATATTTTGGTGAATAATGCAAGCGCCATCTCTTTGACGGGCACTTTGGAAACAGCAACGAAGAAGGTCAATCTCATGATGGATGTCAATGTACGAGGAACCTATCTTACGTAAGTGCTGAGGGAAGGAAGCAAAGCAATTGTAACAGAATGTATGATGTTATTTCAGTTTTTCTGAGAAATTCTGAAGCTGTCTTGCTGCCCTAGAATTTGAGTGTAGATATTCTGCATGTGCTCACAGAAAATTGCTCAGTTATTGGTCACCTGATTTGAATTAATATTTCCAAGAATTATTTGCAAATTGGAGTAAACAGAAACCTTGTTACGACAGTCATTAAAAGTTCACAAGCCCCTCCATGCATGTTGGAAAGAAAAAGTCATTTGTTTCAAATGAAACTCCAGCTTGGCTTTGTTAAATGCTGATGCTCTGTTATTTCAAGCAAAATGACTAAATTTTTGCATACATCAAGTCAATATCTTACTGTCAGTTTCCTTCTTACAAGATTCTTTCTCATCTTTAGAGACGTTGTATAACGTTGCATACATACTTTTAAGTATGTATAACGTACTTAAAAGAGAAATGTTAAAGATATAACTTAATGATCCAAAGTGTTCTCCACCTACTTTCAGCTTACCGATTTTGTTATTTATTTAAATTAACATACCAAGGTTTGATTTCACAATTCCCAGGGTCCTTATTTTGCACATTTTTGGAGGTGGATGTAGTGGGTTGAATCATCTTTACATTTACAGGATGTCATTTAAAGCATCATCTTAAAATGAAGACTTTGATTTTCACAGGGTTTACAAAAAAGCCCCTACGATGGTGGAGTTTCTCTAAATTCAAATTTTGCTTGGTGTGATCAGAAAGTTTTGTATCAAAGTATTACCAGAGAATTATAGAATAATTTGGGTTAGAAGGTGCCTTTAAAGGTCATCTAGTCCTGTCCTTCAATCTAGAATAGATTGTTTGTCATTCTCCTTTGTGCAGATCAGTCTGGTTGCCAGCTCTTTATAAATTACTGAATAAATTCAACTCTATTGCTAGGTTAAGTTCCATTTTCTCCTCACCACCCAATAGCAACAGTGATTTTCTTGATGTTGCATCTAGCTATTCCAAATTAATGGGGAATTCTTAAAATATATTTTTGGTCCTGTTCGGCCCTGAAAAGATTAAAGATCAGGTTCTGTGTGCTCCAAGCGGAAGAGCATAAGAAAAATCAGTGCTTCTCAAGGGAACTTTGTCATTGCTTTTGTAATTCTCAGTTGAGATAACCTAGTGAAGCATTTTCTTCCTTTCTGCTGCTTGCTTCGTGTGTTGATTCTGATTGTAATTTGTTGAGACCTACTTTCAATTTAATGTTCAGAAAATTACAATGGCTTTAAAAACAGGTGTGGATTTTTTGCCTGTGTAGAGGCGGTGGTAGGGAAGATGTCCCATCTTACTGAGTATAACTGTTGACATAGAATCGTGGAATTGTTGAATCGTAGAATGGATTGGGCTGGAAGAGACCTTAAAAGATCATATACTTTCAAACCCTCAGCACGGGCAGAGACATCCTCCATAGACCAGGTCACTCAGAGCCCATCCAGCCTGGCCTTGAACACTTCAGTGGGTAGGGAATCTACAATTTCTTAGGCAACCTGGTCCAGTGCCTTTCCACTCTCAGAGTAAAGAATTTCTTCCTATTATCTAATCTCAACCCAACCTCTTTCAATTTAAAGCCATCCCCCCTTGTTCTCTCACTCCATGCCCTTGTGGAAAGTCCCTCTCCTGCCTTCTTGTAGCCCCTTTTGGTATTGGAAGGCTGCAGTAAGGTGATCCCAGAGCTTGCTCTTCTCCAGGCAGAATAACTCTCAGCCTCTCCTTGCAGGAGAGCTGCTCCATTCCTCTAACCAACTTGGTGGTCTCCTCTGGAGTTGTCTCAAAAGTCCAATGTCCTTCCTGTGGTGGGACCCCAGAGCTGGATGCAGGGTTCAAGGTGGGGTCTCACCAGAGCAGAGCAGAGGGGCAGAATCTCCTCCCTCCCCTGCTGCCCACGCTGCTTTGGATGCAGCCCAGGTCATGTTTGGCTTTCTGGGCTGGGAGTGCCCATGGCTGGGTCATGTCCAGCCTCTCACCCACCAGCACCCCCCAGTCCTTCTCAAAGGGCTGCTCTTGATCTGTTCATACCCAGCCTGTGTTGATGCTGTGATGCAGCTCCTTGTTCTTGGTCTTGTTAAACCTCATGAGATTCCCATGGGCCCACTTCTCAAACTTGCCTCCAGCTCCTTCTGGATGGCATCCTGACCTTCAGGGGTGCCAACAGCACCACTCACTTTGGGATCATTTGCAGATTTCCTGAGGGTGCACTCTATTGTTTCATCTGTGTCATTGATGCAGATATGGAAAACACTGGTCCCACACCAACCCATGAGGGACACCTCTTGTCACCGATGTCCATCAGGACTCTGAGCCATTGACCACTGCCCTCTGGATGCCACTGTCCAGTCAGTTTCTTATCCACTGAACAGTCTGCCCATCAAATCTCTCCCCGAGTTAGATAGAAGGATGTTATGAGGAACCTTCTCTAAAGCTATACAGACTGAATGACAGCTGTAGCACTACTCTTGTCCGCTGGTGTAGTCCTTTCATCATAGAAGGCCATTTGGTTGGTCAGGGAGGACTTGCCCTTGGTAAAGACCCTCTGACTGTCCCAAATCACCTCCCTGTCCTAGGATCACCTCCTGATTCTAGGAGAATTTGTTCCATGATCTTCCCAGGCACAGAGGTGAGGCTGACGGGTTGGTAGTTCCCGGGGTTTTCCTGTCCACCGTTTTTAAACATCAGTGCAATGTTTCCCTTTTTCCAGACACCTTATTCCACAGTTTTTCAGATATGGAGAGTGGCTTGGCAACTACATCAGCCAATTCCTTCAAGAGTGTGAGATGCATGTCATCAGGCCTCAAGGACTTGTGTATGTTCAGGCTCCTCAAATGGTCAGAAACCTGATCTTAAAGTGGGAAGCACTTCGCTCCCCCAGTCCCCATCCTGCTGTCCATCCACTTAAGAGGTGTGGGAAGAATTTTGCTCTTCTGAAGCTCAGGGCCCTGACTTTGCTCTTTGCCTGACCCATTTACCTCTAGACTGTGAATTCCACCAGTGCACAATCACTGTAGCCCAAGCTGTCTCCCATCGTTAGGTCCCTGATTAGCTCACTTAGGTTTGTGACCATCAGGTCCAGTATGGCATCCCTTCTGGTAGGCTTATTATCTGGATTAAAGAGTTATGCTCCATGCATTCCCGGAATCTCCTGGATTGCCTACAGCTCACTCTTCTACTTTTCCAGCAAATATCAGGGTGGCTGAAGTCCCCCAGCAGGACAAGTGACTGCAACTGTGATCCTTCCTGTAGCTGGAGCAAGGAGGTCTCATCAATAGGGTACCCTTGCAATGACACCAACCACAAGGCTGCCCTTGTTGCCTCAGTCTCGTTTCTTACCCATGGGCTTTTAATTGCTCGTTGTTCTTCAGTTCACAGGTTCTTCAGAGATGGCTTGTCACACTCAACCTATCTCTTGATGCAGAGGGCAACTCCTCCATCTCTCTTTCCTCCCCTGTCCCTTCTGAACAGGTTGTAGTCATCAATGGCTGCAGTTGAGTAATGGGATTTATCCCACCAAATTTCAGTAATGGCAGCTAAGTTTCTTAGTTCCTGTGCATTAAGAAATTGAGGCATTTGTTACTGAACCTGCCACTGGAAAGAGCTGAGACCCCAGGACAGTTAAGCAAGTGGTAAATTATTTACTTTGCTTACTATGGTGATTTTGCTATTGAAGGTGTTGAAGTTTTCCCCTCTGTGTCTGAGAGTATACATAGGTCCTGTTGGAATATGTGAATAGTTGGTCACTGGTGTGGTGATGTTTTCACCCTCTGAAGCTTGATTAAAAATTCTCAAGCAGAGATCAAATATAAACATGTACCCTAGTGCTAGAAGTGAGGTCCGAAGACAGTTTCTGTAGAGTAAAATTCTGATTTACAGAGATGTGTAAATTCAAAGTAGAATTCTCTTAGAAGAGAATAGGTGTTCATTTTTCTTTGGAATATTTGTAATAACATTCTGCTATGCAGTGTTATTTCTTCAACAAGATTTTAAAGAAGAAATAGGTATGGGATCAGAAGAGAATATTTTTATGACTAATTGATGCTCTGCACTGTTAATTTCGGTTGCTGCCTTACAGTGTTTTGTTGCCCCTACCAGAACTATTACAAGGAGACTATGGCTTCTGAGTGTCTGGAAAATTAGCTTTAGTCACAGCTGGTGCACTGATTGGAGAATGGGGTCCAGTTTGCAGGAATGAATACTAGGCCTGAGATAAGTGATCTCCAACAGATATTTTTTGTTGTTCTTTACATCAAATACTTGATACGAGAAGAGGCTTTGTCTTGAAGCTGTCATGAAAATAGTGGTCTACTAGTATTGTTTTTACTGTAATTATAGATTTTCCGTAAAATAAGAGGAGACTGATATGTCTGAATCTGTCTTTCAGGTCTAAAGCATGCCTTCCCTACTTGAGGAAGAGTAAGAACCCCCATATCCTGAACCTTAGCCCACCTATGAATATGAATCCCATGTGGTTCAAAAATCATTGCGGTGAGTAGCATTCAAAGCCTTTGTTGCTATTTTGAGAGAAACGTGTAAGTACCTGGTGAAGTGTGCAGTAGTGGCAGTCCAGAATGCCAGATCTTGTGTCTTTAGCACTACACACAAATTGGCACTGATGGTTCCTCAGAGCATTTTGTACCTGACATACAAAAAATTGTTATGTGGGAAAATGTTGGTCAGGTTTCAAGGCATCATCCATCCTTTTTGTTTTCAGGGTAAGTCTATGCTTTTCTGTGGGAATTGTTAGGATTACATAATATTTTCTGCTCCGAATAGAGGCTGAAACCCAAAATTTATTTTCTTTCTGATTCAGCTCCATGTTTGTTTTCTTTTACTATGGATAAAGCTCAATGTTGTCTTTTAATATGGAAATTATTTTGAGGTGGAGAAAGAACTCCATGTTATCCTGCAGCTAGTGTTGCGCATTCTAAAACTGTAGAAAAAACTTTCATTTTGTACACTTGTCATGTGAAACTCCAGCAAGTTCCAGTTCTTTCCCCAAAAACGTTTCCCTTCTCAAAGCAGATAGGTAACGAGGATTTGTAATTCCTGTCCCCCACTTTTTTTTGTCTATAGGATACTAGTTTGGTCCTTAACAGCTAGTATACCTTAGGCATCTTGAAAAAAATTCATCACTCTTGTCAGTGTGCTGTGTATAAAAATGCAGCTAGGCTTCAATTATTTTTGGCAAAATGTGTAGCTTTCATTTTGTTTGCAGTGAAAAGACGACAGACTATAGTTTGTATCTGATGGGGATGACAGGGAGAAGGGAGAGATCATGACTCTAGGGAAGTACTGTTTTTTCTGAAAAACCTGAATTTTCTGTGTGAACCAATTACCTGTTTTATCTTCCTTTCATAATTAAAATTAGATTCTACATTGAGGGTAAACTTACTTGTTTTTGCACTTCTTGACTTAGCTTATACCATTTCTAAATATGGGATGTCCATGTGTGTCTTGGGAATGGCAGAAGAATTTAGAGGAGAAGTTGCTGTCAATGCTTTATGGCCTAAAACAGGTAATTAAAAAAAATATTACTAAAATACTGGCTTTCTGTATTTTGTCTGCTAAAGCTTGTTTTATTTGACACTGAATATACTTCAGATTTCTTCTGGAATAGATTCAAGTGGCTGAGCAGTTCTTTTATGTATTTTTTTTTTATTCTGCATGGGTTCTGGTTTTCATTCCTCATTCTCACTAGACTATTGCCACTTTGATTGTGTCTTCAGCTAGTTTGAAACTGTGTGTGCAGTGTTTGGTTTGCCTATGCTTTTTCTGATGCACCAAGTGTTTTGGTTTGGACAGAATCACAAAAATATTAGTGTGCCTTAATGAGTGGGTATTGAACATCTGTGTATGTAGTACTATTTAGAATTCCTTGCAAGTTAAACTGCGAGAGATTACTGACAAGAGAGATACCTCTGTACATGTGGAAACAATTTTTAAAAGGCGTATTCCTAGAAGTTTCAGCGCAGTGCAGTTCTGTGAAGAGTTGTTCACAGAACCATCTGATTGCAAATTACAGGAAATTAAAGAGCTCTCTGGAAGAAAAATAGCTCAGTGCTCTGATGTTGTATTAGCTTCAATTTGTTTTCTTTGGGTCAGTGAGGTTAAGGGCTGCTGTTTGTCAAGGAGGCCAGTCTCTTCTCCCCAAATGCATCTATGGGCAGAAATGATACTGGGTGTTAAAATTAATACCAGGCAGAGGGTAATCCTGCACTTCAGTGGTGGAAGCCCAGTCATTGTGTTAGAAAACATTACAGCAGTGTTTATTTCCTTAACTGGTGCAAGGAAGGAAGAGGAGATAAAAATATGAACTAAGATCGTGTTCTGAGGATGGTGCTCCAGTTTAAGAAGTGTTTGTACACAGACACTTTTCAATGTTTTCCTGTTAGGAGTTGCAGGCCCCTTTTAATCTTTAGTGGGAACTGGAACTCTCTTACCCGCTTTCTCTAAAGTGAGGAATGTGAGGAAAACTTAACTATTTCAGGCATAATCAGCCAAATTTCTCTGCTTAAATACTGTAGGTGATTAGGAGTTGAATAGCTGGGTTGGTTTGTCTGACAGACTTGGTCCTTTTTCATTGGTCTGGATGGTTGCAGCTTAAATTCTTCCAGTAAATGAATGCCTCATAATTCTGCTCACTCTGTGAGTTCTACTCACAGGAATATTTTGGTAAGGGATTGACTTTTTACATTATAATTATGTCATTCATGATAATTATATCATAACAAAACCTGTTCTATTTTGAGGACAATAAGGTCTTCATTGGTGATGTACATGCATAACTACATGCATAACTTAAGAATATGGATTGCCTTGTGGTGGAGTCAAAGTTCACCTTTCAGGTTTCAAGTGTGTGTTTTATTTTGTTTATTTCTGAGGCAGTTAAAAGAAGTGTGCACTTGTTTCCGCATACTTGCTTCTTGAGTGCCCTAGGAAAACCTAGAAAAATTTTCAATGGAGATTTCCCAGGATCTATGTCATCTGGAATAGAACCATGAAATCTGATTCTTGATCTTCAGTTCCCTAGATCCTATCCATTCCCTCTGTCTTATCTTTAAAATGCACTGCTGAATCCAGTATGTGGGAGTAATTTGGTTGCTCATTAACAGAGATGACCTTTTACCTACCATTGTGTGGTTTTTGGTCATTGACTGATTTAACGATGTGTATTGCCTATAAGAGTTAGGGACAGTAAAGCAATTAATCCAGAGTGTCTCGTTCAGGTAGAGAGACATGGTATGAAACTGCAGACAACCAATTTGACTTACTTTTTCATGAAAAGGATGTTACATGATTACCTGTGTCTTGTAAATGCACATATTCACATGCTGGATAGACACATTATGGGGATCCTCCGCAGCTTTCTTATTCTGAATGTGCTGGAAAAAATATCCACTACTATTGTGAAAATGAGTCAGTGGCTTTATGGGTCCTGTTAAAAGCTAAAGATTTTTTTTTCTGCAGGGACCAGCTGGTTATGCTAGGTATTTATTTTGCAATGTGAATGTTTTCCCCCACCCATCTTAATAATTTTACCTCCTTTTTCATTGCAAGGGAAAAATGAACATGGAAGAATTTCTCCACCCACTCACAATGGAAATTTTTCAGAGGGGCAGCTAACTTTATAAGCAGAAGTTACGTTAAGTCTTATGTCACACAGTTGAATACATTATTTCTTTCTACTTTTGGCTTATGCTGCAGCACTCCAAATATCAGTAGTAGTACCAGTGTCTCAGATGTGATCTAGTATTAAAAAAAAGTCTATGATGTCTATGTCTATTAATAAAACTTCTATAAAATCTGACATTCTTAATGTGGGGAAGTGGGAAACCCAATCCAAATACAGTTATATCATTCTTTTGAGAATTGCAGTGCCACTGTGCCCTCGGTAACATACCCATACCTGCTAAAGTAAGAGGAGAACTCTCTGGGAGCTGCTACTGGTTAGAGTGCAGCTAATACTTGTTCCCCACAGGATCTTGCAGAGCATGAGGCTTGGAAGTGTAGGAAGATTCAATTTACAGATTAAAACAGTATATATTCTAATAAATGCTTTTTAAAATGAAGATTTCTCTATGTGAGATGCTGCAAAGAAATAAAAAAAAAATTAGTTAGGCTTTCTATAAAACCAAAGGTATACAAGCAAAGCTTTTTATTTGCAGAAATCACGCATGCTCATTCAGTGATGCCTCCATGAAAACTGATATGGCATCAAGTATAAAAGAAGATCATAATGTGTGAATTCTCCAATACAAAAAACCATGCTTTCTAAATGTTTATTTCCAAAAGTGAGGAAGTTAACTTCTTTATTGTGGTCATCCAGAGAGGTAGTGTTACAGTCTTTCACAGTATCTGAAATACAGTTGCAAAGCTCCTAATTTAAAAGTTCACTGTCATCTCATACAAATGCATTTATTTTCAGTGTTAGAACGGACGCCAGGATCAGTTCATTAACCTGACTCTCTAAACACATGTAGGCATGTTGGTAATAAGATGCCAGAGTTCTCTATTTATCTAAAAGTGAAAGAGGATGTTTGGCAAAAGGGCAAGGGGCAATCCCATCACAAAGAGTGCAGAGGAATAGTAGAGGTGTCCTGGGACAGAACTGTAAGTCTCTTCATGTGTGTTAGAGGCAAACACGTATCACTTTATATGAAATGGATGTGATAATGTGCAGCCAGACTATGAGGCAGTACTGTTTTAAATCTTCTTGCTTCTATCTATGCAGATAGGGTGACTGTGCTCAGAAGAATAATAGTAGACAGTGACAGAGAAGTGACAGAACTGTGGGCCAGGAAAAGTGAGCAGCTTAATGAATCCTCAGAATAAATATGTTCAAGGCAACAGAACTCGATAAATTTCATCATAGTATTTACAGAAATATTCTCAGAACTTTTGGTAATTACTAAAAAAAATAAATCTTGCAGGGCTGATACAATTTCAGAAGATCAAAAAAAGGCAGATTTATTAACTTTCTTAAAATATGAGAAAAAGACCTAGGTAGACCTACATGTATGCACAGGATATCTATTTGTCATTTTTTATTTAGATGTATATGTATAGCAGTTCACTTGATTTGAACAAAAAGAAGCTGAGGTTGCTTAATGGTAAATGAAACCTAGAAGCTAATTCTCATCACAGACTACTAAAGTAATGAAGTCAGCAAGGACATCTACGCACTTCTGCACGCTCCTAGAAAACGCTTGGACGGGAGCTCTCAGGCCAGTCCTGAAGACTTCCGTACTTTTTCCCAGTACCTACTCTGAAAGGTGAATGAATGATCCAGCTCAGATACATATGTCCTGCACAGTGCTTTTTTTTTTTTTTTTTTTTTCTATTTAAGGAATGTTGGGATCATTTCTGTATCGAAATTGTAGTTACTTTGTGTGGAATGGAAGCACTGAAAGGAGGAGAAGGTTTATCCTTCTGCCTCCCTGATATTCTGGCCCGATATGTAGGAAAGGATTTGTGGATCTGTCTCAGAACTTGGGGTTAGAGTGTTGAGTTCTAAACAGCAGATGGGAAAAACAAATGAAGCAGAACATATGAGGGAAAAAACAGTAACATGGCAAAAGTCAAAAGCTGCAACCAGACAGCCTTTCTGTCTGTGTCGTTCTGTGGAATAGGATGAAAAAAAATGGAATGGATACCTCAGCCTGGAAGAGCAAATCACAGACTTAGACAGCAACATGCCACAATATTAGTAGTTCCCATAAGAAACATAAAGAAGACTAGTGGAATGGCACAGAAGTAATAGAATTGCTTAATAAAAGAATCAGAAACCTAGGAGATGTGGATTTTATTCTTAGGTCTAACACATCCTTTCTGTGAAATACTGAACAAGTTGGATGAGGTTTTGTTATTTGGTTTCTCACTAACTTAGGAGAAACCCCTTAGTAGCTCTTGGGAGTTATCAAAAGACTAAAATTAAGCATCAAGACTTTCAGTGTGATAATCATCAAAGCAAATTCCTCCTTATAACTGATGTGTCATACATTCACTTTGAGGAAAACTGTTGTCCTGTTAGTTTTTCATGTCCTGAACAACTGATGGAAAACTGGTGTGCTGATAAATACATAGAGGGATGTGAATCTCATAAAATGTTCTGGCCTTTTTGATTCCTGTAATAGTTTCATGGGTTTTTACTGTTGCTTGTTAAGAACTATTTGTTGATTACTAGTATTTCACAGCTTCTGTCTTCTTAGTGTTTCCTTTTGCCTGAAAGGAAAATGAAGTTTGTTTACTTGTGAAAGAAATGAGAATTCCTATCATCAGTGTTAAAGCTTTGTTTTCTTACCCTCCAAACTTTCTAGCCATACATACAGCTGCTATGGATATGCTGGGAGGAGCTGGAATAGAAAAACAGTGCAGAAAAACCGATATCCTGGCAGATGCTGCATATTGCATTTTGACAAAACCAAAAACTTTCACTGGAAACTTCATTATTGATGAAGTTCTGCTGAGAGAAGAAGGAGTTAAAGATTTTGATGTTTATGCAATTGCACCAGGTAAAAGAGATCTTTAAAGGTGAGAAGTAAGTTCAGGAAGGAGGGAAGGACATATGGAGAATATTAATACAGTTTTGTTTCCCAGGGTTCTTAAACTCATTTGTAAAAAATGTTGCTTTGCCTCAGCTTTGAGAACATGCCTTACTGGAAAGCCCATATGGATCCACTGAGAGTTTAATAATTAAATGCCTATTAAATCAAATTAAGAAATTCTTTAATGAAAAGAAAACTTACCTGCATTGTAGATGTATATATTAACAGTTCATGAGATAGATTTTTATGTTTTTCTTCTCTGATGTTTTTCATTGCTACCTTAGAAGCCTTCTAGGTCAGATTTCAAATGAACAAAACTAAACATGTTATTTCATGTTATGTTTTTCCTTCAAATATATATATAAACTGAGATACAGTACTACTTGACTGTAGTTTCAGATTAAATGGATTCCTCCTGTGCAACTTTACTTGGATTTACTGTTACATTTTTCCTCCCTCTTAGGTCACCCTCTGATGCCTGACTTCTTCTTAGATGTTGAAATTGACACTACAGCTGTGAAGCAAGAAAAATCTGGTAGGGAAAGCACTGTGTGTACAAGTCCATAATTTCCATAATTAATTTCATTTCGCAGTAATGAATGCCCTCTCTTTTTCTTTTTTCTCTGATGAATTTGGACTCCACTCAAGCTTTTTAGCAAAAACCCTTTTCTCATTTGGGGAGTAAGATTTATGGAAGTGACTATGTTCTTAAAACTGGGGAAAAATCATACCTCCTGTAGGACTCTCTTGGTGTAAAGTCAGTGCATTATTCTGAAGAATTCTTTCTTAATCATCTGAATTGTGGTAGTAGGGAGGTCACAGGTGAAAAAAGAAATCAGACTGCGAACAGCATATTTTACAGGAATATCTCCTTTGCCTTTCTAATTTATACAAAAGAATATGACATAAAGCCTTCATGGCTTCTTAGATGAAACGTGCACAATTTACACAATTAAAATAACTCTTGGATGAAATGTAGAAATTTTTTTTAGAAAAGCATTGGTTTTGCTTTTTCAAAATTGTAGTATGTCAAGTTGAAGGGCAGCTAAGAATGCTGAACTGGTTCTATAAGAGTGTCAAAATAGGGATAAGGCAAGGGCAGAGGAGGTCAAGTTGGAAGTGTTCCTTTCTGTTGGAAATACTCCTTGAGCAGTCACACTAGCACCATTCTGCCAGGGATGGATGGTGTTAGTTCCTTGGGCTCCCGGTGCAGGTTATTTTGTAGGGACTCACAGAACACACCAAAGTGTTTTGTGATACTGAAGACACCTAAGAGACTTACATTTTAAGCATTCTAAGGGGCTGTTCAACTTGATTTGCTTTGTAAATTGCAAAAGCTTTCCTTTATTGTTAAATGTGTATATTCATTGTGATGAAGTAAACCACTGATCAAAGCAGTAAATTGATTTCCACCTTAGAAGCATTTGCAGAAGAATTTATGAAAATATGCATATTCTTTACAAGACAGACAAGACAGAAGTATTTTGGGATGAAAGCAATGGTTATTAAAGACACTGATTTTTTTTTTTTTTTTTTTAATGTTGGGAGTAGTGTATGGATTACATTAGAAAACTTGTGTGGACAAGTGTAATGAACTGTAAACAGTCAGAATTTTGCTGTGGCTTTATTTTCACTTTTCCTTTTATCTATCAGGAATCAAAATTTATTGCAGAATTACGTTTGGCAATGTATCCCTATTCAGATTCCCAGGTGGAGAAAGCATCCTTTATCAGTGTTAATACTGAAATGGTCAAAAAATCATTTTCCCTACTTTGAAGCCTAAATATTTTCAAATGGAGTTCTCTGCTCATGTTTTTTCATTAATTTTTAAAGTGGTTTGCATTTGAAAGACAAAAATAATCTTTCTCATAGGTGCTGCCAAAGAGAAGAAATTAAGCGGATCCCAGCAGGAAGGTGCAGATGGAGCCAAGGAGCCATCGGGTCCTGTTGCAGAGACATTCAGGGTTATTCGGGGGGCAATGACTGAGGAGTTTGTAAGAAGTACTCAGGGTGTCTTTCAGTTTGAGCTGTCTGGTAAGACCATGACTTGTGCAGCCCTGCTTAGCAAAAGACACTGGATGTTTTCAAACAGAAACACTTTGGAAGCTGGTCCCAAAGCAGGCCAGCTCCATCTGTTCTGTGATGCTCCTGCTCCAGGCCCACTTGAGCAGGTGCCGGGAGCTGCTGCTGCTGGTGCCACATGCGGAGCCTCTGTCCGCACCCAGGACTGGTGTGGGCACAGGCAGGGCATGCTCAGGGCCACGGGAGAAGCTCCAGCTCCCCCCAGGGCTGTGAGCAAAGCGCAGCCTCTGGGCTCTCCTGCCCATAGCCCCAGCACACGGTGCTTGGGGCGTCACAGGGGACAAGAGGTGACCCCTTGCAGAGCATCTGCCAGCATGGGACTGCCATGAAACTGCTGCAAATGCACACAGCTTTGGCCGTCTGGCAGGGCAACACAGAGGGAGGGCACAGCACTCTTTGCTGCCTTCTTACCTCACTTCACTCTCTGTCCAGGTGATGGTGGAGGCACTTGGTATATTGACCTGAAGACCGACAGTGGGAGTGCTGGCTTTGGAAAGCCTCCTGTGACAGCTGACGTGGTTATGAGCATGTCGAGTGCCGACTTTGTGAAAATGTTCACAGGTGAGGGACAAAGGCCTTTGTCAGGGGACGCAGGTACTGGGGCCCAGAAAAGCCTCGGCCGATGGGGGAGTAGAGCAGCCTCTCGCTTTGTCATCTGGGATTGGAGGAGCTTCCAGCGTTTGTGGCTCAAGGGAAAGTGCAGGCAAGAAGTGCTTGGATGTTTCTGCACTCTTGTGTCCTGTGAACAGGACGAGTGCAAAAGCTTCCACTGCTCTTATTAGGCAGGTACTGACATTTGAGCAGGCAGTGTAGCTCCAGAAAGAATCCAGTCAATGTGTTGGACTTGTGCTGTGCACGTCTCTGAGTAGTGTTTCCTAAATGTGCACTGCTTTTACCAGGAGGACTTGGTAGCAATATAGATATTAATGTTTTCACTGTGATGGCATTATGTTTTCCTGTGCAAAGGCATTTTCCAATTTCTTTAATATTCTGATGGTTCTGTTTCTTCTTTTTAGGTAAATTAAAGCCAACAATGGCCTTCATGTCTGGAAAATTAAGGATTAAAGGAAACATGGCGCTAGCAATAAAGCTCGAGAAGATGCTTTCACAGCTCAGTTCTAAACTGTGAGGGGAAACCCCTACTAGCACAACAGTGGCCTTTCATATATAACTGCAATGGTGTTTTAAATTTTTAGTCCTTGTTTTTTTGATGCAGTATAAGAAATATTGATAAAATGTGAGATTTTTATAGAAGAAATAACTCACTCTGATTTAAGAAGTTGTCCATGATTAAACTAATTCCTTCTCAAGAATACACTTGAGTTCCTGGTGTTTTCTTTGTTTCTGCTCTTCTGGATCAATGTAGGACATCTGAAGTGAGTTTTTCCCACAGAGTTGATTGTACACATATCCATGGAAAAGGTGGGTCGAGCAAATGTCACCCTCCAAGTCAGTCCTAAAAGTGCTATGCAGAATTTACTAAGCTGGCTTAGAAGTAACATAGTTTAACAGAGCTTTAATTACCCCTGGTAAATTAATATCTCAATTTTTTTTTTCTTTTATGAGTTTTATTACCTACACGCGTTCTCGTACCTCTGAATTGCACTGAGTTAGGCTGCACAGCCATACCGAGTGATAAGCAGGTTTTCTTCTTATGCATAGGTACTTGCACACGTGCATGCTCATGTGCTCTCTCTCCTCCTCTACCCCCCTACATCCCTGCATCCAGTCAGTTCCCCTTCCTTCCATTTGGCTGGTCAAGATTTAAGCTCACGGGTAAAATGATGCATGCCTCCACTTTGTAGGTGCCCAGGTGCACGCATGGGCCGCAGCTTCATGTGACAGCATCTGCAAAGCCAGATGGATGAACCTCTTAAAATGTTTATTCATGGTGGCCAGAAAAACTGCCCAGAATCTGGATCGTTCACTCTTCTGAGCAAGCTGAGAAAGTTGCAAGACTTAGGATTTATTTCTTAATTAACTTAGAAGGCCAAAAGTTTACAACTTTTTGAAGCCTATGCTTGTTTAAAATTGCTTATGACCTGCATTGAGAAGGTCACATCTGTATTGCTTTCATCGCAGTTCACAGAATCACAGAATGGGTCAGTTTGGAAGGGACCACATTGGGTCATCTGATCCAACCTCCCTGCTCCAGCAGGGTTGTCCTGAAGCACATTGCACAGAATTGTGTCCAGATGGTTCTTGAACATCTCCAGTGAGGCAGTCTCCACAACCTCTGGGCAGCCTGTTCCAGTGCGCAGTCAACTGCACAGTAAAAAAAGTTCTTCCTCGTATTCAAGTGGAAACTCCTGTTCATCAGTTTTGCCCATTGCCTCTTGGCCTATTGCTTGGTACCAGTGACAAGAGCCTGTATCCATGCTTTTGGCACCCTCCCTTCAGATACTTACAGATATTGATAAGGTAAGGCAGTTAATTCTGGGATAAAACTAATTCATCCTGCAGTCTCAGGAATCTTGAAAAACAACAGGATAGGTTCCTTTCTCACCAGGCACAAGGGGCTGGGGGTGCTGGAGGAGGGAGAGGGGAGGTGACTTACCCCATGTTGGGCATTATGGTAGCACATCGAAGGGTGGCTGTAGCCAGGCAGCAGCACCAGTGGGCTGTAGCACGACTGCTCCCCATCCAGCCCGCACACTGGACTGTGCTCAGCTGAGCCACCAGCATGCTGTCAGCCTGAGGCTCCATGAGGTCTGCGTGCCCTAACTACCTGCCAGTGCCACCAGTCCCTGGGGCTGTGTCCCAAAGTTTCTGGTTCCACTGGACAGTGTTGCTACCCTCATTGTGGTGTCTGAGTTGGTCACCACTCAGTCACTGACTGCTGGACTGCTGACCCCAGATTACTGTCAGTCTGCTCAGATCTGGCAGCTGAAGGATAGCAGAAATGCTGGCATGCGCCAGGACCTGGAAGCAAAGGCTGTGCATGGGATGGGAGGGAAAGAAGATCCAGCGCTGGAAGCCAGAGTCCTCTGGAGGAGACCAAACATCTCAAGTGATGGTGATAAGGCATACATACTGCAGCCTGCTGTTAATAAATAAGAAGTCCATTTCTTATTAGAAGTCCTCTACACTGCAGAAACCCCACGGTCCTGGGGGGGCAGGGCGGAGGACACCCCTCTGCTCTCCCAAATGCCCTTCCCTCCGATGGTGCAGCATTCACCTGGAGCTAGCCCCTGACCCCGCAGCTACTCGCAGGAGAACGTGGAGCGCCCTTCTCTTTCAGGAACTATTCCTTTAATTTCGGTATTTTTTCCCACCGGCCTTTTACCTTGCGCAACGCCGCCGTGTCGCGTTGCAGCGCCGCCTCCCCGGCTGCCCCCGCTGCCCCTGCCCAGCGCGCTCCGCCAGAGCCTCCCTCCGGCAGCCGCGCCCCCTCCAGCCCCCAGCCGGAGCTGAGCGGGCTGCAGCCGGGGCAGGGCATGGGGAAATGCAGCCGTGCGGAAGGAGGTGGCAAGCGAAGTCCTAGTGAGTGCTGTCAGCTGGGCCCTGAGTGACCTCAAGACACGGAGATGATCTGCCAGTTCCATTAACTCTCATGGGAAAATCTTTACTACCTGTCTCACACTGTTTAGGAATATGTCTTTGGGGAATACTAGGTTTTGGCTGAATCTGCCTCTCATCTTGCCATTGAACGAACTGTCTCTGGAGTGTACTGTTTTCAGGAAGGAAGAAAAACTTCAGTTACTTAATTGCTTTGCCATCTAAGAGACCTTTTTGTTTATGGTATAAACTTACATAAGCTCATTTAATTGGAAACATTTCTACTAATTTAAGAGGCATTACACCAGCCACAGTGAATGTATAGTACAGGCTTCCAGGTACTCTGAAGACAGTGGAAGTCTATTCAATTCCACTAGCACTACAAGAACCAGTCCAGGGGTAGTACATGTGCTTTTCGTGACTCACATTAGCCCCTATACAATAATTCTTGCAGAGACCATTCAGTGGCAGGAAATTAAGATACCAAGTGTCTGGCACAACACTTGTCTGTTTAGTACCTGGACTTCGAACTGGATTATTGAAGATTGCAGGTTTTTTTAGAGCTGGAATTTGCAAGTGGCAGTACATTTCTTCCATCAATGTTTTAAACACCCAAGCACCTGCCTTCAGAGCATCTTCTGGGGAACAGCTATTTCCATAGACAGCATTATTTGCCACCACTCCCTAACAAACAGTCTGTTTATAGTGCAAGATTGCATTTTCAGCTTACAAGGATGAAAATATTAACAACTTGTACTGCTTATTGTAAAGTTTTATATCTGTTACCAAACTGGGAAAAACAAGGCAGTTTCATGAATAAGTTACAGTAAGTTATCTACCAACACATTTAATTTACCAGTTAATCAGGATTCATTGTTTTTCTTTAGGATTTCTTTTTAGCAGTGATGTAGGCACAAGCAGGAGACTAGTTACCATATCAAGCACTTGAACCTGTTGCAACTGTTTCACCTTAGAGAAACTCCCAAAAATACAGTCCTATTTAGTCAGAATTCCATTTATTTAGTAAAAAGAATGCTTGCAATCTAGCTTTACTCATGACTCAAATAGCTCATCTCTCTATTCCCTTGCTTGTGGCCTTACATTGGTTTCACACCTTGCACCAGCATTAGCACTGTGTGTGCTCTAAGATTGTCCTTTTTCCCTCTTTTGCCTATACACCATACTCCAAGCTTTCCTGGAACAGTCCAGGGTATTTGATTTTCCTTAACTTATGTCAGTGTTCTTTCAGAATAGTGGAAGAAGGAAAAATCTGCCAGCTCAAGTATTTTTTTAAGCTATCAGATAGGAGATTAACTTTGATCTGGTTATCCATGATCTGGTTAATCACATCAAAGTCTAGCCAAATTAGTCCAGATTTGTATCAGTATCAGTCTGGGACCACCAGAGCTCTGCATGTGCGTCCACAACATGGCTCTCACAAAGGGGAGTAACCTACTTCACACACAGGCAAACTCATATTTTGCAGCCCTTAGTGACACATCACATTGGGCAGAGGCAAAAATATGCAGAGGCTTAGAGAAAGCAGCACAAAGCACCACTGTCAGGTGCCCTTCCAATATTATTCAGGGCATTATGAGAACTTTTCCATCATGGAAAGGGTATTTGTGGGCTCAGAGAGAGAAACCTGAGGAACTGTGAAGATTGTCCAGGAGATCATGATCTGGGATCTTCTGATCTATACTGAGCAAATGCAAGAAAGTCAAGAACTTAGGGTTGATGTTCTCGTGTGCCAGGTCTGTTGATTGACTCCTTGATTTTTCTATTTAAGATCCCTACTCCTCCATGTTTAAGGTGACAGGCAAACTACACACAGAAAAAAACCAAAAACCCTCCATTGCCAGCTGAAGCATTTCTAGTCTCTTCCTATGTTTTCCAACTCACAGCTGTAGCTCAGCTGTGCTGGTATGTGTGGTCCTGCTTTGAACCAGAATGTGAAATGCAACGAGGGAAATTATGTCTTTTTTCTCCAATATGAATTCTGCAACTTTGTTAAAATAAATTAAAAATAAAACACCAGACAACAACAACAACAACAAAAATACCCAAAACCAAACCAAAACAACAAAAATTCAAACCACAAACCAAAAAAGCAACCAAAACCCCAAACCTGCAAAACACAGCAAAATCTAAACAAAATAGCAAAAGAAACCAATGGAGAAAGACAGTTAAATTTTGTTACATAACAGTAGGAAATAAATAATGGAAGCTGGATACGTAAAGCTGGGCATACATGGATCTTTATGCAGAACAGGAAGTATACTATGAATGTGTATGCCTTCAACACTAACACTGCTACACTATTTTAAGATACGTCTTCAGTTTGTGGTTCTGATTTATCTGAAGTCAGCAAAGTCTTTACAGCTAGTCATATAAGAATTTACTCAAATCGACAAATCAAGCTATTTGGGTAAAGCATTTCCGTCTGTAGGTTCTCCTCTGTCCTTCTAGAAACATCTCCTTGCCACCTGCTGCCCTTGAGAACCTCCCTCTGATGTTCAGCTGGGTGCGTTTGTCCCAAAGACCTCTATCCCGCAGCAGTGGCCATGATGCTTCACTTAACCTTGCAGCTGACTCAGATATTCTGTTACACTGGGATGATTAGTGTCAAGATCAGTTATTTTTTTCCTCAGAAACAGCTGGCTTTATTGCACATGTCCTCTGATTATTACTGTGCAAACAAAAACTTGGAATACCAAATATCCCGAGTTGGGATAAGGACAGCTGAAACACAGAGTTCTATCAGAATTTGTTTTCTAGTTAGGAACCACATTTTCAACTGCAAGGTATTTCATTATCAATTCTAAACATTCTGTGATCTAATTCTAATTATATAGTCTTGCTGCAATGGAAACATCTTTCTACACATTCCACGGTCTAAAATCTGAATTTGTTGAGAGGAATTGATGATTGAGAGAAATGAAGTTCCATAGCAATGTATGAAAGCTTCAGAAACTCACAGAAGGCTAAAGAGCTGTAAAGTGGAAACTGCAGTCAACCTCACCAGAACTTTTGCTGTTGTTCAAGCAGTTTTCCTCTTCATGGCATGCATGAAGGATGTATGGTGTGGTGTGGTGTGGTGTGGTATGGCAGGGTAGTGGTTATGGGTATGGTCTGGCATGCCATGGCATAGTAATGGTGCAGTGTGGTGAAGTATGGAAAGACCATAGTGCTCACAAATTAAGTGCACAGGACTTTACATGAAATAGCTTGCCTTGACAAATGAGACTGTGTGGTAGTAAGTCACCTTTGATAAGGATTTTCTGTCTTCTCTATGGAATTTTTAAATTAGTGTCTCTTTAAGGTCTACTTCTGTGGGTTTTCTGTTCAAAGCATGACTTCAGTGCTTACAGGCAAGTAAGCCCTTTCTCATATTCTTTCTTCCATCTAATTCAGTCATACTGTGCAAGTCAACGAAGTTTATAAAATCTTTGAGTCTCACTGCCAGCCTGTAGAAATGAAGCATGTGTGGTGAGCAATGGTTGCTGTTTATTTTTTTTCCCCTAAAGATCTTTGCAGTTGGCTTTGAGGAGGGAGAAGCTGCTCTGGAAGATGCGTGGAAGCTGGAAGAGGGCTGGAAACATTGGCTTGGTTGATTAGAGCTTGGTGCTAACCACGCTGAAGCTCTGTGTTTCATCAGCCGCGGCTCATTCATTTAAGAGCTGGACTCGATGATCCTTGTGGGTCCTTCCCAACTCAGAATATCCTGTGACTCTGTGAAGATCCTCTGAGGAGGGCACGATGGATAGATAGCTCGACGATTCTGTTCTCGCTGATATACTTTAGGAAACCGGGAGGAGGAGGGAACGACACAGAATTTGACCACACGAGGGTGCGTGCGAGTAGTAAGGATGAGGCGGTCGCCGGAGTATTTCGGGAAACAAGATACTCGCAGGTAAAACCCTACCGTGCAGGGGTTTCCGCTGGCTTCACCTGGCAATCAGTGAAAATAATCACCATATTGCCTAAATGTACTCTAGACAGCGCGGACATCGTAACTTCATGCTGGAAAAGCAGTCACTTCAGAACACCATATCAGACCTAGAGGACTTTTACCTATAACAGGAAGGTAAAAGATCACTTTTAAATAATTTGGATAAAGTGGAAAAAACAAAAAAAAAACCCAAAACAAACAAACAAACAAACAAACAAACAAAACCAACAAAAACCCCCCACAAAAACAAAACAAAACAAACAAACAAAAAACCAAAACCAAACCAAAACAAAAACCCAAAAAAACTCCCACAAAAACCAAAAATCTGGAGGGAAAGAAGGCAGCCATGAGAAACAAAGTGTGCAGCCTGATTTCATTAGGAGCTACTGTAGGGATGCCAGTCCAAGACACACAGAAGATACCCCAAAGATCTTAACTTCCATGTGTGTACTGCTACAACAAGGAAATGTTCCCTTAACAGCTAGCATAATGAGGACAATGCTGCAGCAGAGAATTAATCTGCAGAACAAATCCTTCTTGATTTCTTAACTAAAGCAGAAAGCAGTTCTTGCCAATAGCTCAATAGGCATGAAATCTTAAACAAAAAACGTGTAAGGCAGAGAATGTCACTCTGGAGTAATAACATCCCACAAAAATACTAGTTATTAAAACTCATCAAAGAAAGAAGTGAAAGATATTTGAAACAGCTTGAAAATTAAGTAACATCCTTCAGTTTTAAAGCTGCTGGAGGCACTTCATGCTGTTTTCTTCTCAGCCTGAGATTAAATGAAGAAGAAATACATGAACCTTTTTTTGGAGAGGGGAGAACACAAGGTCATCTTGACCTATCACACAGACAAAGCATATTTCTAAACCCTTGATGTTTGTACCTGACCTTGAAGATAAGAGAAGAATCTCAGAAAGACCAAGCAGTAGAGAACTGTTTTTAAGTTATGAGAAAAGTTTAATCGTTCTTGACTTGAACACTTATGAATCAGGTCAGGAGGCTTAAGCTGAAAATATTGCAACAATTTCAAGGAGAGAACATCAAAGTCTCTTCCTTTTTTCTTACTAATCAGTAGATAAAGGAAAGCTTTCCATTATTAAAAAAAAACAAAAACCAAAAAGCTAGTGGGAGACTTAATTATTATTAATTTGAAGCCAGGAGACAAGTCATACATTCAAGAGCTAAAGGGTATGACTTTGATAAAGCAGTGGTGAATATGCAAGATGTGTATTCTTTTTGGTAAAATCTTGTGACATTCATTCAATATGTATTGGCTGAAGCTAAGAGAAACTTTTAAGCAAGATATACTGATAAGTGTTTTGGCTTTGCCTCTTGTTTTTAATAGACTGAACACATGAAACCTGTAGGGAAAGAATCACACAAACTATTTCATGTTAAAAGATTGAGTGGCATTTCTCAGGGGTTGGTGTTGGCACCAGTGATTTTTGAAGATCCTTGTTGGTGGCACAGAGGGTGGGGTCGAGTGCACTCTCAGCAAGTTTGCCAATGACACTGAGCTGTGTGGTGCAGTCACACAGCTGGAGGAAAGGGGTGCCTTCCAGAAGGACCTTGGCAGGTTAGAGAGGTGGGCTTATGCAAACCTCACGAAGCTGAATAAGGCCAAGTGCAAGGTGCTGCACCTGGGTCAGGGCAATCCCAAAGACAAACACAGGCTGGGCGGAGAACGAAGAGAGCAGCTCTGAGGAGAAGGGCTTGAGGGTGCTGGTGGCTGATAAGTTTGACATGACCCAACAATCTGCATTTCAACCCAGAGAGCAAAAGTGTCCTGTGCTGCATCCAAAGCAGTGTGGCCAGCAGGGCGAGGGAGGGGATTCTTCCCCTCTGCTCTGCTGAGGCACTGCCTGCAGTGCTGCATCCAGCTCCAGGGTTCTCAACAAAAGAAGGAGCTGCTGGAGTGAGTCCAGGCCACAACCCCTGCCATGGCAGGGTGCTGCACTAGCTTTAAAGTATTTTCCAATGTAAACTGTTCCATGATTCTGTGATGAAGATGATGATTTTCTGTTTTGACAGAGTAAATGAGGACAGTTCAAGTTGTACAGGTTGCTGAAGACTACATCCATGGTGTCTAATCCCACTAACACTTAAGTGCATCTTAGCTTCCAGTGCTTCAAACATCTCACAGACACTCACAAAGCCAAGAGTTTCTTTTTAGAAGATTATGAGAAAAGAAACATTTTACCAATATGACAGAAATGTTTGTTTCATAGGACTTATAGTAGGATAAGCTGGTATCAGACTTAGAAATTTGACAACTTTATCTCCTACAGGTTTTCTAAATTCATATATAAGATATTCTTTGGCAGCATTTTGAAAAAGCATTACTATTTGCCATTTCCTATGCAACTCTCTCAGGCTGTTTTGTAACAATATTGTAGTTCCACCAGGCAAATGGATTGTAAAAAGTGTTCTCCATAGCAGAATGCTTTTGATTTAAATGTATAGCAAGAAATTTCTGTGAAATAAAAACTGCATTAACTAAGCTGGCACTTGGCCACAATTGACTCTGCTCTGGTTGCTGCAACCTGTATCATCTGCAAGGTTGTTTACTTATGGAAACAGGTGGAGCTCAACTTGTCCCACTGCTGTCCTTAGGAGCCTCTGGTAGAGGTGCAGAATATATAGCCTAATCTCAGCTTCACACTGCAGATCTTTTGTGTCATTCCTACCTGTTATAAAAGGGTGACTCTTACAAGTGTCGTGCCGTAAGTAGGGCTGCAAATTGATCTGATACTTAGAGAGAATTTCAGTTTCCGACTTTACCTCATCTGTTTCTCAGCCTTCATACAAAACATAACGCTCAGCTATGTCAGAGAAAAAATCCAAGTGAGGGAGTGAAGGGTTGAGGGAAGGCTACCTCTCTTCAAAACATTTCACTAACATTTATAATTAGAGTCTACTTTTTAAAAGGCAACAAAATACGTTATTTGCTTACATCTTGAAATGAACTGTCAATGTAATGCTATCAGAGTTGCTGCATCCTTGCTCTTCAGGCACGTATGCAAGGAGGAGGGTACAATGCTTTCCTCCCTCATTCCTTGGACAAAGGATTAAGACTGTCTGACTTCTGTGTTAAAATTTAGAAAAGCAAGTTATAATGACACTAATTATGCATCCTAAACACAGAGAGCAAGTGAGTATTTGATTTGTTAAAGGTTCTCTGTATGGTTTTCTCTTTGATAACTTGCAAATCAAAGCTTCTAATTTATTAGAGACTGACGACAAAAATGCAACAGTGTACCTTTCACAGCAGTAGAGATGATAGGTGTCAGAATACAGAATTAATTAGTCATTCCATGGGGTTAATAGACTGGAAGTATGGGTGAGAACCACAATTAGAACATGTATTATGAAGGATAAAGGTTTGAAAATGAAGATGTTATGAATCATTTAATTAAAAGAAGACAAAATAAAGGTAGAATCAGAGAGAAACTTTATATATTACGTGCTGTTTCTTTTGCTAACAGGTGGTTTATTTCTGCAGTGATGGTATAGTAAGTTGCAAGCTGTCAAGCAGGGATACTGAAAACAAAATGGTTTTTGTGAAGCATCAGAACCAAAGATACCTACCTAATCACCACATTAAAACTTTAGCTCATCTCCTTTAGAAAAATGATTTGTATTTTACATTCAGCACACAGTTTTAACCGTGGGCTGAAAAAGAAGGTACAATGCAAATAATCTGTAAAATGTCCCACAGAAGAAATACTGCTGTATTTATCCAAGTTTTTGAAACCTGACTGGGAATTACATTCTGGTTTCGCTGACTATAGTTCTCCTGAAATATAACTATAGGTAACACTATATGAAGAGTTATAAATAAAAAGCTAATGCTTCACCTGAGAGCTGAGCTACAGAACAAAAACTTGTAGCTGAGTCCCAGTTAGACCTTCTCTCACCAGGTGGATTCAGCCCCAATGGAGAAGATGAAAATGTAGTATCTTGCCACCATTTTCTGTTATTTTTGGACTTCCATAGGGTTTATTCACCCTTGGTAAATATGTTAATAGAAATTAATGTGGATCAGTTAGTCTATTTGCATTTTGTTAAACGGTGAGGGTGAGAAAACATAATTCAGATGTTAAAGGATTTTCAGTGGAAGAAAGGGTTAATAAAGGCTGACTGGTGTGAAGAAGGGCTTTGAAAAATAGTGCAGAAGAGACACTGCAGACTGTGATTCTTTCAGCAATCACTACCACGAGGCATGTTCCAAAGGAAAGATTTTTCTAAAAGAGGAAACTAATGGGAAATTGCTCCTGTCTGCCACACCACTGCCCTTCAGATGAAAAATAATATTAATGGTGATTGGAGAGATTTATTGCCACACCAATCATGCATTGAATCAAAGCATTACTCTGTCACATTTTTTTAAAAAAACCCACACAGACAATCTCCTTGCAGTGTTTCAGAAAAGAAGAGAGCCCCTGAAGTAGCCCTTTAAGAGGCCTCTGGATAGGAGAGCTGCTCTTCCAGTCACTCCAAGTATGCCTGCCATTGGGGTCATCATCAATGACTGACTGGGTGTCTTGTCTGTAGCAGATTTGTTACTGCAGGTGGTCACAAACAGTGGGGTTGAGGAGTCTCTCATAATCAGTCAAATCAATCTAATTTAAAACCACTCACCTCCTGAACTCAGACAGATGTACTCTCATCAACCTTGCTTTTACTATAGGAAGGATTCTCTCCCTTTGTTGCTACACTGGCATGGATCTGTGGCTGGAGACGTGTAGGCACCTCCACATGTTCAGGTGGCAGCAGGATCTAGGATCTCTGCCATGAGCACCTGACTGAGCAAGCAAAAAGAAGCAAGAGAAAGCAAAGAATAGGAACTGCCAGTAGAGGTATACAAGTAGGTTGGTTTCTACTGAAAAACTAACAATAGGCCATGAGAGTTTATGTAAAGACAAACTACACACATTCTGCTGAGGGGTAGACAGCTGTCACCTTAAGGTGGATGTTTCCAGCAGCTGCTCTCAGATACCTGCATTCAAACACTAATGATTTATTTTAAAATCTTCCTTGCAATCATTTCTCTCTGATAGGAAATAAATTATCTCAGCTTTCAAATGTGTTCAAATATTCACTAACAACTGTAACTTCTATTTCCTAAGCTTGGATTGTTGAGAGGATTCCTATATGGAGTTACCTGCCTCATGTCTTCTGCAAAGGGGCCGGGGATTTTTGCTTTCCTGCTTGTGCACAGCAACTGCTGAACCCATACAATGTGCCTGCAATATCCTGGGCCTTGTACTGCAGCAGTTGCACATTAGCTGAGGTGACTTCTTTTCAACAGGGATGCAAATCACTGCTGGCAACGTTTCAGCCTAACCAAAGCTCCCTTATTTTGGAGCTGCTCACAGTTCATGTTCCATTTTACTTTCTAAATATCTCTGAAACTTTTGGTCCTTACCCTGCTAGGAATATAAATTAAAGGAATGGTACATCATTTGTTCGGGCAGTCAACCTTCCCACTGAACTTACTTACCACTTACTTCTGTATGTTTCCTAAATGACAGACAGAGCCCTGTCTCACACAGGCTCTTCAATTACCTAGGAAAGTACCATACATGGATCAACTCTGTGTAGGGCATCTCTATGAACCATGAAACGTGGTCCCATACATTGAAGCAATACACAGAGATAAATACAGCACCGTTCAGCAATTTTACAATCTGTCTACTACTGCCTGCCTCTGTCTGTGTGCCAGTCACTTGAATTAATATCCAGTGAAAACAGACACGTAAGGATTATGCTTCAGTCTGTGACTGAACAAGCTGCCACATGCATCAAGTGGGCTGGAATTTTCCCATGTAGCTCTTAAATCCTTAAGCAGCAGAGGGAAGATCAATCCTTTACAATTTACCACTTGATACTGAGTCACTCACTAAACACAAATGTTCATAGTAACTCAGAAAGTCAGTCATCCATGAATGAGAATACTTGTGGCTAGAGGCTTAGCTCCTACAGTAACCCAGTCTTTGCCATTTTGGCTTTTCTCATGTCTCCTTGTACTTCTGCAGATTTGCACTGACAACACCAGACTTATTGTGCAAATAGCAGAGTGCAGGTTCTTTCTACCTTTCCTCTCAAGATGCTGCTTCTAAGACTTTCATTCTGCATGTCCTGGTTCAGCTGATAACATTTTTTTCAAAGCCTTATTACTCTATATAAAACAGCAGGGATCAGGTAATGATCAGATTTTTGGAGTTTCGTGTTGCTTACACTGCTTCAAATGGAACATTGTAAAAGGAAAAGTCCTCTTTGCTAGCTACCAAACCATTCAGCCCTTTTAACATCCAGTCCTGAAGCCTGTTGAGAATTCCTCATTGAAAGTGAAATTCAAATTTGAGTGCAAGTGCAACACAAACTTGAACAAGTCATCAAACTCAGTGAGGAGAAAGATAAAACTTGGTGCTGTGCATTCTATATGCACATTCATAATGTATGTGTATTTGTGTTTGTCTTAAACTTGGTCTTCCAAATAATTAGAATGAGCATAAAAATATGTGCACAAGGAAAGGCTGCAGGATCAGTAAACTAGTCGGTGTCTAACACACTTTTTTCTAAGTGGAATCACTCCTTTGTAGCACTCCTGCAGATTCTGAGTATTAGATCTTTCTTATTTTTATGTATCAACATTTGTCTTGTTCCTGCTCATGCTATAAAAATTAAGAGCAATACTCCATGCTGAAAAGGCATCCTATGTAATCCTATTGTTGTGTAAATCAACCAATGACTCAATTAGTAACTGCATTCAGCAAAGTACTGGCCAGTATAGGATTTATCCTGACATTTGTCACTTAAACAAATAGCCTAATTTTATTCTGGGCAGGCAAAGCTGAGCAAATAAAGCTAATTACCTTGGTGAGGTAGGACATCTGGCAAAGAAGGAAACAGTGCCTGTACCAGTTTCATTTTTTCTCAGAAGTGAGTGAGAACAAGTTACTGCAAAGAAAAACACCCCCCTCCACACACACACAGACACAACGCTGCGTGTGAAGTGGCCTCAGCCATTTGAAGCACCATGTAGCACTGTTGCAGAAGGTGAACAGTGGTTCACCATGAGTGGGGGTTTCTAAACTAAGAGATGTTCCTAGACAAAGTTCTCCTTAGTGATAAGCAAAGCACTGCTTGATCAGCCAAATGTTTCTTTCTACTACACATCCACACAGCTGTCAACTCTTCCAGCCACAGCTCCAGAGAAAATTCAGGCTGTGAACGCTTCCACTGGGTGAGGCCAACAGCTTCAGCCTTCTGATCCGTGCAGAAACCTCTCTGGGGAAAGGCACACTTCCTTTACAAAGAATTGCCTGAGAGGCCAACTTACAGAGCAGTTATTTTATAGATCAAAGGGAAAAGACAGGAAACGTGCCAGCAATCAGAATTACTATCTTCTGAGCTATGTGGTATTCTAATGAACAGGTCAAAGAAAAATTGTTAGAATATGTCCTAAGCTGTCTGCAGCACCTACCTGAACATTATTTTTAAAAACAGTGATAAAAAAGAAAAATTTAAAACCCACAAAGCAACAAACCCACAAACAAAACAAGCAAATACAAAATAAAATAAAAAATAAAACTTCCCAAAACAAGGACATAAGCCAAGCCACTTGAAAAAATATAAATTAGAAATCCAGGAGAAGAGGAATTCAAAACAAATTAAGAAACCTTGTTTTTTAGAACAAACAGAAGGGCAGCCCTACCACAGTGAAATAATATCAAATACCATCAGGACCGTCAAAAAAAAAAAACAACATAATTTATTTTTGACAAAAGAAGTCAGTTAATAATAAGTCACAGTGAAACACAGCAAATGAAGAAAGTTGTGATGCTAATACGTGGAGCAATGACTTAGGTTTATGAGTATTCTTGATGAACAAATATTTATTGGAGCTTGAGCAATACAAGATAAGCATATTTAAATACAGGATCAGGACTGAATCAAACAACTTCACACAAATATTAGTAATTAAGCTTATTAAAATAAAACAAAAGGATGATTAAAACATGTGGTTTCTGATGTGATTGGGTTAAAAATAATCAGTCTACAGACAGACATAATGTGTGTTAAAACTAATCTAAAACAAGGGGGCAAAATACAACACAAGCCCAGGAGAAGCTGGTAAAACCGTTTTTTTTGTTACCTAACTGGTACCACAAGATTATAAAGTATTACTTCGCATTAAGCCAAGGAGAATCTGTATCCACTGGCTTCAGTGGGTTTCATTATAAGAAAAAGCTGCCTTGATCTGTGCAGTTATTTCCATCAGACACTGTGCAGACCCAAAGGTCTGACCACAGGGATCTAGCTGTGAGCTGGGACTTGACAACTACAGCCTGTGACAGCACCTGGCAGCACCTTCAATTAGCCATTCACCACTTTGCTGGTAAGTGAAGTGAATCCTCCTGAATCCTCGATCAGCAACACCTTCCAGGCTCTAATCTGGGACATCTTCAACTTCAGGTTTCTGCACATCCTCCCTAAACTACAGTTTAGTTTTTGCATAATCTTATTCTGAGATTTGGATTCTGAAGTTCAGCTGTCTGTCTACTGTGTTTGGCCATGTCCAACCTCCTCTGTTTCCCACTTCTGGTGGAAAGAAGCTGTTTAAAAGAATGCCAGAAAACTGAAACCCTCAGGTTCACACCTAAACCCTTCAGAACACCTCAGTTCCATATGCACAGACAAACTGATCATGAGTCTTCTTAGTATTTCTAGATGTGTAAAATCATAGAATGTTTTGGGTTGGAAGAGATTTTAAACACCATTTAGTTCCAACACCCCTGCCATGGGCAGGAACAATTTCCACTAGATCAGACTGCTCACAGCCAACCAAGATTGCTATCCAGCCTGGATTTGAACACTTCCACGGATGGGGCAGCCACAGCTCCTCTGTTCTAGCACCTCCTACCCTCACAGTGAAGAATTTCTTCCTAGTATCTAACCTAAGCTTACCTTCTTTCCACTTGAAGACATTCATTCTTGTCCTGTCACTACATACCCTTGTAAAAAGTCTCTCTCCAGCCTTTTGTAGGCCCCTTTAGGTACTGGAAGGTGCTAAAATTTCTCCCTGGAGCTTTCTCATCTCCAGGCTGAAAAACCCCAACCCTCTCAGCCTGTCCTTGTAAGAGAGGTGTTCCAGCCCCTGGTCATTGTCATGGTTCTCCTCTGGACTCATTCCAACAGGTCAGTGCCCTCATGCTGAAGACCCAGAGATGGGTGCAGCACTCCAGGTGGGGTCTCACCAGAGCAGAGCAGAGGGGCAGAATCCTCTCCCTCTCCCTGCTGGCCACGCTGCTTTGGATGCAGCCCAGGATACAGCTGGCTTTATGGACTGCCAGCACACATTGCTGGGTCATGTCTAGCCTCTCATCTACCCCCAGTCCTTCTCCTCAGGACTGTTTTCAATCCATTCTTGGCCCAGTCTGTGTTAGTGCTTGCTATCACTCTAACCCAGATGCAGCACCTTGCACTTGGCTTTGTTGAAGTTTATGACATTTGCATAGACCCCTCTCTCAAGTCTGTCTAGGTCCTTCTGGATGGCATCCCTTTCTCTCCAGAGTGTTGACTGTACCACACAGCTCAATGTCATCAGCAAACTTGCTGAGGGTGCACTGGCTGTGTCACCAACAAAGACTCCAATGGCCACCCCTGAGGAGCTCTACTCATCACTGGTCTCCCCTTGGATATTGAGCCAGTGATCACAACTCTTGGAATGCAACCATCCAGCCAATTCCTAATCCACCACATGGTGCATCCATCAGCTCCAGCTTAGAGACAAGGATATCATGTGGAAGTGTAAAATGCTTTGCACAAGTCCAAGATAGATGATGTCAGTCACTCTTTCTTCATCTGTAACTGCTGTAACTCCATGGCAGAAGGCCACCAAATTTGTCAGTTTGATTTGTTATTTTCAGCAAAGTCATGCTGACTTCATTGCTTTCACTTCAAAAAGGAAAGTGAAAACCATTAGAATGACCCTAAACTTCTTTTAGTGCAACGTTCTTCCTTGCAGCTCACTGGAAGCTGAATTGCCTTCTTCTAAGAACCAGAATTCTCTTCTCTCCACCCACACTGAGATGCTAAAAACTGTCAAAGAAAGCAAATAATTTGGGTCTTTCCTTTTTGTAACAGTGCATTTCCCTTCTCCTCAGGTGATTGATATGAGGTGCTTACAGAACTCTTCCACAATTTTCTGCTAGTGAACATGTATTCTTCAGAAAGAGTAAACTTGTTATTTTCCAGCATGTATTTTGTAATAGTGAACAAGAATCAACAGGTTTTTATTACCAGTCTTACGCCAACAGCTCTGTGGAGTTTTACTGTGTTATCACAGTGTGAAGACAAAGCAGATGAAATGGGACTGTAGCTGAATGCAACAAAAAGCAAGCTTCTTCTCTTGCTTACAAGCAAGACATTTCAATGACAAACCTTTTGTTAGTTTCTGTTACCCAGTTTTGTATAGTGGCAAAAGGATTATTTAATCTTTTTGCCAGTACAGCTGCATTTAATTGAGCTATGTTCAGCAATAGGGGTAAGTAATCTTTCCAGTTTCATTAATCTCCATCATTCATGGCAGAAAAATCTTTCCAGTGTTGAGCACACCAAAATAACAGGCAGTCTCATGATCAGGCTATTTCTATTTTGAATATGTTTCCACGTTGCAGCAGTGGTGAGGACAACGTGCTGTATTCATTTTGTGAATTGTGCATACTTTAGGTTATGTATGTAATATACAGAAAACCAGGGGAAAACCATAGAAGGAATAGCTATATTATTGTCTTCATAGTAACACATCTCAAAATAAGTTGATATATGGGGAACACTGATTGTAACATCTGCACAACTAAATGCAGATGGCTAGAAAAATTTGTGATTAAGCCAAATGTCCACATGTAATTTCTTATTTCTGTTTGATATTTCACTGATGTAGATCTTAAAATTGTTTTTAAGAAAGTCAACCAAAAAAAACCCAACAAAAAGCTGAAATAAAGTCATTGACTTCTTCAAAGTGAAGTTTTTAATAAGTCTGTAATAAATTACCAGTGAGTACAACTAGCATAAAGGCTAGACTGATGAAAAAAAAGCAAAATCTCACTACATAACATATTAACTAAGGTGCAGCCTCCCTTTTGTAAACTCACATATTTGAGCATACAAAGAACTGAAGGGCCAACATAATTACGAAGATTAATTAAAAATACTTCTGTTACATTCTTTCTTCATTTGATATGCTGAGGCTAACTGCAGACAGGGCCAGATCACCTGTGCCAAGTACAAAATTCGCTGTTTCTATTTCCCAGTGCCTTTGAAAATGAGGCACTCTTATTTCTACCACAATTGTTTGTACAGCTTTGAATCATACCAGCTCTTAAAAAACGTATCATATTTTAATGCAATCTGAAGCATCAGATTATGAGTAGCCGTTTATGCAGAAGAAATTACACATTCTTTAAACACCTTGTGAGCCATCTAGTGTTCCTCTCCCTGCAATTTTCTTCAGGACGCTCCATTTAGCTGGTGTTCTCATAACTATGGATCTTGACTACAGGATGGGCAAGAAGCATTTCTATGGGGTGAAAAACACCATAGGAAAAGGGACTGGATTTCAGCATTTGTCATGCTGTCAGCAGTGGGAAGAAGTAGAACTGTGATATAACCATGCACTTCTTGATGAAGGATGTGTCAGAAAAGACATTTCAAAGCAAGTAAAAATGGGTACTCTGTCTCAGTGAGACTAAGCAAACTGAGACTGTCTTGCAAAGCTGGCATGCAAGACAGTCCATGAGCTGCAAAGGACACTGCTGGGTTTCAGTTCCAGCCCAGCTGTGTCACCTTGGACAATTATTTCTATGCATGTTCAAACTGCAATATTTTATCTATCTTTGAACTCCACAGAACAGACCTTTTTACCCACTACTTTCAAGACAGAGACAGGTATCTGGAAAATGAGTCACATTTCTAGCACAGGATAGGAATATTCTAAAGTAGCAATGATCATTTATCACACCGGCCTTAATATGTCCATAGGAGATGGACTTAAATCTTGGGAAAAAGTGAGTATTCAACAAAGGCTGAGAAATTGTGTCTCTCTGGAAAAAGAAATTTTAAACAAAAATCAAGGTACCATATATTAAAACCAGGTTCCCCAAGCTTTAAAAGAAGGTTTGCAGCTTCAAATAATACGCTCATTCAAATGTGCTTAATTATTAGTAAGAGTCATGAGGACTGTTTCTGCTGTCTTGTACAAGTGTTTACAGAAATTAGCTGCAGCAAGTTTTGCATTGGCATGTTATTAGTGCCCACATGCACTGCTCTGTTAAAGAGCATACTAGAGGTTGAATATGTCTCCAACTACCTGAGAAATACTTCAGAGCCGAAAAGTGTGCACCTTCCTCTGTTGTGCTGCAACCAGGATAAGATTCTTCAATTTTACAACTTACTTTCTATAACATTTATCTTGTAATTCTGACATCTACGAAGGAGGTAGTGTAATGCAGCATGTCTGTCCATGGTTTACCATTTTGCAGATCTTTCAAGATGGAGTATCTGTTACTCGAGTAGGTGAAATACACTTCAGACCTTCACAAAATTATTATTTCTCTTGCTTAGTGTATATTTAAACATTTAGAGGTTGAATAAGGCTCCTCCCCAGTTGCCATGACACTCTCAACCACTTCTGACCCCAAATGCTACCACATTTAAAGCTTGCTCCTTGGAGCCCAGCTTAGGCTTTGAAACTACAAAGAGATCTGCCACCCAGATGAAACCTCAGTTTCTCTCTTCTCTTACCATCTCTTTGCTTATGAGATACAGACATGCAGCTTTATACTGAATGGAAAGGAAAAGGGATGGCTGGAGGGCAGTCGTGAAAAAGAAGTTCTCTCACTTCCATCCTTCAACCAGTGTGACTTTTATAGGATAAGAATGAATGTCTGACAATGTCCTCAGTGTCATGCTGCAGATCAATGTAGGGCAGCTCTGCCAAAGCAGCAGGAGGTGTGAATGTTCTATCACTTTTCATACAGATAATTGACCTGAAATAGTTTAATTCACAGTATCCTTACAAACTCTTTTAAAGAGTTCTAAAACTGTACTAGTGTTTGAAACACCCTGAACAATTTCTTTGTACGTGCCTCTGGCAAAGACACATATGCCCATCTACAGTGCTCTGCCCCAAGGAACCATTGAGACTGGTGCAATTCCCTTCTGGGAACTTGGCAAGTGTTAGACAAAAAAAGTAACAATTTGTGATGGCACACTCCGGGTTTTGTTCTCATTCAAGGTTATGCTAACAGGAATCAACAAGGGTGCTTACTACAGATAAGGTCTGACTGTTCTGAAGTCTTCTCGAGAGAGGTGAAGTAGAGCCCACTGTGACACTCCACTTGTCTTGGAAGGACACAATTTCAAGTTTCCTGTAAAGAAACTGCTCAGCTACATGTTCAGTCCTGTTCATGTAATGGGCTGGAGGGCCCACAGTCAGCAATACTGACTGAACATTGGGAAAACTGGACTTGATCCTAAGTATGCATTGTTTGAAAACATTAACTTTTTAACACAGCTTTGTTTGTTTGCTTGTTTGTTTGCTTGTTTGCTGTAAGCACGTGTGCACATAACTCTACTGGGGATTTAAACAAATGGCCAGGTAACAAGAAACAACTGACTTCAGATGAACAGTAAATCTGCTCCAGGCTTGCAGGATTTACCCTGAACATACCTATGACTATTCTTGTATGCACAAAGGTCTGAATATGTGGACTTACTGGATTTAAATTTTAAAATACACACAAATATGAACTGAGTAAGTTACAACCGTAAGGATTCTCTCAAAACTCCATGTATTGGTATTTAATATTTTTCAATATAGTATTATTGTTAAAAAAGCTCTTAAGTAGTTTCTTTAATCTTATGACCTCTGGCTGGAGTTTTTCAAGAGGCATTTTCAGACGTTCCCTCCTAAACCTGAGAAAGTAAGATAAACCATTTCTCTCTGTCTTTCTGAGTTTACAACTATGCTGCCTTGGTTTTAGCCACCTTCCCTTCCCTCTGCTGCCAAGTACTTCTTGGTCACTTTTACAATAATAATACAAGAAAAATTTACGGTTAATTAAGTTGTTTCTGATGCAACACCCCTTCAAGCCTTCTCAAAAAATCACCGCTACTGATACAACTGATGACATCTTATATTATACAAGTTCTGAAAACACAGTTTGAAACCAGAAATAAAAATATAAACACACTTAAGGATTTAGCCCAGTGTCCCCAACTCAGAAATTAAATCTTTGCAACTTTGATCCAGTATCTCATAGAGCCTGAGTTAAGTCCTTGGATCTCAATACAAAAGTCTTGCAGAATTAGGCTCTGGTTTTTAAAGTACTGCCCTTACTGTAAGTCAAATTAAAATGACTGCCATCCAGTGCATTATATAAATTTAAGTTCTATTTATAGCCGAATACAGTAGGCCACTCTTTTATATTACATTTTTTATTCCTTCAGACTGGAAAGGTCTCTTGATATCCCAATATATTATAACTGAAATAAGGCACATTCTCTAAATCTGAAGTCTTCATACTATAGTCAAAGAATATTTGAACTTGAAAACAATGGGGAATAAATATTACCAGGTATTCCTACTCTGAGCTGTCCAAAAGGACAAACACAAAAAAAATGCTACAAGAAACATATAAAGAGATTGAATAATGCAACGGCTTGACAAAGTTTCTCAGCTGTCAGACAGTTCTCTGGAAGGAGCGAAAATAAAAGTCTGCTAGGAGGATGGTGGATTGTTTCACTAGCCTGTCTCATCCAGTCAAACACCAGAACAGGCTTCCCAAAGAGGTGGTAGATTCCCCAAGAAAGAGGCATTTGGACGATGCCCTTAACAAAATGCTTTAACTTTTGGTTAGCCTTGAAGGGGCCAGGCAGTTGGACAGGATGACCTTTGTAGGCTCCTTCTAAAGCTTCTATTCTGTTCTATTCTATTCTATTCTATTCTAGTCTAGTCTAGTCTATTCTCTCTGGTTGCTTATACTAAAAGCCAAGTCCTGTGGGCTGGTTGCTGGGAAAACACAGAGTGCATGACTGGCCCTGCCCTGAAAAATGAGCAACCCAAAGCAAAGCAAGAGGCTGGGGACATGAAAGAGCAGAAATGAACAATGAACAATGCAGTCATTAATAGAGCTGTTGTAACTCCTTTACAAATTATGATTTTGACAGGTGTTCACCAGCTTTTGATAGCATTATCAGAGATATCAACTTCCCCAAATGAGCATCTTCTCCCACCTGTGTTCATGTACAGTCATACACAAAGTTGATTGGTCATTCCTTAAAACTATGTGAGGAAAAGGCGTAATTAAGAAAGAAAAAAGGGAGGAGAAAAGCATTCTCCTAAAAGCTGTGCCAAATCTCTATTGGTCAGTTCCTATTCCCCACACTCACTTCATTGACTTTCAGATTATCACCTTTCCTTTAGTGCTACTAGGTCAAGTGTTTGTAAAATGGAACTAATCTGAGCTGACAGAAGCAGTCTTCGCAAATAAAACTAAGAGCACCTTTTTCATATTATTTTCTAATTCAGCCTAAAAGGCAAAAGAACTCCACTTCTCATGTTCATTTCACAATTTTCTTTCTCATCTGACAGTTAGTTAAAAAAGCAGAAGAGAACTATGAATGGAAATACATCTTCACATAGGCAGATGTAGCCTTGTAAATCTGCCAGGTATATGGATGGCTCCCTAAGCAGAAAGGACAGGGCTCATCAAAAGATTATTCAGGAGAGTCTATGAACGATTTGGTGTGTGAAAGAAAGTCTAAGTTTATGTCTAGACTACATACGGTTACCAGCAGCAATTAAAAGCTCTTCCAATGGAAGAGGTGTAAGACCAAACACAAAATTACCTGATTTGTTCTCAGTCCTTCAGCACTTTTCTAGGCATTTACACCATGACCTGATAGAAGACACAGACACTAGGCTACAGCCTAAGAAGTTTTGACATAAATGGCTTAGTTTAGAAACTAAGTATTATTTAGATCCAGAGGACTGCAAGTAGAGAGATTAATCTTCAGAAATTGCCCATATGCCATATATGGTCACAAACTGTGACCTGTTTGTGACCATATATGACCAAAACACATGAGCAAACTTGAGTTCAAACTCTGCAACTTTGTGAACTCTTTGGTACCAAGTAATTAAAAGGCGTTGTGGAATAGAATTATTAACTATATACTGCCTTAACAAGTAACACTGTGCAATTACAAATGATCCTTATTCCAGATGTCCAGAAATTAAACATATAGCAGTCGTTTCCCTGACTAAAACTCCTCACCCAGTAGTGTGTATGCTGGTACACTTAGCTATTTACAAAGTTTATGTGAGATAATGCTTCTGTATCTATTTGTGAAACAAATTCTATAGAGCTGGAAACAGTAATTTCCTAAGTATAATGTGGGAATGAACTCTAAAATCACACTGGTGCAATCTAAGGGACAACTATTGACTGATGTATAGAAATAACAAGTCATGAAGTTTGATACTTTTTCAAATTAATCAAAGTCTGTAAGGGACAATGTGAATACTAAGAAAATTGAAATTGACAGTTACCTAATACAAATAGATTCTTTGAATATTTGGAAAGAAAAAAATAATATGAATATGCTAGACATGTAAAATAAAGATCTGCTTCAATTGTTACAGCCATGCACTGATGGGAAATTTGGTCCACTAATGAAACTTGCTACCATAAACTCCCCTATAACACTAGAAGAATGTCAAGAAAGTTCTTCAGGGAGAAAAAAAAGGTGCTGTGTGATAATGATATTCCACTATAACAGTTACCAGCTAATTGGCCATCTTGGAAGCTCTGCTGTTTCCCTGACACTTCCAAATGTGCTATAAACAAACAAACAAAGCTTACCACTGGAGGGTATTGTAATGTCAAGCTGTAAAAGAAAGGCACCTGGAGGTGCTAACAAATTTATTACACAGGTGTTATGTCAAGATGTAGCAGGAAGGCACATGGAGGTAACAAACCTATTATACCCATGTGGTGCTGTTCGCACAATGAAGTACAAAGGCTTCTTTACAGAAAAGATGTGATCATTTCTCCATTATTAGGCAGAAGCCTCAGATGAATAAAAATTGAGAAAACATATAGAGTTTTACAGAAGAGAAGCTGTACCAGAAATCCATGTCACAGAATGTCAAGATGTAAGTACAATAAATTAGTCTGTGTCCTAAGAAGTAGATGGTTAAAATAGGCAAGATAGACGTTTCTCTTCAGTCAACAACCGAGTCAGCTAAGAAACTCTAGGCCAAATGATTTCCAACATTCAGAGTTTCATTACCAAAATTATTACATCCTGAAGATATTCTCATTAGCTACATTAGCTACATCATAACTCTAAGTACTGTTAAAATACAAAGGAAATAATGCAAACAAGCCACTTCCATCTGGGGAAAAAAGTGGAGTGAGAAAAACATGAGACAGAGTGTTTTGATGTTGTCCAGAAGGCTTGGGGGCGGAATCTCTTTCAATAGAAGATGCTATCACTACTCTGTGTCCCATCAGGGGAAAAAAAGTAGGAATATTTCTTCATCCAAAAGCAATGTCAGCTTATCCAACAGACATCCTGCTCAAAGGAAACTCTGACCATTAGTTTTCTTCCAAATAGCCCTTCACAACTAGTGAAGATGAAAACTTTT
This sequence comes from Eopsaltria australis, assembly GCA_034509425.1. NCBI lineage: Eukaryota > Metazoa > Chordata > Aves > Passeriformes > Petroicidae > Eopsaltria > Eopsaltria australis. The sequence continues at coordinate 245,139 of JAVTVJ010000765.1, read as the reverse complement.
CTTCTGGCTTCTCATCATCTTGATATCCCTTCTTCTTTCTGCCTTTGAAATAAACAGCGTCAACAGGAGAGCCCACACCCAGCATGCCCCTGCCAGGAACCTTGATGACAAATAGGCTTTGGTTGCCCTGACAAACCTCTCCCAGAGCCTCCATCTACACCTTCTGACTGGAGCCTCCATTTAACCTAATGCCTGTGCCACTTGCCCCTGCTATGCCTGAATGATTGCTTGGATTCACCTGCCCCTGGTGCCAGGGGACAACACTCTGTTGCCAAGGTCACTGCCTGCCTTGCCTTGTGGCTGCCCTCCTCAAACCTTCTTTTGGGAAACAGCCTCTTCTTGCTGCTATCAGACCTTCCCATAAAGAAAAGACACTTGGCTTCCTAAAACAGTCCCACTTGTCCTTACAAATAGGACAGTAACTTCAGCCTCTGGAAGTCCCCCTTAATAACAGTCCTTAAAAATGCTTCTCCCATCTGCCACATCCAGTAACATCTAATAGGTGTGTAAATGGTAGCAGTGAGTAACTCAATTCAGCATAATAAAAATGCAATGGGAAACAAGATACAGTATTCCCTGACCATCTCCAAGTATGCAATATGAATTAAAGTGAGAACATACCAAAATATTTGACGTACCCTCAAAACAGCTACCTCATTAGTGATGCATTACATACATACCCAAGATTCATGCTGATTGGATTTTGGGAGAAGGGCAATGAAAAGGACTAAGAATTAGATATTTGCTGCCATACTCACTGCATGGACTCCTATTAAATATTTCTACTTTTTTTGTTTCAAGGACAAAGGGTGTCTCAAAACAGTCAGCTACAACAGGAAGTGTTTGGTACTGCCTTATCAATGTTGAAAAATGGTTATCCTGACGGTTGAAACAGCAAATACTTCTCTTGCTCTGTGCCTGTCTTTTGTCTCACAATTCTCTGCTCTGTGATTCAAACAGCTAGCTTTGAGCTTAAACGTGAATTTGAGGTGATATTCTGAGTTTCCTCTGAAATGGCCAATGCCACATATTTATTTTAAAAATAAAATGTATTTACCTCACTTGGGGTGGGGGCAGTATGTTCCAAACTTTACAGATTCTGTCAGTTCTAAGCACAAATACTGATTTTACATCTCAAATTTGCTACATTTTGCATCAGTGTTTTCCTTTAAGGTCTGGTAACCACTTAAAATTTTATATCAACAGGTACAATCATAATATCTTTTAATTTCTGCCATTCCTAAATATTACACACCATTTCAAGGTTCTTGAAATCCAAACTCTGCCAAAGCCTTTTATTGCTCTCACCTGGTCTTTTGCCACCTTCTAAAGCATCCAAAGATCTTGCCAGCTCTGGACTAAATTGAACAGGCTATAGTTAACAGGTTAGCTATGTTGTTAGTAGCTATGTTATAGGTTAGCTATGTTGTTTCCAACACTAGTAATTTAGTTAGTATATTCCATGAGACAGACGTATATTAATTTGTTTCCGTTTGCCAATAAATGCTATTTAGGTTTACTGTGATCTTAGAATGATTCTGCATTGAAATCAGGAGATAAAACATAGTCTCAAATGGTAGATGAGTCTTAACTAAAAAAAACATTTTCCTCATGTGAAGTTATTACAGACTTTTTAGTGAAACAGTGTAGCTAAATTCTTTAATTGTAACTTAACGTATGACTATAGCAAGAACACACATATTTTAACACATTTCCACACTTACCTGAACAACAATTTCCTGAGTTTATCTCAGGAAAAAAACAAAAACAGCCAAAGTCACCACCCCCTGGAAAAAAAAAAAAAAAAAAAAAAAAAAAAAAAAATTGCCACAGGGATTTCAGTCCAAACAAAACTCAGGTTTTTGATGGATACAGCTTTTAGTAGTTTAGCAAAACAAGTTCTCCCTTTTCTTCACTGTCAGTAAAATTCTGCTAAAATCTGCACCCAGTTTTCTGCAATGCATCAGGCCCCTTAGTAGAAGACACAGAATAGTAAATCACAATATCTAATTGTCACTTTGAATGGCTCAGTTAAAGGAACCAGTTTAGTCAGAGAAACCATCCACTTTAGTTTCTCTCCATAAGTGAACAGTAGAGCCAAAGATATAGCTTGAATTTCTGACTCAGTGCAGTGAGCAGTTTAGTGGAGCAGCCATACCCTGCCAGGAGCTGCCAGCCTGTGCAGTGCATGGTAAATCTGAGAGGGGTTGGACCATGGAAGTCCACGGCTGCTCTTTCCAGATGTCTGCTCTGCTACACTACTGTCCTAATCCTAACCAAAAAGGAGGAGGAAGCTACCTTTTTAAATCCAGTTTGTGGAATGACTTTATAGTTTAGTTGCACCACAACAGCTGAGGAGCCAGTAAAATTGCAGTGATTTGCAAGGTTTGATCAGGACTGTTATTTCTTGAGCTACAGTCTCTAGCTGAAAGTCTGGTGTTGTCAGCCTGGAGCAAAGTTAAATGGCCTAGTCAATGACTACCCCGCTAAGAAATCTCTTAGGTTTTTTTTCCAGGAAACAAAACAAAGAAGTTCCTACTAGAAGTGGTACTGTATAGTATTCTCAGAAACATAATGTATCTGGTTACATAAACATAACATATCACAAAGAACTGGAGTTTCAACAAGAGAGTTACCTGAAAAACAACAATGTAACAAATTATTCTGAGTAAATAGGAGCTACATAGAATGGATAATAGGTCCTCATTGAATAGAGAGCGGCTTAGAAGACCTTTTAGCTGCCAAATACTAATTTCTGTCATGAACACTCAAAACCATGAAATTACAATTACAACTGCAAAACAGAAAAACAGGTAATTTGTTTTTGTTTTGTTTTCATAGTGTAAGCAAGTGTTAGCAGTACGGACAACAACAATATCAATAAGAGAAAAATACAGTAGGTATTAGTTTCTTTAAACTTGCTAGAGCAACATCAAAGACAAATTATTTTTAGTAAAATACGGTGTTGCCAAAAACAGATAGTTTGTTTAAAATAGATCAGGTTGACTAATTGTATCTGTCTAATTGTATTTGTATGCTGAGCAGACAAAATATTGTGCACCCAGGCCCTGATTCTATAATTGGATCTGTGCATACAGATCTCTGTTCTTCCTCGAAGTTCTATTTAATTAAATAACACTATATACCTCTTTAAAGTAAACAAGACCATCATTCAGTTTACATGAGCTTATAAAAGAGGCAGCTGGAAGCAACACATCCATTCAACACAATCACACACACCTGATTTATAGACAGCACAACTTCACAGACTTCCCCAAAGTTGCAAAAAACATGTACTTGACACAGATCAGGAAGAATACAATTTAAATTAATGAGAAAAAGGGAAAAAGTAACAGACATAACCGATCAGGGAAGCAAGCAGAAAAGAAATTCACTAATAAAACAAGTGGACCAATTAAAAACAAACAAACAAAACCACAAACAAACAAAACCTCCACACTCCAAACAAACAAGAAAACACTAAAAGAGTGACAGGCAAAGTAGGAATATAATTCCCAAAGCACAAGTTTGCTTCCTAGAAGTGTTTTCCCTCACATTATCTTTATCTGTCTCCCTCCCCTTCACTCCTTGCCTCCCAGGAAGCGAATGATCAAAGTTTTCTTCCTTTCTGTTGTTCCCTGCTTGTGTTAGCAACCAGCTCACAGGCCCTATCACAAAGGATTTATTTTCTTTTTCTATTATAACAATCTATCAAAATTTCTACTGGCTTTGTGAATTGCAGTTGAAAGTTAATTTAAAAGCATTCTTCAATGGCAGCAAAGTCCAGATTACTGGCAAAACACACTTATTTCTATTTTTATAGTATACAGAGCAATTACAGGAGAACCCTTATAGTATTTTTAAATTACATTGTATATTTAACTTGTAACAAGAAACATGTGTGCTAAGGGATGAAACTGTATGTCATTTTTCACAATCTGACCTCTAAAGAAAAGTTCTTTCAAAGGACTAAAAAATCCTTAATTTTTAGATTTATATATGTATAAAAAATTAATTACTAACATAAATGAAATATATTCCAATACATTGGAAATAGTGAATATATTAGTACATGTGTATGTATATTATACATGTATGAATATATTATATGTGTGTATGTTTTCTTATTCGAATATCTAAAGTAGATACATCTATATTCTCACCTCCTTTTCTCATAATAACTGATTCAAACATAATCATTTCTGAGTCTGCTGTTAAGTCTAAAATTTGAGTCTTATGTTATGACAAAAATTTGTTTTTTTTCAAACAACTACACCCCAAAGTACTTTTTTGATCATGGTGATTTGTCCTGATCCTGTAGTTTATGGGGGAACAGAAAAGCAAACTTGTGGATACTCCTGTATTCTTAGGAGTGAAGTCTATCAGACTCGTAGGACCTTCAAGAATTGTCATGTGACTGTCATCCACTTGACTGAGGCTATGCATTTTTTTAACAACATAGCCTTGAGCTAACAACTGAGTTAGCTCAAGGAAGTCCACCCTACACACGACATAACCAGAGGAACACAATTCCTTGCAGTTTCATGAAACTCAGATGTCTCTATCTGGTATCTCCAGGGTACCTCCTGCCCTTGGGTGCCCACTTCTAGGGAGCAGGATGCAGACACAGCTCACTTGAACCGCACACAGCCACGAGTATCACCAGACATTGCCTGGCATCTCTCAGGAGCTTCCCACTCTACTCACCAGTCTGAGGACTAGGCATCTGCCCGTGCCCCACCTATGGATCTCGGAGGCACCAGCTTGAGCTGTTATTTTGTTGTTTAGTTATTGCACCCAGAGGATGTGGATGTCTGAAACTCTGCTATGGGAAACCTGGGGTCGAGATGGTGAGGAAACCTGGTGTGACTGTGTGAGTGGGGGACGTATCTGGAAGGGGCCTCAGTCCCAGCTCAGGTGGTGCAAGAGTGACTGCCAGAGTGGCTCCTGGTCAAGTAGAGAAGTTTCCTTAACATATGACTCAGCAAATTTGCAAACCCACATGTCCAGCTTTAACACAGACAGGGGCTGACCACCTTTGAACAGCGCGACAGCCAGTGCTGAGCCTGTCCCATACTGAGAGACGCACAACCAGCGCCCAGCTCGGGGCTGGTGCCCAAATCCTGCCTGGTGGGGCCGGCTTTCTCCCTCTGTCCTGGCTTCCTGGCTGCCCCGGTGCTCTGCAGGACCCAAAGGGCAGGAGGCCACTGGGGCCCTCAAGGGATGGCAGAGTCCCTGACCTGTGGCTGTCCCCTGAACCTTGCAGTGCTACAGGCTGGGGGAGGAGTGGATAGGAAGCTGCCCGGCAGAAAAGGACCTGGGGGTGCTGGTCGACAGGCGATGGAGCATGAGGCAGCAGTGTGCCCCGTTGGCCAAAAAGGACAATGTCTTCTTGGCTTGTGCCAGCAATAGTGTGGCCAAGAGGATCAGGACAGTGACTATCCCCTGTACTGGGCACTGGCGAGACCACAACTCAAGTGCTGCTTTCAGCTATGAGCAGAAAAGACATCGAGGTTCTGGAGAGAGCCCAGAGAAAGAAAACGTACCTAGGGAAGAGGTTTGGAGCACAAGGAAGAGCAGCTGAGGGAGCTGGGGGTGTTCAGCCTGGAGAAAAGGAGGCTCAGGGGAGACCTCACTGCTCTGAAAGGAGCTGTAGTCAGGTCGAGGGAGGTCTCTTCTTCCAGGCAAACAGGGACACGACAAGAGGAAATGGCCTCAAGCTGTGCCAGGGGAGGACATTAGGAGGAATTTTGTTCACAGAAGGGGTGATTAAACTTTGAAATGGGCTGCCCAAGGAGGTAGTAGAGTCACCGTCCCTGGAGGTTTTTAACGAAGGACTGGAGGTAGTGCCATGGTCTACTGTTCGGTCACAGATTGGACTCCATGACTTCAGAGTGTTTTCCAGCCTAAGTGATGCTGAGTGACCGGAGCCGCATTCCCGTACCCCGGGGAGGGCGGGCGAACCCACAGCACAGGCCGGCCGCGCCCCACAGCGGCGGCACGGCCGCACTGCGCAGGCGCCGCGGGGGGGGGGGGGGGGGCGCGCGGCCTCGGTGCGCCTGCGCCGCGCTCCGCTCGGGGCGGCCCCGCCCGCGGGCGCTCCCCGCCCGCCCCGCCGGGCTGAGCTGGGGGTCCCGCTCCGCCACCGCGCCGGGGCCGTGCTGAGGGGCGGGCGGCAGCCGCTGGCCGTGGGGAGCACCCGGGAACTCCCCCCGAGGGTTCCACCTGGTGCCGCCTGGGGCGGGGCGGGGCGGTGGCCGGCACATCCCGGCTCCTTCTTCCTCTGAGCAGCGGGGGTGGAGAGAGAGGGGCTGGGGGAGGTGCCCTCCGCCCCTGTCGGAGGGAGCGGAGCGAGGGGAAAGGTGGGTGTCGGAGAGGGGCCGGGTTTCGGAGGGGCCGGGCTTGGGGTGGGGATATTCCCGAGGGTTGCTCCGCCAGGTACTTGTGGAAGGAGGAAGCCGGCGGCCGTCACCGAGCTGGAGCTGAGGGGCCGGGCGCTGCCGCGGGGAACTTTATGGTACTCAGGGCATGCGGCTCTCGCTTCTTTTCCCTTCCTCTTTCTTTTTCCTCTCTTTTTCTCAAGGCGCGGCCGGAGTCGCGTTTTCCCCGCGGCCGTGGCCAAGGCCGGTTTCCCGCCCCGCGGGGGCCGGGGCCGGGATGCGCCGGGAAGCGCCGCTCTGCGGGGCCGGGCGCTCCCGTCCCTCCGCGGGGCGGAGGTGGCGGCCGCCGCTCGGGGCCTGCGCTTGCCGGGCTTTTAAACTTTATTACGGAGTTGCCCCTGGTAAGATGGTAAAAAAATCCTTTGGCGTGCGGGTTTCTTGGCGGTGAGTTTTTGGGTATTTGCGGTTTCGCTTGGTAGTTGAAGTTTAGTACCCCAGGTCGGGGGAGTGTTTGTCTGTTGCAGAGAAAACGTGGAGCCGCTGCTGTTTGCCTTGTCGCTGGTGCCTGGTGGAAGTGCATATGTGGAAGCGAACTGATTGACATCTATTCTGCAGGGTTAATCAATAATCAGAATGGTTATTCATGTAATGCATTTTTATAGACCTTACTGAAAACCTTAACTATGCAGCAGGTTGTTACAGGGATGAAGTTTCTACAGGATGTCCTCCTCAAAAGATAAAAATATTTTTAGCAAGTCTGAAGTATTATGCTCACATTGCTGGGATAGCGTGATGGTAGCTGTCTGTCTGTCATATGGCTTGATAAAGTTTCTCAACTTGAAACTAAGTAGTAAACTCAAGTTCATTGTGCGTACTGCCAACTTCCTTCACTACTTTTTAAGTGAAAATGTGATTGTTATTTTTCCTTTACCTATTGATATTTCAAAATCCGAAGTCTGGGAGGCTTGGCCATGGTGGGAAATTCAACTGCCCCAGGAAACTAACCATGCCTAATGTTTATTTTTTTCATCATAACAGTATGCAGAGGTGAAAATAGAAATGTTCACTGCAGTCAGTACTTCCGACTTCATGCAAAGATGTAGATGCTACACTAACTTAAACTTGCATCCTCCATCTCAGTGAGTGACATGTAAAACCTTTGCTGCTCTTAAAATTTAGGTACTCTGATACAGAAGTAAAGAAGGCTTCTTTTTTTTCTTGTGCTTCAGAAAACTTCCTGATGTCTTTTAACACACTGTTATGGTAGAAGCCTTTATAGGGAGTCATGTTGACAAGAACAGTCTTGTATAAATACTGATTAATCAAACAGCAAATAGTCTTAAGAAGTATCTTTTTGAATAATTTAATTTTAAAACTCTATGGAGTAATTCTGCTATGATCGGTATTTTTTCACATTAGCTTTAAAATGCATGTTGCAAGATTTCAAGAGAAAATTAAGAAAGTTCTCACTAGAGTGAGAATGTATTTTTTATTAATCTGTCAAATGTACTTATGGAGGAGCATGTAATTTTGTTTTTCCTTTGTTCAAGTTGAGAATACGGTTTGTTTTTTTCCTTGGATTGTGGAATTGCTGTCTAATGTGGGTGTACGATTCCTATGCTGCCATACAAGTAGTATGATGATTCTCTTTTTCCAAGTATTTTTTTTTTAAATTTTCATAAAGATTTTATTATTTCAGTTGAGAAAGGAGGAGAAAAGAATCATCTGTCAGTTGGTGTACTGCCCTGAAATACTAATAAAGATAACTTAATGTTGACACTCTTTCTGATTTGGGTAGAAATTATGCAAGTGAAACATTGTACAAATCTAACATTGCAAAGTAGAACCTTCTAATAAGCTTCCTTTTCAGAGAGTAAAACAAAGACTATGAATCAACTGAGTGGTTTTAAAGAAATTTTCTGAACTAGAGCCTTTTATGTGTTTCAGTGAAGATACAGGTGGTTGATGATACCTACACGTTTGAGTATACTCTGAGATGCTAAGTGCTGCCTGTGACACTTCAGGAAGACCTGGGGTTTTGGGGTGATTTGGGGATGTTCTGTTTTTGTTAGAAGATGCTAAATACCTTCTGAGAACTAAATTTCATTGGTTGATCTCCAAACTGTTAGTTGAAAATGCAAGCTGTTAAGATAGGTGTTGGTTAAAACTGCCCTAATAAACCTAAAGCAAAACAAAATTTTTCATAAACTGTCTTGTGGCTTTTTGTTTTCTAGGGCATTTAATAAAAAAATAAAAGAAAAGTCAAAGAAGAAAAATTGCAGTTCCTTGCTGCATTAATACAGAAATGAAATAGAGGCATCAGTTTATTTCTGTGGAATGCTGAGGCTAATTTAGATCCAAACCTTATATTTAGTGAGGGTGAGAATATGTAAAAGTGAACACAGAGAAATCGTTTTTATTTGGATCGTAAAATTTCTGTAGGAAGCTGTGAGAATGTGAGTTTTATGGCAAAAAATTGGCTCTTTATTTAAGCTTATTGTGTTAGCAGAAACCTGTGACTCAAGTTAAACTGATAAAATTCAAAGAAACCAGAATGGTATGAACTGTAAATTTTTTGTTGGCTATCAAAAGCTTACCAGATATGTACCTAGACCTATGGGTTTTTATAATTGAGGTTAGTGGCCTCCTTGTGGGTTAGTAAGAGGGGAAAATCAGGAACAACACTAAACACAGCAACTGTATTTTATTTTCAAATTAAATTCAGTAATTTCAGTACCAGATGAAATCTTCAGGTTTAACAAGATTTTGGAATTCTGGAAGATAATGCTCAAGCTTTTGAAAAGTCATCAACCACTTCCTTATTATTATCCATAGGTTTCTGGCTCAGAAGCCTTTTTAAAAATCTTGTATTCTACATAGAATTACATAGTTTACTTTTTCCTGTAGTTGCTTCATGAATACCTGTTTGTAACGCACTTCGAGTTATGTGCTTGTGGAAAACATGTAGTATACCCCGGTATGAATGACGTTATCTCTCCTTATGAGCTTGCTGTTCACTCACCAATCTTGTTTACTACTCCTACTACTATCTGAAATAATCAGAAATGGAAATCATCTACCACAATCAGAAACAAGGAAACAGCGAAATAGAAATAAATCTTCTAGTTTCCCTAGCAGTTGTCAAATTGCTGTTCATTTGATTTGGTCTTTAGTCAAGAAAATTAATCTGGTTTGTGTACCCTGTCCAGGAAGATAAGTAGTTGATTTGGATTCTACCAGTGAGCATTTATCAGGTTTTCTGCTGAACTAATCCTGTGTTAAGTGATAAGCACAAGTGTGTGTTTGTCAACTTTCTTTTAAAGGATATACTGATTAAACAAAATCTTGTGTCAAAACATGAGAATGAGAATTAGTTATGTCATAAAATTATGCCTGCAGCTGCTGTTTCAAGGTACAGTTCTTAATTCTTTTGCACTCATTAACTGTTGCATGTAATTGAACTCTTGCTTTTGGTTTTCCCGCTTTTGACCATTATATGTATTTTGTACTTCTAGTTTCATTTGGTGCTGTGTACTTTTTATGAAAGACTATATTTAAGAGACTTTTTTTCCTTTTTCTTTTCTCATTTCAGCATGTGAAAATTGTGCCTATTTCTTCAGCTCAGTGGACGTGAGTTTTACACTGGAGTTACAGGCAACATTTTTTGATGCTGCTTTGCTGAGTGGGTAGGTGAAAAAGTGTTTTGTCTACTTCTGTTGATAACCACTCTTCCCTGCTCTTGCTGTTTCCCTCTTGGCTGAAGTTGTTCAAACTCAAGGCTGCTGCCAAAAGAGCAGCAACATCCTCAACAGTGCATTTCTGCACCTCCTTCATGGTGTTGCAACTGTCATATGTGAACTGCATGGTAAAATAAATTATTCTGGTACCATGCTGCCTTGCAGTTGTTTTTCACTGCAGTGAGAGCCGTGAAAACACAAGGGTGAGGAATGACATGACTGCCTTTGCTCACTGCAGCCATAGATCAGCTTAAACTGACCAGGAAACCACACCCTGAATTTCTTGTGAAAGCAAATGGAATGAATGCTCGTGTGATTCAATAAACCAGCCATTATCTTTGCAATTAACTTCCTTAATCACACTGAACTACTGGTAATTTAACTTGTCTCCATTCTTATTGATTAAAAGACATGGTGTAGGACAATGGCATTTAAAGTCAAGGTGAAAATAGATCATTCTTTCTATGAACCAGAGCTGTGTTTGCGTGTATACACTCTGTGAAAGTATGCGTACTTTGCACAAGTGTATTGTGGGCTCAGTGCTCTCTGTTAGGATCTTACAATTTAAATGAGGCATTGCTATTTTCTTGGAAGGTGGATTGCATTAATCACGGGAATAAGGATGATCCAAAACCAGTTCACATACAGGCAGAAATCAAATTTTACCATGTTGTCTGCTCTAGGTGGGACCAGACCATATGACAAAATCAGGGAATGGTAACTTTCCTTGTCTCTAGGTTGCATGGTAGCTACAACTGAAGTGGCACATGAGAAGAATGTGACAGAATTTTAGAGTACTGCTCCAGCTTTTGTTCCAGCTTACTAGGTGATTCATAGATTGCAATACTTTGGAAAAGACAAACATTTTTAAAGTGAGAATTCAAGGCACATTTTTGCACGTGTCCAGAGTGATAACATACTTCAAGGGCTGTATTTGGATGTGTAAATTATGCTTCAACACTTCGAGATACAGAATCTCCTATCTTAAAGGTCTTTCCCAACCTAAATGAATTTGTGATTCTGTGTGTCTTCAGGCTTTTAACCATAGTGTTTTCTAGGCTAAAAACACTAACAATACTGTTTGGCAGTCAGCATGAAATGCATGATGGTACAGTGATCCCAAAGACCACTGAAAATGAAAAGAATATAGAATCCAAGTATTTTATTGACTTGTAACATTAGAAGGTGACATAGTTTAATTAATAAATTTTATGTAATCCCTCTTTGGTTTTTTAGGTCTTCTTTGTCTTCGTGATTGTACTCAGCTTAATTAGGATTTTGTTTCTGTGGTTTTTTTCCATTTCTGGAAAATTTTTTCATTTTCTGTAGTTTCTTTGCTGGTTCACTTCCTCATTTTATTACACACAATACTGCATTCATTTTCTTACTCTTTTGATTTGTCAGTTCACCTGTTTCTATTTCCTTGTCCCTAATTTTTCTTTCTTGCTCCATGTATACAGGCAAGCTGTTTGTTCTGATCTTGTGTTACCAGGAAAACTACTGTAGTTTCACATCTGTTTCTTTCCCATCATCTCAGTTATCCATCTTTTCCCAAAATACTACCAGTGTTGTAATTAACGTGAAGTTATTCGGTGTACAGTGTATGACCTTGGATATGGTGGAGACAGTAATGCAAAGCTTAGTTTCTGTGGAGGAAACTTCTTGAACTCAAAAGTAGGTGATATGCTCGTTTTTAATTTGATTTCTGTCAGCTCTAGAATCTTTTTTTCTGCGTAATAAAACCTGGTAGAGAAACTGAGTTGTCTTAATTGTCATTAGTTTGAAATTCTGTCATAGAAGATTCTCTTTTTATATAATTTTCTTTTACTGTGTACCCTGCTTGTAAATGTACAATGATTTTCTAAAATAGAAAACAAATGTATGGAAGTAAAATTAAACACTTTGAAAGTGTGAAAGTAACTTGAAAATAACTCTTCATTGCTAAATCTTTCCCACAGTGCTCTGTAACATACTGTCTGTAGGGAAATCAGTTTGCTCATGGTAACTTTTGTCTTGCCATCACATAAAGTAAGTTTCAACTGTATGTCTGTATATTTATATGTATGTACAGTAATGGGACTTCTATGTAAATGCAAAGGTCGCTCTGTCTATGCTGTTCTGCTGTAGCCTCTGCTCTGTATAGCTTGGTTTTGGTGTATAATGGCTGCTTTCTGTAGGGCTGAGGATTGGACAATAAATGCAGTCTTTGGTGTAGAATCCTTAAGTAACAACATTGTAATTCCTTAGGAATTTTTTATTTTTGTGAGCTTTATTTTGGACACATAGGTTCATCTATTTTGTGTACAAAATTGATATTTTCAGTTCATGTGTGTATCAAGTGTAGCCTAGGATATTACAAATGATGTTTTGTTCTCTTGGAGGAGCTATTTATCATGGTATGGGTTGATGTTTCAGAGTGTACCTTAAAATAAGAGCAACTCAGAACACACGCTTATACAAAAAAAGCAGTGTCTCAGAAGGATTCAGAGTTCTCAAAGCATGCAATCTAAAGACTAGATTTGAACTGTCCTAGACTGAAAAGTGTTAGTCATTCAATTTTCAACCAAACAGTCATCTTTAAAACTGTAGACTTTCCGAAGGTGGTAACTTGCTTAATAACCAGTATTTTATAAAACGCAGAGTATTAATAGGGTGCATGGATTTAATTATTGAGAAAATTCAGGAGTTGTATTTGCTTCATAGGTTTTCTTCTCAGAATCATGTTTCTGGAATAGCTGGTTGTATGTTTTACTGTTAAATAACTTCACAGGATCCTTTAATTAGGGAAATATAATTTTTTTTACCAACCAGCTTTTATATTCCATTGAGAGGTGGATGAAATGAAGATTGTTAGAGGATATATCACTGTTAAATAGAACAGAAGGAAAAATTTCATGTTGTGTGACTGATGTAATATTTAGGTGAAGGAAGAAGCAGGGAGAAGAACTCTCTGTCCAAATACTCTGAAATGATAAAGCATTCATTTCAACAAAAGATACATGTTTTCTGGATACAGGGGAGAATGTAAACAAAAACAGGGGTTTGTTGATGCTCTGGTATCTCCTGAGTCTGCCAACAGGCTGAGATTATCGTTTTCCCCTGATTTATGCAACTAGTGTATTAATACAGAAGCTTTCATCTAAAGGATGATCCTTGCAGGGGCTAGCTTATTACTAATTTTTGCAAAAGATGAAATGGAGGAACACTTCAAGGAACACAGACCACTGCATGAGAGCATTTTTTAGAGTGAGAGACTGATAAGAAATATTGCTAAGGAAGCGGAGAGGAAACTAAATACACATGAGACAGAAAGGACAAGAGCTGTGGTGTTCATAGGTGTGACCATGTTTTCCTTGCATACAACACTGCTCTCCTAGAAAGCATTAAGGTGTAATTAAAAATTCAACTTGTGAATAGAATTGTTGACTCTATTGTTGATCCTGAGGCAAATCTTTCACGTGCTAAAACAAGAGCTTATTCAAGTCATAATTTATGTTATACACATCATCAAACAGACTTTTATTTAAGTGTGCAATTCTTAGAGCTTTTAGTCCTAGATTTAAATGATTGTTAGTGCATATAAATATTCCTTTAAAAAAATACGTAAAAAATCTTCTCTTGTGGAGGTAATCTTTAATTGTGAAGCTCAAAATTCTATAGTCAAAAAACCATTCAGTCAAGAACATGTCGTTAGAGTGTCACAGTTAAGTTGGGACTGGAAATATTTTTTTGAAACTATTTGTAAGGCTCTGAGTGTCTGTAAGTTAGAAAGTAGTTTCATGCTTATAAGCTAAATGATTGATCAGTAGAGAGTCAAATCTTTTTGGTATCTTCCTATGAATCTGTGGTGGTTTTTGGATACGTAGGAAGTGAGTTTCCTTCCCCTTCCCTGGCCCAAATATTATTTTCTTAAACTAAGCTGTGTGTATTTAGTTCTGCAGAACAATAGGAATCCAAGTAACAAAAGTACATGTCTTTTATGCTGCAAGGTAGAGCTGCTGATAAACACTGTATGCTGGAATTTTTCTGTTTTCAGAAGGAACTAGAGTTAAAAATGAATGATAAAAAGGATGCTTCAGATAGCAGTTTTGCAGAAATTTTGATTGCTATAGTGATCCAGCTAGTTGTTTTCTTTCTTCATGCTGTGCAAGTTAAACTATTTCCTTTGCAAGAGGAAAGAAAATAATCCACAGTTCATCACATTTTTGCTTTTATTACAGTGTTTTTAATTTTTCCTTTAAGCTTTTTAACCATTATCTTTGCATAATTGCTAATATCTTTCAATCCTTTTTTTTCAGTTCTTTAATACATGTTATTACATAGCATAAGTGTTGTTACAGGTCTATTAGCAGTTGATTTAAATGGAAGAATCTCTTTTATACTCTTTCACACACGCTACTTCTTTCATTAAAACCTCTCCTGGGTTTTTCTGTTACTGTATTGCTTAGCATTAGTGTCATGGTTTTGTCCTGTTTCTTTCAGCTCTACTTCTTTCTCAATTTTAACTTTTAATAATAAATTATGAACCAGATTGTCCAGTTGTGGTACTTTATAAGGGTATGTAAATTTTCTCCTGACCAAATTCAAGAGAGACTGGTAGTTAATTTGGAGTGGTCTATTTGGGGTCCTGAATGTTTAGAGCATTACTTGTGCATAGTAAAGTAGGAAATGATGCAAAACCCTACACAGTGTGGCATTGTATAGATACATTTGTGACTTTAAGTATAAAACCTTTACATTTAAAGTCAAGTGTCTTCATCTGTACAGCACTTCATTCTGTGTAGTGTTTATTTACAGATATGTTCTTGTATTCAATTGCTCATGAAGGACTAGAATGAAGACTTTTACTAAGGATTGTGTTGAGTGTTCTGTTCATAATTTGAAAAAGATATATATGTGAAAGGAATATATTACAGTAACGTAAGTAAATTTTCTCCACAAAAAACTTGTGTTAACTCATGAGGAAAACTTAATCTTCACATATTTAAGGGTTAAACTAGCTTGGAAGCATAGACATCAATCTTTGTTTCCAGTAAAGTTTGTATTTATACTATCAGAAAACAATATTATTGGAAATTGTAAGTGAGTGATGATATCACAAAGAAAAGCAGTCATCTCTGGTGACAGTTTCAAAGAAAGCCCTGCCCTCTGTGTCATGATACCTGCTGGGTCTCTGGAATATTCAAAGTGGTACATGGCTTATTGTCCTCTTGGGTAAGCTTAAAACCCTCATACTAAGTATTGGTAGTTCTGACTTTAAGAACAAAAATGCGTATTTTATATTCATTAAAAAACTAAGCTTGTCACTCTCAAGTTTACAGCTCTTGATAATCACATGCTCAAGGTTGCTTTTGCATATTTTGCACCTTCAAGAGGAAAACGTTATTTCCATATGTTCTTGCCCTGTATCTAGCATAAATGCGAAGTACATAATGTTTTTCTCTTTAACATTTTAATTACTGTTACATAACTCTTTGAAAGTGTGCAGTACCTTGTTACCAGTACAGGAAGGAGCTTCAGTAGTTGATGACAGAGGCAGTGGAGCAAGCCGTGGTGCTGGCAGAGCCAGTGAGCATTGAAGCCTACGGAAGAGCAGCTATCAGTGCTAAGACAGTGCTTCTAGGGTGACTGACCGTCAGCAGCTTGAGCCTGTGTTTGGGGGGGTCTTTATAGTGGAGGAAAGGAGGCTTGCTTATTTGTGATCATTGCCTAAAATTTCCTTCTTCAGCTTACTGAAATGTAGGCTTTATGTATGTAAGGCCAGTTTGTTTTTAATACAAATCTATGGTTCTTAAATTTCCCATAGTTTGCCTCCACTTTCTTTGAAATGTTTTTATTTTAACACCAACAGCATTGTGCTTCACATTAAATCCCCATTTTGGAAGTAGGGGCTGCATCTCCTTTGCAATGTGAAAGAGGAAGAAGGAGTAAATGAATATAGCAATTATCTAGAGACATGCTGCAGAAGTAGAAGATAATGGAAGCTTCTCATGACCCTTAGCTTTTGTTTTCACAGTCAGATTCTATAAAAATTAATAAAGTATAGAGTAGAACAGTTAAATATAACAATGGTTTATCACTGGTGTAGCTTGAAATTGTCATGTTTTGAAATTTGCCCTTTTGGGTACAGTAATTAATTTGTTTTGCTATGTAGAACCTTGTAGAAAAATGTAGTTTTAATTTACATGCTCTCATGGAGAGAGGTCGTTTTTGAAAGAATTATTTTCCCTTAAAATTGCCCATGCTCTTTTTTATTGTTTTAGCTAGATGTTTCATAATGAAACCTTTGATCATATTCTTCCTTATTGTTGACTTAAAAATAATGGCATAGAAAGATGACTAACTAATTCTAGGAGAACCATCAACACAAATATAAGTTTCTCTGGAACTATCCCACTTCTAATTAATTGAACTGTACTGAAGAATTTGTGACTTCTAGAAAGTAAGTGAGGGAGAAAATACTGCAGTTGAAAGCTGAGGGGAGGAGGGTAATAAGGGCTTTTTTACAGCTTTTTTAAAAATTAAACGATTGTTCATAGGATTCATTGATTCCAGAAGTAGTGCTAAAGAGATACTTGCCATAGTTTTAACCCATGGACATGTTCTAAAGAAGGATTCTGCAGTACTAGACTTACCCTTCTGTTTCCAACTATATGGGACTCACAAAGATTTTAGAAGCCTAGAGTGGCTGACTTTCAGATTTTTTAAAAATGTTTTTGCTATGAATGCAGTGGGTTTTGTTCTGGAATTGCAGAATCATTAGCAAAAATTACTATCAGAATTTTGAAAGTCATAGAACACCTGAAGTAGTTTCAGGACAGGCACCTGTTGCTATAGTCAGTTGGGTAATATGCCTTATTTAGTCAGGGAAATTTGCTGTGGTAGGTACAGAAGAATAATTTGTTTCCTTAACATGTCATTGAGTGCCACACTTCGTAGAGGCCTCTTACTGGACTGTTTACTCGGCACTGTAAATGTTACCTGTTTTTAAAGAAATGTCCAAAATCAAACAGCTTTCTAGGCAATTGGTTTCTAGTTCCTACTCAATAATTCAAGGAAAGAATAAACTTGATCTAGCTGTAGCTGTTATATTGCTCTTATCTTACCTGTCACCAAGTAATAATACCCAAAAAAATGCAAAAATACTGCCTTGAAGTAGGAGAGGTGGAAAATCTTACAGTGTAAAAAAAAAAGGCAGTCCTAAGATGTTAGGAGATGATTAATGTGTTTGGAATGAGTGCAGGAATAGAGGAGATTATTGCGGTCTTGGTTTGTTAGGTGTCCTTGTTTTGAACAATTCCATTTACCTCATTTACCACAGTCTGAAAGAAAGAATATTCACCATGTATTTGGTACAGTCCTTCTGGCACTCAGAAGGCAGGTGCTGCTTTCTGTGAGGTAGCTTTGTGCTGGAAGAGGTGTTTATCAGGGAAGGGTTAGGCAGCATGGTTACTTGTCCTGCCTGCCTGTTCACTTTCACTGTATGCCCTCACACAGAACTGGTGCGAGCAGCTCGCTGAGGTTAAGCAGCTGTCTTACTCCACATTTGTGCTGTGAAAACTGAAATGGATGTGGTGGCACAAGGGCAGTGTGAGCTCATGTCTCTGCTTAAAGAAGTGCTTGTCAAGTGAACTGTGGACAAGGAAGGATGTCGCGGTAGCTTTCTTCATAAGCAGGATTTATCTGCTCTTTTGACTGTTTCTCAGCTGGACTTAAATAGTCTATAACTAGAAATTAACCAGTGGAAAACTTGTATACAGAGGGAGATTAGGGGCATGGTAGGACTCTCTAGCCTCTGTAGAAAGATTCAATTAGAATCTTGTAAGACATTATCTAGGGCACACTACCCTCTTGTGTGGACTTTTTCAGCACTAAAGACCTTGCAAATCCTTTCACCAGAGCAGCCTGTAGCAGATCTTTGTCACCACACTAAATGCTTCATATTACAAAGTATTTTAAAAATATCTCTTTCACCTCTGTGTGGGAAAGAAAGAAATGGAACAGTCTTTACAGACTGAAATTTTGTAATTTCTCTGTGGATTCTATATGAGCAGAGTTGTGAAAACACTGAACAAGTAAATGTTGTCTTTTTCATTAATCCAGAATATCCCAAACATACACGTTTTGTACTTCAACTTGCACAACTGTCGTGGTGTCAATCAATCTTTGCAATCTTTTAAAACATTTTTGCATTTGGTTTTTGCTTTCAGTCAGTGACTGAGATGGCTCATCATTTATAAGCTGGCTAAATAAGGAGATGATGAAAAGCATCTTTTTAGTATTCTTGTAACTTGAGAAATACCTTGGTCAGCCACCTGCAAAAACAGTGGCATTCTTAGCAGTTTTCATATACTACATCCTTCCAAGGGGCGTGCTATAGTTAATAAATATGCTGTAATTATATGGTATTAGTATTGATACAAGAAGTTAAAAATTGGAGTAGTGTTTCAGTAGAACATTCAAATAATAGCAAAAAGTATAATCAAAATCTTCACGGTAAGATTCTGAATTCTTCTGTAAGAAACTAAGTTTTGTAGTCAGGGCTCTAGAGTTAGCAAGTGTGGGCCAGGCCAATTATTCTACAGTGTCTTGATTTAATGTTTAATTGTTTTGTTTTGATTTGTTAACACAAACATTATTTAAAGTATGTTAATTTAAAAATACTCATTGTATCAGGTTGCAAATATGAAGACAGTTATGCATTTGATACTGTGATGGTTCCCTGTATTTTAAGAAGCCCAAAGCTTCGCCAATCTTTTATTAAACAATGTAAAACCATTGCATAAGTGATGAGCTTGGGGTTTTAAAGAGTTCCTTTGTGTTTTGGCTGTTGTAGTGGGTTAATGGTTGTCAGTGTAATGGCAAAATCTAGGGAACTGTCTTAGGGTATAGTGACTGAATGATGTGTCAGTTTTAAGTAAAGGCACATGTCATGGATGAAGTAATGTAATTTGGGTATAATTTTTCTCCTGTTGAAGCTGCTTTAGTCCACCATCCTGGAGCAGCAGTTCATTGTGTGCTACAGCTTCAGTTTTACGGATGCAACCCAGTTGCACGGAGAGTTGTAACACAGGTCACTGCAGCTGTCTGAATTGTTTCATTGTGTGTGTGCTAAAAATGGAAGAGGTTGGAAGATATTTTCTTCCGAAAACATCCGAGGTGATTTTTTTTGTAATATCAGTGTATATAAAATTAAATACGAAATTGTAAGAATACATGCTGGACATGGTAATATACCATATTTTTTCACAGCCTTCTGGAAATATGCAGAGATTTCTTCTGTTGAATAAATGCTAAGTTAAAAACCAAATTAAAGCCTCCACAACAGGAGTTGTGTTAGTAACAGGTTTTCTTCCTGCCCTCCAGTAGATAAAAGGAAGGTCTGGTGTAGTAAAAGACCCTCATGAATACTTTCTACTACATCTACACATGTAGCTTTTGTTTAATTAGCATGATATGCATTTTGCAATCAAAATATGCTCTTTAGATGCAATACCTGAGTGCTGGTATACTCGATGTACTGCTAATAGGTGAAAATTAATATCAATATTGCATGTTAATTGCATTCTAGTATTGTGCAAGTACAGTGTGATATGCATGACATCTAGTAACCATTCAATTGACATTTCTTTAAAATACAGGGTTTATATTTTAGAGTTCTTTTAATGTGAAAATTATTTTGCTGTTTGCCACAATTAGATGTTATATTTAAATATACTGTTAAGATGCAGTTTCACGGTTAAAAATAAGTCTACTGTTGCCAGAGAGGAATGAACACACTCATGTTTTCTTCCATCCCACACTAACACCTGTGCTCCTCCATGAGCAGCTAAATTGGGCTGAAAAGGTTTTTAAGCACCCTAGCCTAGTCACAATCTTCAGTTGTGAATGACTTTCCCACACTGGGGAAGCAGCAGGAGCACATGATTAACAAGGATGAAGAGAACCTAATTGCTCCTTGAAGCACATAAACCATATAAACCAGTACTCTGAGCAGTATTTTTGCAGCCAGTGCAAGCCAACATGATGGCTTATCCTTACCCTTTTCTTTGCAGTGGATCCTGCCACTTCTCAACCTCTCTTTCAGCTGAATAACTAATCTAACTCAGTGTAGAATGCTGACAAGCTGGAGAATTGATTAATCTCATAGGAGAAGTCTTGGGCATTGGACTTGATGCAAGATAAACAGTTCATGCACAGGTGGGAGTACTGGACCAAGGGCAATGGGAACTTCTCCTTCCACCAAAGCAATGAGAAGCTGTTTGGATCAACTTACTCCATCTTGTAGAATCACTCGCCTGGTCTCTATTTTTCATTAAAATGCTTGTATGGAAGAGTGTGGTAAAAGTTTCAGGAAACTTAACTGCTTTTCCGAGGTGTTGTGGTACCTTGTTTCTTGTTGCCATTTTGAAGCTGATGCCTAGCTGGAATATTACAGCAGTCTTAATGAGTAAACAGATGCAACTGGCAGCTAAATGCTGATTTTTAAATGAAGGAACTGTAGTACTTGAATTCTTTATTGTTAGCAGTTAGAGCCTCAAATTGTTAATACTCTTAAAGCAAATACTTTAATGTTTGTCCTAATAATTTGATGGTAAGTAGTATGTATTTTAAAAGAGGTACTGAAAACCAGTTTTTTTTAGAATGTACCATGGGTATCTTTAACTATGTCTCGAATTAGTTTTGCTCAAGGTCCCCTGTGTCCTGTTGTAAATTCAGACTTTACCTGTGTGGCTGTGCATTTGTGGAAGTAATGTATTGCAGACGCAGAGCCTGCAGCCAGCTCATTTCTTATCTTAAGCATTTGTTTTTCTTGATCTTTTAAAAAGTGAACTGTGGTGGGATAGATTTAAATATGAAGTATAACACAGCTCAATTTGCTAATTTTTTGAGACATGGGAAAAAGTTATGTTTTTGGCTTTTTTTTCCTGAGAAATAAGTTCCTGGCAGTAGTGGGTAATGTGTATAGGAAGGGAGTGTTCTTGGGAAGAATAAGTAAAGGGAATTGTTGCACTTTTATATTGAGCTTTCTCTGTAACAGCTTTTACTAGTAACCTTGTCTTTTATTTCTTAGTGTGGTCCTGACAAGCTTCTGGTGTCAGTAACAGACCTTTTACCATGAGCAGTTCTACTCCAGCTACAGGTACACATTAAAAATAAGTTCCTCAACTGTTCTTTCTCTGTGTTGTTTCTTTTTTTCCTCTGTGTGTGTGTTGAGGAAGGTGCAGTAAGTGTATGTTTACCTATAGTTTTAGATCACACAAGAAGTTGAAGTGAGAGAAAACTGACTACTGCTTTTTTTAGTATTACTTTCAGCATTAGGTGTACATGGACTGTTAATGACCAATGGTTGCATGAGTTCACTTCAGTCAAATAAATTAACTAAATCATGACATAGACAATTGCCTGTCAAGAGTGGTTTCCAAATAGTTTTATTTTATACTGGGGCAAAGGACAGTGCAGATCACCTCTTGATAAGTGTCTAAGACTTGCTATGTTTTTGGAGGGGAAGAAGGAGGAGTCTGAGAAGCTAACTTGAAGATTTTTCTTTTTGATTTCTTTGACTTGCACACGTCATTATACTTTGGCTGATCAATTCCATGTGATGTCCAAATGTTTCTGCTTGGCTCAAAATAGCATTAGCTTGTAGCTCAGCGATGTAATAGCTGAAATATATATTATTAATTAACAGTGCAATGACTGTATTAAACTTCAAAATAATGTAGAGGTGTTTGGGAGTTTTGGGAATGTATTAGGAGGCATTCTCATTAATAACCGTATAAATCTGAAATTAGATATAATCTCTATTGAATTGCATCTTTTTACCTAATACAGCTGCTTCAGCTGCAGCATTTGTTTTTTGTTGTTATGTTGTGTTTTGTTGTTATGTTTTTTTGGGTTTTTTTTGGTCTGGTAGTTCATGTATCTAAAATGTGTACCTCTCTGCCTCAGGCTGCTCAGGGAATACATTTCTACCAATCATGAATTGTAATTGTAATTAACTTTCCTTTGTACATCAGGAACCAATTTTCACTTTGTTCATAAGGCTACTTTTAGTCTGTCTGAAAGTATTTTTTACTTTTACTCAACTGAGTGTAAGATTCAGAAAAGGCGATAACCTTTGGCATGCTCTAAAGAATTGTTGAATCAATTTTGAAATTTAGTTGCTGGATGATACAGATGATTATCACTGCATCAAAATTACTATCAAACCACAGCTAGAGAAAGAAGCATGGTTTAAAAAACGATGAGGTTTTATATTTGAGATGTGCTAGCTTTTACTGGTGATTTAGTAACTTAGCTAAGTTTCACAAGAGAAGAAGCACTTCAGTAGTTTGCCATTTATCTCTATTTTGTCAATTTTGTTCTGACAATGTGTCAGAACCCAGAAGACACTGCTTTTGCAAAAGTCTCTCATATTAAACTAAAGGCAAAATTCATGCTGGCGTTGTTTCCTGCTTTCTTTAGTCAAGCATTCTTTGACTTTGTATAAGTCAAGGACATCTTGTCCATTTTGAACCTGAAAAGTGGCAAAATAGGTTGTTAGACTTTAATAGTGATATGTCTTGTCATGGCTTGGTGCCAATACGTGTTTAATATGTTCATGTGTGTCTGAAAGTTCACAGTTTTCAGAATGCATACAGAGCACATGAAGCCATTCAAAATTTCTTGATGGAAAAAATCAATAACAGACTTTTCAGTTTTGCAGGTGGGAGAATTGTTAAGTGTGGTATGGCTGGAGCTTTGATCATCCAACTTGAAATTTAACAGGCTTCCACTCATAAAAGGACCCTCTGTAAACATCCTTATGCAGAATGACTTGTGTGAACCAGTTCTTAGCCTCAGAATGTATGCAAAACCTAGAGCAAGCTCTTAAATTTCTTATAAATCTCATACAGAAATTTTTTCCCAATCTTTTGTGTTTCTCCGTGGAAGGCTAAATGCAACAGATTAGGTGTTAAGGCTGTCTCTCTTGTCTCCATTGCAATTGCTTCTAGAACAATATGCTTGTTCTAGATGTGGTGTTCTGCTTAAAAAGTGCTTTCAAGGATACTGAGTAATGTGCTTGAAATGTAATCATTGGTCACTTATCAATCCAAATCTGTCACTTACAGGATCCAAATAGGCATATATTCAAAAAAACGCCATTTCTAGCAGTGTGTCAAAGTGGAAGACTTAAGAGTTTATATGGATTTAATGCTGTCTATCTTTTTCAAAGACTTTTTAAAACTTAAAATCATTTGGAACAGCAGGCTTTTTAAAATAAAATAAAAACAAACCCCAAACCTTGAGTTAGCAACTCAGTCACAGAAAGATAAGTTGGTGATAAAAGGAAAATTAAAATATTACCTCCCAGTTATGACTTTCCCCTTTTCTGTGCAATTAACATTTTGTAAATATCTTCTGTTGGCATTTGGGGAGAAGTTACTGGCCTTCCATTAAAAAAACCAAAACAATAGCAAACCAAAACCAAATCTCCAGAAAATAAACAAAGAAGTCCAAATCAAAGCCAAACATATCCCACCCTCCCCTTGCTATCAAGGTTTGGAATAGCTGATAATGTCTTCTTACACTGTCCCTTTGCTAGATATGAAATGTCCTTTCTTAGATTTCAAAGAACTATACCTAAGTCAATGTCAGTGCTGAGGTAGCAGTTTCTTTCCTTTACGTTGTGATATATACACTGTGCAATGGGTTTGTCTTGTTTGCTTGTCTGTCTCCTTCTCTAAAATATTTTAGATAATGAGAAGAAAAACAATAAAGGAAACAGGTCGCCATGTTCCCCTTCACGTGTCCTCCATATTCGTCAAATTCCAAATGGTGTTACCGGAGCAGAAGTTGTTTCATTAGGTCTCCCTTTTGGCAAAGTAACCAATCTCTTGATGCTAAGAGGAAAAGGTCAGGTACGTAATTTTCGATGTTTCAATTACAAGAGCAAGACTGAGGATGTGGTTCATGTAATGATAATTTTGATCTTGTGCTTGACTGAAGTGATTGCGACAATGTCTAAATATTTCATTGATGGAGGAAGATTTTCATATTTTCAAATGTGAAAGGATGTTTTTAAGTTTATTTTAAGTTTTTAATATGCTTTTGGATCAAATAATGAACTAGAAACTTGTTGATAATATTGCTAAACATTATATCGACTTCATGTAAGAACATATAGATGATGAAGAACTACATTGTCACTATTGATGATATATGTCTTCAAACAGCCTGCCTGCTTAAGGTACTAACATGCATGTTAATTTTTTGAGATCTGTTTAATCCTATTAGATGTGACAGAGTAGTTTGTGTCATGAAGAAACACAGAAATCGTAAAAATAATAAACATTCATTCAAAAAATTGTCTGGAGCACTGAGCTGGATTAATACAATGCGTATAGTGATGGATGTTTAATGTTCTGTTCCAACTTTTTCCAGCATGTGTATCAGCTGCCTAGGTAATATTGCTTGGTTTCAGGAATTTAACAAACTGATTAGCAGTGCGGTACTTTTAGCAGCATTGCTTCCCATGTATCATACTTACTCCACCTCTTCTTGAATGACATAGTGTACTTAAAATGTGCAACTTTCTAAGAAAACTCACAAATTGCATAAAGCAGCCCCATAAACATTCTAATGCTGAGCAAATCAGTATCATACTTTCACATCGTCTTTATCTAGTGAGAGTGAATTGGGAAAAAATTATGCTTTTTTCTCTCTTGTAAACAAAAACAGCATTGAAATCAGCTATGTATTGGTTGCAGGCATTTTTGGAAATGGCTTCTGTAGATGCTGCTGTTTCTATGGTGAACTACTACACTCCTGCTACACCTCACCTCCACAATCAGCCAGTTTATATTCAGTATTCCAATTACAAGGAACTTAGGACTGACAATCAGCGTAATCAGACTGTAAGTACATCTTCATTTAACAGGGTGAAATTGCATGAGTTGTGTACTGGTTTTGGCTAGGACAGAGTTAATTTTCCTCATAGCTGCTTGTGACTTGTAAAGTATTAAGGCCTTTTCTGCTTCTCATGTTGCCCTGCCAGTGAGAGCACACAAGAAGGGAAGAGTCTCAACAAGGACAGTTGATTGCAGCTGACCCAAGGGATATCCCACACCATGTGGTGTTGGACTCAGCATTGAAAGCTGAGGGAAGGACGAGGAGGGAGGGATGTTTAGAGTTGTGGGCTTTTTCTTTACAAGTAATTGTTACACTCAGTGAAGTCCTGCTTTCTTGGAAATGTTTAAACACCTCTCTGCCAATGGGAGGTAGTAAAGGATTTCCTTGTTTTGCCTTACTTGCACATGCAGCTATTGCTTTGCCTGTACAACTGTCTGTAACTGAATCTATGAGTTTTCTCACTTCCACTTTTCCAATTCCCTCTCCCATTGTGCTAAGTGAAAGTGACTGAGCAGTTGTGTGGCACTTTGCTGCATACTAGGGTTAAACCACAACGCTAGTAAATAAACAATCTACTCTTCACCAGTAGACAAATTCTGATATGTATAATTTCAGCTACTTATTGCAGACAGGGACTTCTCAATATCTGTAAAATTACTGTGGAGGAGCTCAAGTTCAAAAGTTCATCATGATGACCATCAAATCAAGTGAAGGTGGTGGGAGGACTGCTTGTAATGAACAAGGAGCTCCTGACTGGGCTGGAATATACAAGAGGCACAGAAAAGTAATCATGGACAGGTGCCTCAGGAGGATTATAGAGCATTATTTGAACATGCAGGGATATGGTTAGGAAAGTCAAAGGCCATCTGGAATTGTCTCTGATGAGAGATGTGAAAATCATCAAGTTTGGTTCTTTGAAGTGTATCAGCAGTAAAAATAAGATTTTATTTTTTTTAAATACATAGTCCTGCTGCTGAATGGGGCAGGGACAAAGGAGATGGAAAAGGCTGAAGTACTGAGAGTCTTCTCGTCAACCTGTAGTGGTTAAGACGTGCCCTTGGTAATTGCTTGGTATTACCAAGTACCTGAGAAAAGTGGAAAAGTCTTGGTGAAAGAAGTAGAGAAGAATCACGTTAGACAACATTTAAACTAATTGGACAAACAAAAAAATCTATGACCCTAGTGAGATACACTTGTGAATACTGAGGGAGCAAGTTGATGTTATTGCAATGCTACCATATGATCTTGAAAACATCATGACAGTTGGAAGAAGTTACTGAGGACTAGACAAAAGAAAATCTTTTCTTCTCCAACCTTAAGGAAGGACAAGAAGGAAGATCAAAAGAAAGATCTGAGGAACCACTGCCTGATGAGCCTTACTTTGGTGTCTGGGTAAGGAATGGAGCAACTCATTCTGGAAACTATCTCCAAACATTCTAAGACGAAAGTGGTTAGTCACAGTCAGGCATAGGTTTTTAAAAGGACATTATGCCTGGTAAATGTGATGGCCTTTTATGGTGAGATGACTGGATTGGTGGACAAGACAAGAGGATATTGTTTATCTTGACTTTGGCAAGACTTTCCATGTTGTTTCCAACAGCATCTCAATAGATGAATAGATTATTCCAGTCTAGTTAAGTGAACTGTGAGGTGACTTGAAAGGCTAAAATGGTTGCGACCAGTGGCATAAAGCTGGGAACCAGTCACTAGCAGAGTACCTTAGGGGTTGATACTGGATTTTGGATTCCTGGATGAATTTCAGTTGACCTCCCATTTAGATACATAAGTTATATACTGTAATGTGTATATCATGATTTTTTTTTTCTGTAAAAATGTTGACAGTAGTGATTTGGCCATAAATCACTCATTTGTTCTGACACAAAAGTCACTGAAGTCTTGCAAGCTTGTCAGTCTGGTAAATATTATTTGGCTCTTTCCTCATCTAAGATTGCTGGATTGGTTTGTTATCTGGAAAACAAGATTTTTGTTTTAGGATGTGGTTTGCATAACAGCCTCAGGAAAATATATGTATATTTGCAAATAAGACTCCTTGGGCCTCTTTCTGAGTATTTTCAACTTGATACGTGCCACTTGCTTTCTTCTATAACAGCATTGTCTGCTTTTAAAAATAAGCTATTTAGCACTTATATTTGGGTTTTATCTAAATTTTAAAGAGACCCTAGTAAAGCAGCTGAATACTGTTATTGTGCTGGTCCCTAGGCTGAGGCCTGAAGTACAGATCATTTTGCAGGGTTGTATTTTTCTGAAACTAGGTAACATGTGCCCTGTTTAATCTGTCTTCCGAAGAAATAGTGTAGCTGAGACATGACTTCAAGTCACAAAACTGCATTTGGAAAGGAACATCTCTCCATAGTGCTGCTACTCACAGAAAATATGAAGACCTTTTGGGGAAAGCCCATGAAAAACAAGTGTAAAGATTGTGTTATCACAGAAGTCCAGTTTGAGGAGTGAGATTTGAACCTATTTCTTGTGGTTGATGGCTTGGCTCTGAAAGAAGAGTAGGGTGTGCATCTTTAAGCTTATTATACTCACCACATCTTACTTCCTGAAGAGAATGAAATTCTAGTAAAGCACAGCAAATAGTTTTCAGTATGCTGACTGGTTGTTGGTCTATCTCAATATTACAACATCGTTATCAATAATATTGCTGAAAAAATGTCTAGAATGACAATAGCCTTCGTGTCTAGAGGACATTACAAAGTAGAAGCAGTTTAACAAGAAAAGAATAGTTGTAATTCTGTAAGTTACACTGACTAGTTGTAAGGGAGGAACATGGAAAGTAAGGGTTGTGATTTATTTATTAAGGTGGGATTTGAGTCAATAATATGAAAGAAATGTGGTTTTTTGAAAATACGTTTTATGTCCTTTTCATTTAGGAGAACTTTGTTTCAGTATGAATAATTTGTGTGTAAAATAATTGTGCTCTCTGCTGTGACCTAATTTCAGAAACTCCAAGCTGCATGGCAACGTGTGAATGTTGTGCAGCACGGAAACCTGGGTATTACAAGTGCTCTTGCTGCTGAAGGTGGGGTCCTTCCAAGTCATGGTTCTGTTCTTCGAATCGTTGTTGAAAATGTTTTTTACCCTGTCACTTTAGACATACTGTATCAGGTAATGAGGATTGCTTTAAAAAGTCACAATCTGTTCCAATGTTGCTACTGTAAATCCATTAATTTATTTTTTAAATTACCTGTGGTTCCTGAATCTTCTGAGTGAGGACTGTCTCTTTAAAATAATTTCCTGAATTCAGGGATCTAGGTTTGAAATAGTTCTGTGTAAATGAAATTCAAGTAAACAGGGCTTCAGTACTCGGATTTTGATGTTGTCTTATTTAGTTCCTTGTTATGGAAGCAGCAACAAACTTGAACTGTTACTTCTGCTCTCATGATGAGCTAGTGAAATATTGAATGTTATGAACCTGTGAATCCATATTTTAGTACTCTTTCTGCTGAGTAACTTTTGTCAGTTGCTTTATATTTAGGGTTTTATATTCCCTTTTATAACTTAGTGCAAGTGATGCAATATGCAAATTACTCGGACAAATGTTTTTGATCGTTCATCTTTACAATGGCATTTGACTACCTCTGAAAGCCTAGAATAATGGTAGGCTATAGTTATGAAAGACATTACTGTTACTTCGGCCAGGTGTTTGGGCTGTGCTGCTGAAAGCTTTAAGTTTAAAAATAACTTTGAGACCATTTCTTTGTGTCCTAAGAATTTGTTGATACTTCACAAATATTGCAAAGTTTTTCGTACTTGAAGCTTTTGTAATTAGTAGTAATTTATGCAATAAAAACCATGCCCCCCATTCTTATATAATACAGTTTAGAATAACTGGGATGATTTTGTAGGAACCTACACTCCTGGAAGATTTTTCTCCTGCTCTAAGACCTCATACAGTAGTTGATTTTAGCAATACTCTATTTTCCTTCTTACCTCTTAAAATTTTCTGTTTCTCTGTATCCTCACCGGGATACTGATTAACTAGTGTACATAGTTATCACATCGATGTAGCAATTTGCGTGATCTAAACCTTTGTATCTTTGAGTGTTATTCACTCATTACTGAACCTGTGCAAATACTATGTCAGCTGTTTAGGATTATTATTACATTCAGAATAACCTAAGAAAAAGCTCCTGTGGTTATGGGAGCTGTACTAGTTCTAAGAATGGAACAGCAAAGAGGAAATTTATATTAATTTACTTTCATTTGATTTTAGTCTACTTCAGTGCAGCACAACTATACTATAGGTATTTGAATTGCTCTCACTCAACTACTTCTCCAATATGTCTAGAAAATTTAGCAATGTTTGAAAAGGGATCTTATTTGGAGTTCTTAATAGGGGACATCCTCCTCTAATTAAAGCAGCACTTTGTGCCCAATAGCTACAATCTAACTTTTGCTTTGTGTGGTAAGGTCAATGGAAATGACTAGTTTCACTGACAATTATAGCATCTTAAGGAACACTAGTAGGCAAGCTGTCATCCCATACTTGCATTGTATTTTGTAAGTTTTCTTGCTTGTCAAGAAATTAACTTTTTTTAACCACTATTCACCTTAAAATATTTATCATAAGAAGCTGAAAATTCAGTGTTACCTTTGCAGAAACAAAATTGGTATATATGTGTGTTTTGATTTAAAATCAAATAGGAAGGAATACATTTAATTTCATTACCTTAAAAAGGTCTGTTAAGTTTTCTGGATAAACATGGAGAAGCATATGTTGAGAAGCTGTATTTAGGCATTTCGTAAGAGGAAGTGCTTTATGAACAGGAACTCAAAGACTAATTTTAAATTGCTATGAAAAGGTTTCTGTTCTGTTTTCTATGACTAAATGATGACTGCAGCATTAAAATCTTGTTTCTGAGATGGAAAAACTGGGTACAAAGGGTTGGGACATTTGTCTTTTATCATTGATTCTAGGCCTAAGAGGCTGTTAAGAGGTGCTTATCCTTATCTATGGCCTTTCTTTCCATTGCAGGTTTAGTATTTCTCAGGGATTTCTGCTTTCCTGACTTTGTATTGGTTCTAACATTTTGTTTGAAAACTAATAGGATTTCTCAAACTCACCTTTCTTCTTCGGCTGTTAATTTGGACATAATTTTTCTGCACTTGCATGATGTGTCCTTTCATCCTTACTCTTTGAAGCTTTGCTTTTGTATAGACACCTTCATGTAATGCACACTCTCATTTTGAATGCATATATATTTAAATGCAACCTTTAAAAGTATTTCTGCAATGCTTATGTTTGCAATTAATCAAATACCATTTGATTATAAAGTGTAGAGCTTGGTTCAAATCTAGGTCTTTGTCATGCTTCTTTCCTCTTCATTTTCTAGTTTAGGCAGTGGGCCTGAATAAGCACACCAACTATATAAGTTGTATTTTTGTTCAACAGATCTGCAGAATTTGTCTAATGTACAGAACATAAAGGTGGATATCTTGAAATGCAGTTTGCAGTTCCCATCTCAACTGACTTCCAGTAACAAGGAATAATATTAATAGAAATAGACAGATCCATCAGGTCAACAGATGGCTCTGTGGTGTACTTGAATAAATTTTGGGGTTTTTGGCCATGGGATGATCTATTCAACACCCATTTCATTCACATCTGATGTGCTGTACCTTTCTCAGAGGGGAAAAAGGGTTCTAGGGTAGGAGCTAGTGGGGTTTGTTGACAGAGCTAACTTGGAAGGGGAGGGGAAAGTGTAGAAACCAGAGAACAAGAGGCTGGAGAGCAGTGCTGTGGAAAGCGACCTGCACGTCCTGGTCAATTGCAAATTGAATATAAGTTAGCAGTGTACAAGGTCTGGAGGGGATGTCTTGTGGGGAGTGGCTGAGGTCACTTGGTCTGTTCAGCCTGGAGAAGAGGAGACTGAGGGGTTATGGCTTCCCCAGAGGGGAATTACGAGGAGCAAGTACTGATCTCTTCAGGGTTGTGACTAGTGACAGGACTTGAGGTAATGGCATGAGGCTGAGTTGGGGGGATGTTTAAGTTGGATTGGAAAAGGTTTTTCACCCAGAAGGTGTTGGGCTATGGAACAGGCTCCCCAGAGATCACAGCATCGAGCCTGACAGAGTTCCAGAAGCCTTTGGACAATGCTGTCAGGCACATGGTGTTACTTTTGGGGTGTCCTGTGCAGGGCTGGGAACTGGACTCATTCGATAATCCTTGTGGATCCCTTCCCACTCAGCATGTTCTGTGATTCTATTACTTGTGAAGTCCATTTCTCAATCCTCAACTCTGATTCGTTATCCACAGTTTATCTGCAGACACTGGACTAACGCCTGTTTGGACTGT
Source organism: Eopsaltria australis (assembly GCA_034509425.1). NCBI lineage: Eukaryota > Metazoa > Chordata > Aves > Passeriformes > Petroicidae > Eopsaltria > Eopsaltria australis. The sequence continues at coordinate 213,805 of JAVTVJ010000765.1, read as the reverse complement.
CTTTCTGTGTTCTTAGTTGATTAGACATTGCTAAATCTTTAAGAAAATCTTGTCCTTCTTTCCCATCCTTGGTAGCCTCTTCTTTAATGATTATTTTTTTTACCTGAAACAAAATTTTGAGTTCACACAATTTTTGTTCAGCTCTCACAGCAGAAATATTTTTCAGAAATTTATTTGTAATATTAAATGCTAGTTTTTAGTGTGAATGAACTATTCACTGCTTCTTAAAGCCCATGTTTTTTCCCTAACAGATTTTCTCCAAATTTGGGTTTGTCTTGAAGATTATCATGTTCCATAAGAACAATCAATTTCAAGCTCTGCTCCAATATGCTGATGCAGTGACTGCATATTATGCCAAAATGGTAAGTATAGTGTATTCAGCTTGATTTTTTTTTTTGTTTGTTTGTTTGTTGGGGGGATTTTCCCTGCTTAGGGGCAGGGGAACCATTAGGAATATTTTGTTTGTTAACTTTGTGGTTTCTCATCATTCTTAGACTCTTGTTGCACATGAATAACTTTGACATCTCTCATTAGTTAAGAGGACAGCACTCTATCATCAACTGCAAACAAATGTATAGCATATACTCCAGGACCTGCATGTCTGTCAGAACAAAAATCACTGACAATATTCCCTCTCAGTCTTCTTAAGGCTGAACAGGCCCAACTCCCTCAGCTTTTCCTTGTGGAAGAGATACTGCAATAGCTTAATCATCTTTGTAGGTCTATACTGGACCTGCTGCAAGAGCTCCGTGTCTCTTTTGGGCTGAGGAGCCCACAACTGAACACAGCACTCCAAATGTGGCCTCCCTAGTGCTGAGTAGAGGGGCAGGATCACCTCCCTTGACCTGCTGGCAATGTTCTTTGTAATGCACCCCAGGATGCCGTGGCCTTCTTGGCCACAAGGACAGATTGCTGGCTCACAGGCATCTTGAGGTCTACCAGGACCCCCAGCTCCTTCTCTGTAGAGCTGCTTTCTGGCAGATCAGGCCCCAGTCTGTGCTCTGCGTTTGCCTTTGCTGAATTTCAGAAGGTTCCTCTCTGCCCATCTCTCCAGGCTTTCAAGGTCCTTCTGAAGGGCTGCACAGCCCTCTGGGGTATTGCCACTCCTCCCAGCTTTGTGTTGTCAACAGTCTTGCTGAGGAGCCTCTGCCCCTTCATCCAAGTCATCTTTAGTTCTCATATAAAGGGAGCAGGAGGTAATAAATAGTCAGATATGTAGAAAAGCCTTAACAATCTTTTCATGACACCTGGGATTCAAGTCCCAGAGGGTCAGACTGGAGACCTTTTTAGATCAACAGTCAGGTCAGCAGATGGTTGCCTCTGTTCACTGCAGCAGGACATGACCCACAACAGTTAAGCAGGATAGTAGCAGCATAATTGTCTACTTGGTGTTTAAAAAGAGGACTTAATACCAGGAGGTGAATTACTGTTTGTATACTGTTGCAAGGTGAAAACTGTGTAATGGGGAATGGTTTGGATTGGAAGCAACCTTTAAAGGTCATCTAGTCCAAACCCCTGGAGTAAGCAGGGTCACCTTCAAGTAGATCAGGTTGCTCAGAGCCCTGTCCAATGGGCATCAGTCTTCTCTCAGGGCAACCTGTGCCAATGTTTCATTATGCTTATTGTAAAAAACTTCTTCATATAGCTAATCCAAATCAACCTTTCCAGTTTAAAACCATTACCCCTTGTCCTATCCCAACCTGCCCTACTAAAAGATCTGTCCTCATCTTTCTTATATGCCACCTTCAAGCGTTTATAAACTTACAGTGCTGGCTTCCATGATGTGTTTTGTCTCTGAAGATGTAATTATTTTTCTTCAGTCTCTGGATGGCCATTGTATCTACGCTGGGTGTTGCACTCTGCGCATCGATTTCTCCAAGTTAACTTGCCTAACAGTGAAGTACAACAATGATAAAAGTAGAGATTTCACTCGCCTTGACCTTCCTTTTGGTGATGGCCAACGAACCCTGGAGACATCCTTATCTACTCCCTTTGGTAAGAAATCTCCACTTCTAGTGCTTAATACACACTGAGATTATAATTTTTATGTGGCATTTACGCTGTGGCTTCATATCAGGTTCATAGAAGGGTACACTTTGTTCATTACATCCAGTAAAATCTGCATGGAAAGCATGAAGTCCAAGTCATGATAAATGAATATCTGAAACAACAGCATGAGGAATACTTGTGGGCAAATTTAAAGTGTTGTAAAAATGCTACAAAATACTACTAAAATGCTGTGAAATGGTATCATTGGTACAGGTAATGTAGTAAACATTATATATCAGAATGGAAGTCATCACAAATTGACACTGGCTGCCTAAAGCTGCTTGAAAATAAGTGTTTTAAGGTATTAGCTTTTATTTGTTGATATTTTAGGATGATAGTGTGCTGCAAGATACAAAACTATAAGAAAATCCTAAATTCTGTACTTATTTATGTATGTCTGTAATCATCTTCTAAAAGAAAACATAAGAAATTTTCTTAAATTTTAGAAATCAGTTTGGCGTAGAGGAGACAGTGTCTGCTTGAAGTGATGCTGGAGAAACGCTCACAAGACAATTTGAGTGATTTTAGCTATTTTTCTCTGTTTCTCATGACAACCGTTAGCGATAATACACAGCTAAGAACTGTCTTAGCTGTTGAATAGGTATCTGAGTCCGATTGATTAGCACAGTAAAAAGTGTGGGAGAATAATTCCCTATTTTCCTTTACTTTTCTGTGGCAGCTAAGGCAAATACTGGGTTTGGTTTGATTTTTTGGATAGTTGAATTAGTTAGCTTAGATTAGAATAAGAAAGTGAATTGCACTCACTACTTTCCTGATTTTTGTCTTTACTGCTCCCCTTAAACACAGGTCTTGGATCTTTATGTAATGGACAGCTGTCGTTACACTGTGGGACAGAGGAAGATGGTAGAATTTGCCATACAGCATTATAGAAATGTGCTTTTACAGGTCTAATATATTCTAATTAATTAGACTTGCACTATTTGAAATGTCAGTGGAAGGGAAAAGTACAATTAGAGTAGTTTATTTCTGCACTTACTTGTAAAGCAGAAATAACTGTGCTTTTGGAGAACAGCACATGAACACTTCTCCCTGTCTTCCCCCTCACTCTTCCAAACTTCTCATTACTAGGAGCCTTGTATTCTTTTACTGTAAGAGTAAGAAGTGCTGGAATAGTCTGATGTCTGTACCAAAATTTGTTTGTGGTACATTCACAGTGAAGCAGCTGGACAGATATTTTAAAATAGCTGTAGATGGGGAGAAGCATGCTGCCTAGCCTTTTTGTCAGTGGTGACATCCTGCACATCATTGGCATGTTCTGAGAGGCTTAGTTACAGAACATGAGGAAAAGATGTTGTAAGTCCTGTGTGTACTTCCACTACCTCTTACTCCTTGTGGATGTAGTTTTGATGTAGAATTATAAGATAAAGGTGGTAATTACCAGAATAATACATCTGGTTTTTATTGTAGACTTGACGTTATCTTAATAGCAAAACTGAACTGCTCTTGAAACTTATTTTTCCTCTGTTTTCTCTTTAATTTTCTTCTGCTTTTTGTGGTAAAGGTACTGCATTATAAACAAACAGATTTTGTGCATATTTTGCATTTAAAGAGTTCTTACATCCAGTGAGCATTAGCAGAAATACCTGAATTGGCTTGCTTAGAAAGCTAGGTTGATAGCTGTGAAGCAAATGAATTAAAAACAAAAGCAATGAAGAATTCCAGATATTTCTTCATTCGCTCGGTTTGACAATTTTTGCATTCCTGATTTTGGTGTCAGGGTGCAACATGCAGGTCTTACTTGGCAGAATAAAAGTTCTTGATCTATTTCTTCATTAATGTTTCCATTACCATTCTTGGATTGTGAGTAAGTGATTAATGACTATATTGCCAGAACTTGTCAGTATAATGCACCAATGCATGTATTTCAAGAGCGTATTAAGTGTGATAAATGTGTTCAGTTTTTTGTATGAATGACACTGTGTTGCCACAGATAAGAGGAAGTGTAATGTGATGCAGTGTTCACGAATACTTGATCTGTGGTGTCTGATCCATTTGTTTTTGTAATTCATAATAAACACTTCTTACAGTATTGTATCATCCCTATCAATAACCATTTGCTAGTAGCTCTATTTTAGTCAGTGGTGTGAAGGTTTGAGTAGTAAAACAGACATATTACCAAGCTTGTCGAATGTGTTTTCTGATTATACATGCCCCATTTAAAAAACTGAAAATCTGGTGTGTGCTTACATATGAACAAATCTGCAGCTGAAGCTTGTATCTAACTGCTTAGAAGACAGCTTTGTGTGCTATCCTGCTTAGTACTTAACTCCACATACTAATTATGTTGTTAGTGGAAAACACTGGGCTATCTTTGATGCTGGGACTCTCCATATGTTGCTATTCCAAATCTGGTTAATGCTTGTGATTTCCAGGGGAACTATAAAAAACACCGGTTATTTATAAATGTTACACAAACCGGGAAAGTACATCTCCTTAAAACGCAGAATATATACGCTTTATGCATTTCAGCAGCTAGTAAAATTCAGAACCTCAGATTAGTTGTAGATGTTTGTATTGTTTAGGTTATACTGATCCTAGAAATATTCAGGACTTGTATCTCATCATTGCAAAACATCTTTGAGTGTATTTACTTGCAGAAAATTTCTAGAATACTTGTCCATTGTTTGAATAGAAACCACTGAACATAGGCTTTAATGGATACTAATCTATGCTGTGCTTTCCTGTTCAAACTTGTCTAATTTACATTTTGCCCTGAGTTCGTTTTAGAGAGGAATGTTGAGACTGACCAGAATTATTTGCCATCAAAAGTGGCTAAAAATTGTCTTTGTAAAACACAGAATCTTGGATTTCAATGAGAGTTTTAACCCAAAGTTTTAAAAATATCTAGGTTCACAGATAAAATCAAATTAGCAACACTGGTAGCTCATTCTGATTGCTGAAATCTCTTCTGTTTTCTAAAACTTTAAAAATCTGTTTTAATTAGATGTATCTGTTCTCTCTAGCCACCCAAAATACCATCTTTCCATCATATACAGGGCCTCCTGGGTTCCCCCCAGTCTTGGGCTTTCCTCAAGGTGCAGGTAAGTTTGATTTCTAAAAATGTGGTGTTTGTAATTACAGCTAGTGGCCTATCTGAATAATCTGTTCAGAGCCATTTTTTTAAAATATAGCAATCAGAACACAGTATTAATTTGAGTAATTGTAATTCTTTCTCATATATATACTCATTAAAATATAAGTTTCATAAAAACCATATACTGATCTAGTTTATCATTCAATTAGCAAAGAGCCTAAATGCCATGAGAAAGATTACCTGCAAGAGAAGAAATTAACCATTTGTTTTTCTAAGAATCATGAAACTGCTATGACATTCAGAGCAAATAAAGGGAAGTCTCTCCTTTTCTGGCTTTCAAGTGAGAGATAGGTTTTTTAGACTGCAGTTTTTTCCTTTCTAGCACAGGATAAACTTTTGTGCTGAATTATTTTTCTTCTTTCTTGGGCTGCAATTGATGTCCCTGTTTGTTTGGGTCTGTTTGTGTAGCTGAATCTCTCTTTTTTTCTCTGAAAAGGGAGGTGCTTCCTGCTTTATTGGTCAGATACTAGTAATAACTAAATTTCTTAAAGTCATTTTTAAATTGAATATTGATGTTTTTGCCAAATATAACCTACTTTTGTGTTCTTCGTTTTCCACTCTGAGATGTCAAGTGATGCTATTTATACCCTTCAGGTCCTTCTGTTCCGCCTGTTCCTGGAGCACTTGGTCCTCTCACGGTCACCACATCAGCAGCTTCTGGACACATGGCTATTCCTGGTATTCCAGGAAACTCCGTTTTACTAGTCAGCAACCTCAACTCTGAAGTAAGTTTGATTGTGGAACTGATGCAAGTGTCACCATGTACCAACTGCCAGAATCCTTGCAAACTGACATTAGCTGAAGGAATAAGAGAAACTCTATGCTGATAATATAAAAAAACAGGACACCTCTATACTTATTTTAGGCAGCTGGCAACATTGATGAGGTTTACAAACTCCAGTCACCAGTGAAAAGCTTCTAACACAATTTACTTTAGGAAGCCTATGTTAGCAGTGTAGCTAGTAATTAGAGACAAGTCAGTGGTCAAATCTAAGAAGTATCTGAAGATCTAAACAACATACATATGATAATTTACTGATATCTCTGTTGGTATGACTCCTCTGTGTGCTGTTTTATCTGTAAAGAAGGCAAAGAATTTTTTTTTTTACATTGGTTAAAAACCAAGGAATTAGATGGAAAGGAGGGAAGAGAAAAGGAAATAAAAGCACGCCAAATTAAGTCCCTTTCTAAATGTGTGTAGCATCTTTCTAGTTTTGCAAATTTTTTGAGATTGAAGAAGAAGAACACAGGTACATTATTATTGACATCACTCTACATTTACTTTTCAAAGTTAGTAAGTACACATGTTCACTTTTCATAGTACCACAAAGATGCATTTTCTTATGGTGGCGGTAAAATTGACAAGAACAATGTGAAAAGTTATTTTTGTAGTGGAAATTATGTGGGCTGGTCAGTAATGTTCCTCATGTTATTCAAACACTGATCAGTGCTTAATTAAAAGCAAAATTAAAATCAAGCTTTACCGGGGCCATGACTTAAAACACAATTCCTTTTGACTGTTGATAAGCAGTCCTAGTGCAGCAGTGTAAAATTCATGTATATATACACACACAATACATTTATTTAACTGTAAAACTGGTAGGAGTTGTTGACAAAATTGAAATTACCTTCATAGTCTGAGGTTTAAAAATCTGTTCGCTAATTTCTTTCAGTAATTGTTCTGTTTCTGTTTTTGTACTAACAGCCAAATTCACAGTAAGCATCAAAAAAATCAGCTGTAGATAGGGCTGTATGATAAGTCACTTTTTCTTTGATTTTTCAATATATCAGTGAGTTTCTGATGATGGCTGTGGGTGTGCTTTCTGCAGCTGACTATATAAGATGATTTTCTGAATCTGAAAGGAGTCTGCTTCTTAAGAATAAGCATATGTGAAGCATAGGTCCGAGCTCTTTTTAGGACATTGATGCTTTACATAGTACTAATCATAGCTAAGAATTCATGTAGAACTTAGTGCTGCCATGCATGATACAATATCAATGTATTAAGTAATGTTCAACTTCTTAAAAGGATAAAAATAAGAATGTACAACAGCATTAATTGTTGGAAATATATTTCTTGAAAGTTCTATGACACCTGTCCCTCAGTATGGGTTGTCAGACCCCATCATTCCTTTTCCTCTGTATAGAAAATCTGTTTGACCTTATTTCAGTTCATATTTCTCTCCTGTTGCAGGGTTTCAGTGTGCATTTAAACATTCCTTCATGACTTTTACATTATCTGGTTTTGTCTTTCATTTCCCCCCCCCCCTTTTTTTTTTTTTTTAAGTAGAAATATTGTGATCTCATTTGAATAAGAAATTTCTTTTTAAAAACAGGAACCTCCATCCTGAATTAAAATATTTGGGCCAGAAGAATAAACTCTTGATAAGTTTAAATTTTACATTGATAGTAATTGTTCTCTACCACTAAATGCTGATGATAAATGGGTATGGGCTTACACTTAGGCTGCAATATCTTCTATTTTTGAATAATTTAGGTATGTTTGGTACACATTTGAGAAGTTGAGTAGAGAAGGAATAGGGCTAGAGAGTGCGAGTAGTGCTTCTGATACGCAGGTATTTTTGGTACTCATTACTGTCAAAACCTTTGCCTCAGTTGAAAAAAATTTGGCTGCATTAGATTGTAAATTATCTTCTTTGGTACCTGGCACACAAGAATTTAATTGAGAATCACTGAAGAAAAATAATTTCTTTCAATATTTAGCTTTCTGTTCTCAGCTTCTAATTGAATACAATTTAAATACCACTTTCTATATGCTTCATATATAAACAGTTAAATTCCCTGTGTTTCTCTTTAGAATGTCATGGCCATATAGAGGGATGGGGACAAAATTGAAGACAAAGCAAACACATTTTGAAGCAACTAGGTTTAGTTTTGTTGATACTGTCTGTTATTTACAAAATACAAAGGAGTTCTTTAATGCTTTAATTTTAATTTAGCAGATTACTTTCATTTTTTCAGGGAATGAGCTGCTGTCTTAAAATAAGGTCAAATAATGAAGCTACTTAAAATATAAATAGCTTCTGCAGCATGACAGAATGAGTTTTGAGTGATGAAAATGCATGAGCTGAAGTGTATGCTTGTTTACATATTTTACATGTGTATAGCAAATGTGTATTAACAAGAGTGCCATACACTGTGGTTATTGTAGGGAATGGCTTTTGGAGAGACATGTTTAAGTATTAGTGTGCAGTATCTCTTCCATTCTTTTTGTTTACCATGCACTTATGGAATAGATGTCTTTATTTGCATGGCTTTAGAAATAATGTACTCATTTTATCATTTAAACAGGCCATCACACCTTATGGACTTTTCATCCTATTTGGTAAGATATGTCAAATATACCTTGAAAAACCACAGTGCTAGTGGTTATTTTTGTTTATCTGACCCATGCTGGTTAATTCAAACACCATTGTTCTGTGCATGTCCAGGAAATGCAGTGAGAGAATGCACTGGTTTTAAAATGGCAGAATGTTGAGTCAGGACTTACAAGCCACAGATACCAAAATGGCAAAACAGTGTCAGAAGAATTTCGGTGTGTGGTCCAGTTTGTTTGCTACAAAAAATGGGAAAGCAAAGTAAGATGAAAAAACAGAGGTTGCGTAAGAGGAATTGGTTTGTGCATTAGTTACAGGGGACAATGTTTGGCAGAGTAATATTTTAATACTCCTCAGTTAAGAGGAATATTGACAACTATTGCACTATTTAAAAACTGAACACAAACATGCAGTAGTAAGACTAAGGTCCAGTGGATTTTCCTCCACTTTTGAGACTCAGAAAATAATACACAAACTTTAAAACTCTCCTTATACTAATATTTTAACCAACCTATTTAATGAGGTGATTATTCTTTGTAACACTAGTGTTAGTCAAAAGAAACAGACTTGGCCTTGTGCTTTTCATAGTAGTGCTCTGAAAAAATTTCCTTTCTGGATTTCTGCAGGTGTGTATGGTGATGTGCATCGTGTGAAGATCATGTTTAAGAAAAGAGGAATTGCTTTGGTTCAGATGGCAGATGCAACCCAGGCTCAATTAGGTATTGATTTTTAAGGCACAGCTATACTTCAAGATAACATGAATTTAATATAAAGGAGGAATTTGCCATCTGTCAGTGACAAGCATAAACAAATTAAATCAATTCTGCTGCATTACTACATACAAACTTTGATGATACTCTTAGTGGTTTTAAGAAAAAAGTCCTGTGAATCTCAGTCTAGTAAATATTAGAATTAAAACATACAACTTTCCTGTAATTTATTTTAATAATACCTTATATTATCTTCCTGTTATTTATTTTATATCTAGCTATTTAAGAATAATCAACTGGTCTGTATTGAAATGCTGTTTAGCATTTTTTGGCATTTGATCTGGAGATTATATTGTATCCTTACACCTTTTTAAAATGTAATGTTAGTAGATGTGGAAGTTGCAGTTTAAATTCAGAATGTGAAATCTGACACTAAGTAGAAAACAGTATTAGTATTCAAAGAATTGTCTTTTCTTCCCCTCCATTAATTCCCGTTCAAATTACATTTCCACTGGTTAGCTATCAACTACTTGAATGGACAGAGGCTTTATGGAAGGGTCATGCATGCTACTCTTTCAAAATATCAGACAATTCAACTTCCTCGTGAGGGACAAGAGGACAAAGGTCTGACAAAGGACTATAGCAATAGCCCTTTACATCGCTTTAAGAATCCCTGCTCTAAGAACTTCCAAAATATCTTTCCTCCATCTGCCACCCTGCATCTTTCTAACATCCCGTGAGTATTTGCATGCGTGATCTTCTTGGGAAGATGTTTTTTAGGTTCTGTTGTCAAGTTAAAAAGTCTGACATAAGTTTTAATTTTCTTTCCTTGGCCTTTTACAATTCATTCAGCTGTATGTTATTCTGGTATGTAGTTAATAATAAGTGAATCTTTTAACTGTCCTGTTTTTATCATTAGCAAAGAGGATAACTGAAGGAATTATCTTTGAGTTTTGATTAGTTCACTTTTTCTTGAGGGTATGCTTTTGGTTTTTGACATATTAAATAGTGTGTCACAAATTTTCGCAGAGGTTGAAGACCTTTTTTTAGGTAATGTACATGACAACAAATTTATCTTTGACATTGTCATTTAATATAGATACAGTTTTTAATAATTCTAACACTTTTAAAAGAACGGTTTCTACAGAATTCAGATCTCTTATATGGAGGGCAAGTTGTAAGAAAGAAAAACGTACTTAGTGTGTTCTTTAAGACTGAAATAATCTTTTTTATGTCTCAAATGTTATCAGCAGTGTGTGGAGTAACAGCCAAATGAAGTTTTTACAGGCTTTTCTTGTTTGGCAGCTGTGCAGGGAGGGAAAAATGGAAACTATGAAATTTTGCCCAAGTAAGAAAAGAAATTGTAAGACACTTTGAAAACAATTTTTTGAGTAAGATTAAGATCTTTCAAAATTGAAAATATGTGAGCTGCACTTGCACAAATTGCAAGATGAAATGTATTCCTTAAGATTTTAGGAGATTTTTATGCAATCTGAATTTAACTGAGAAAGAAATAGGGTTGGATGAAAAAATAACAGTGTGTCTGAAATATTTTTGTAGCACAATGTGATACTAAAATGTAGAGTAAAAGGCAAGTGTTTTGGGCTGAAGTGTTGACATGGTTTGAGTTGGTGGAGATAAATTTAAATAGCAAAAACTAGTTTAGAAGCCAAAGTTGAAATCTTGATATTATTACAGAACTGTGCTCTTTAACAAGTTGAGCAGAGTTTTTGTTTTGTTTGTTTTTTTGTATTTTTCAATTAGGCCTTCTGTTACTGTCGATGACTTGAAGAACCTTTTTACAAGTAAGGGATCTACTGTGAAAGGCTTCAAATTTTTCCAGTAAGTTCTCTTGTAAAATTGCTAAGCAAGCTTTCATCCTGGAAAACAGCTAATTGCCTTTCTGTGACTTTCTATGTGTATATAACTGTAGGCAAAATTCCATGTATATATATATATAGGCAAAAGTGGTACACCTATCACAATTTTTATGATACTTTCAGTCTTAAAATATTAAGTGGAATACTGCGTTAGCATAACTAAGCTAAAAATATGCATCCTTTTGACTAATTCCATATGTGTTCAAAATAGAACAAGTTTAAGGAAAGTAAATGCTCACTTCTTGAAAAAATACAAGCTGTGTGTATGTAAAATGCCATATAAAAACAACAGTGATGACAATATATCTATATTAATTAAGGTTAGTTGGCAGCATTATTTTAGTATGATCATACCTGCTATAATGGTCCCATCTGTATGGACAATTCAAGTGTTTCTTAGAGGTCTTCAAGGCTTATTTTGACCTAGCTTTTTGAAGTCCAGTGTAGTGAAAGAATGACATGACTTTAAGCCATAGATTCACAAAATTTACATAGTTTTGTTATTTTCACATTTTAGCAGATGCATGAATAATTCTGATTCTTTTGCTGTACAAGTATCCAGTGTGTGTGATACAGCTGAGAAAAAACCACTTATGCCACTTTTCTGTTGGCTAGTGAAAAATTGGTTAGGATTAATAACGATTTTTATTGTTCTTCAGGAAAGATTGCAAAATGGCTCTTATCCAGCTGGGTTCTGTGGAAGAAGCAGTTCACGCTCTCATTGAGCTTCACAATCATGACTTTGGAGAAAACCAACATCTCAGAGTTTCCTTCTCAAAACCTTCAATCTGAATTTTCTGTGAACTTTCCCTTTAAGGCTGCATAATGGTTTTAGTAAAATCTTCAAATAGAGACTGAGACAGCTGTGACCAACTCGGTCTCTTACAAGAAAAACCTCATTCATGCATGAAGAATTAAGTGATGATTTTTCTGATTCTAGCTGCAAGTGTGTCATCTATAGAAATACTCTTCTGTGAAATAGTTTCAGCAACAATTTTATCTTCAAATTTCCTACTTAAAATTATATTTTGATAACATCCTTTCAGCTTTTGTTTGAAATTGGCCTTACAAAACAATTTAGAGTGCTTTTACAATGTACCAAACAAGTATGTTTAATGAAAAGGTAAATCTACTCTGTGCAGATTAAACACTAATTTGAATGTGAAATAGTGCTCGGGTTTCTTGAGGAAAAGCAAACAGTAACTGTGAGTATCCTTGAAATAGTATTTATGTTACCAGAGTGTGTGTTCATACTTTGGCAAATCTTTACAAATGACTTGTTTATAAAAATAAAAAGTCTGTGCTGTTCTTATAGATTAAATTATTAGAGAAAAGGCAGTGCCTTCTCTCTGTGGAGTAAAAGGTATTTGACCAGTTTCTTCAAGATGTGGTATTGGAGAATTAGGTTGACTTGACTGTGGGTTAGAAGTTTTATGTCCTATTTCTACTATGAGGGGATCTGTAATAGTACCTTGGAGAAAATAAAACAAGAAAATGGTCCAGATTTATAATAATTTTTTACATTTCTCTAAATAATGAAATGTTTGCAGTCTTATGGAAAATATTCAGGTCTGTGATGGTTTCTCAAGTTTTTAAGAAGTTATTTTTGCTAAGGTCATCTTTCAGGGCAGAAAAATTAAACCTCGAGGTTTTTTACCACTCTGAAGTGTAATACTTAAATTACTGTGTATTTACCTGATTTCTTATTATGTGCCTTACTATGTGTTTATGATACAGTAGATTAGAGTGTTATCTGAAGTATCTTGCAAAAATATTGTGGGCTTTGTGAAAATTCTCCTCTTGGTCTTTTTGAAAATGTTTTCCATGATATTTCAAGATATATTTTTTCATTAATTAATACTTTGAATTCTAGTCTCTTGTGCTTTCTTATGGAGATTGGATATAGATGGGAAAGAGATTTCATTCATTGTGAAATCACATAGGGATTCTTTGAATTTACCTAGTTGCACTTCTCTGATGGTAGTACTTCACTGAGAAAAAATTTCACACCCAGAAAAGATACAGTAAGAACCCAAACAAACCTGTATACGAAGGCCAAACAGCAAATCCAGTTCAGTTTCTAACTTTTTGAGAGACACTAGCTATATCAGAATATTCTCTTTTGGATTTCAGCAGTTCTTTATCAGTATTAAAGTAATAGAATGCTATCATTCTTTCCTTTGTAAGTATGGAAAAAATGTTTGGTACAGAATCTTGATTTCTCTTTGGGGAATGAGCTGAGATGCAGTTAGGTTTTCTCATGAATGTACAGATGAATGCTAATGACTTCTGATCATTTTTTGAAAAGCTAAATTTCATTTTAAGAGATTCTTTTCCCTTAGCATTTTATTTGAAATAAAGGAATTGAAAATAAATTAAATTTTGCTTTACCACATTTTAAAGATTGATTTTTTTTTTTTTTTTCAAACGTGGCATTTATTTACTTCTTACTATTGCAGAATTTGTTTCTGCTGTAATGTTTTGCCACTCATAATTGTTTTCATTCATCTGAATTGTACGACTTTCTCTTTCTAAGAGAAGGAGTATGTTTCTATCATGATCTGCATGTTCTGTAGTGAGCTTTCTCAAATTTTCCCTTGGAATTATTTTTGCAAAATCAGCCTAATAGTAGCTTGCCAGATATTACCTGGATGTATGTAAATTGATTACAGGTGTAGTGTTAAGGAAACTTCCCTGCCGGATCATCCAGGAACCACTCTGACAGTCACTCTTGCACCACCTGAGCTGGGACTAAGTCCCCTTTCCAGCTACAGCCCCCCCATTTGCACAGTCAGAACAGGTTTCCTTGCTGGGTGGACCCCAAGCTTCCCGTAGGAGAGTCTCAGGCATCCCAACCATTAAAACAATTTCATCTCATGCAATAATAAACATACAGCTCGACCTGGCATCTCTGAGGAGGGACCCCGAACAAAGGAAGCCCTGGGCTTTTATCCCCTCACCAGTCTAAGCATGGGAAGGTCTGGGATCATCAGCTCCTGCCATGTCTCAGTGTCCGGTCCCCTGGCTGGGCCACAGGTCCCCAGGCCTTGTTGTGCCAAGGGTCGGCTTTTCACGGCCTGTTTGCCTGGGCTCCACCAGCCAGAGCTCAACCTGCAGCTCCACTGCAGCTGTACCTCGAGCTACCTCAGTGAATGTGTTCCTCAACAGTAGCAGCCAATCTGACTGCACAGGTGTAACTGTATTAAGTGGTGTACAATACAACTATATAAATATGCAGAACATACTAGGTAATGGAAAGTTCAGCTGGCTTAGGAATAATATTTCCCTAAGGGGTGTTACCTTTTGGATTTCACAGAATCATAGAATGGTGTGGGTTGATCTTCATGAAGCCCACCTCTCAGTCTGTCCAGGTCCTTCTGGATGGTATCCTTTCCTTCCAGGTGTGTTGACTGCACCACACAGCTTGGTGTTGTTAGCAAACTTGCAGAGGGTGCAGTTGATTCCACTGTCCATTTCACAACAAGAGTGTTTAACAGCTCTGGTAGCAGTGCTTATCTTTACAGAACACCACTCATCCTTGGTCGCCACTCAGACATCAAGCTGTTGATCACAACTCCTTGAATGTGACCATCCAGGCAATTCCTTTGCCAGCTAGAGGTCCACTCATCAAATCCATGTCTCCAGTTTAGAGAAAATGATGTTTCGTGGGACAGTGTCATGCTTTGCATGTAAATCCTGGTAGTTGGCATCAGTTGCTCTTTTCTTGTCCACCATTGCTGTAACTCTGTTGTAGAAAGCCAGTAAATCTGTCAGACATGATTTACCTTTAGTGAAGCAATCTACTTCATAATCTTACTGGGAACCAAGATGGGACTGCTAGTCTTAGAGTTCTCTGGGTCTTTCTTATTTCTCTTTTTAGAAATGTAGGCTATATTTCCCCTTTTCAAGGGAAACTTTAGCTTTCACAGTTCCATAGACGTGGGCTGCTCAGGAAACCTCTTTTCCTCCCAGGCTAGATGTCATTACTTCCACCCTCTGTAACCTTTCTTTCAGTGCTTGAGTTCATCCAGGAGTTCCTTGTTCATCTAATGCCATTCTGGCATTTTTACCTGACTCCTCTTTGTAGGGATAATCACTCCTGAGCTTGAAGGATGTGATCCTTGAATACCAACCAGCTTTCTTGGGCCCCTCTTCCCTCACGGGCTTTATCTCATGGTACTCTACGAGGCAGATCCCTGAGGAGGCCAAAGTCTGCTCTCTTGAAGTCCATGGTAGTGAGCTTTCTGTGCACCTTCCTTGCTGCCCTAAGGACCTCAAACTTCATTTTGTGGTCCTTGCAGTTGAGGCTGCCCTGGAGCTTCACATTCCCCATCGGCCCTTCCTTGTTGGTGAGCACAAGATTCAGCATAGAGGAGTCAAGGAGAGGAGGTGCTATCACTTGAAGAAGGAAGTTCTCATCAGTGCATTTCAGGAAGCTTCTGGATTGTTTGTGTGCTGCTCTGTTGACAGATATTAGGGTGGTTGAAGTTCCCTATGAGGAACAAGGTGAATGTGAGGCTGCTCCTATCTGTAAGGGGCCTCATCTTCTCTCTTCCTGGTCAGACTATCTGTAGCAGACCCCCACTATAAAGTCATCTGTCCCTTGCCTGCTTTTAATCCTGACCATTAACTCTCAGTCAGCTCCTCATCCATCCCCAGGTGAAACTTCATGTACTCCAGTGGGTCATTGGCATAGTGGGCAACACCTCCTCCTTGTCTACCCATCCAGACTTTCCTGAAAAGCCCATATCCTTCCATTCCAACACTCCACTCTTTGGAGCCATCCCACTATGTATCCATGACATTTCAATGAGATCATAGGCATGCCCACATCTCTAACTCTTCTTGTTTATTCGTCTTATGTGCTATTGCATAGATGATTTGGAGTTGAGACCCTAATGAAGCTGACTTACTGGTTAGAGTGGCTGGAATTCCTTTGTGTTGTTCTTCTGATGCTTTTCTGCTGACCTGTGATCCTTCTTCAGGCTTTGGTTATCTATTGCTGACACTGGCACCAAACTGGTAGGAGTGGGATGGACTGAGATTCCCTTCCCCCTGGCATCTCTAGTTTAAAACCCTTCTTACCAGCTTGGGAAGCCTGTGGCAGAAGATGCTCTTCCCCTCTTCTGATAGATGGACCCTGTAAGCCCTCAGTAGACCCAGTTTCTGAAAGGAAGTCCCATGGTCAAAGCAGCCAAACCCCTGGCTGGAACACAGTCCCAGAAGCATATGTTGATTCACCAGATTTGACTGGCCCTTTCAAGCACCTTCCCTTTGACTGTGAGCATTGATGAAAAGACTGCTTGCAGAATCTTAAAAATTTTTAACTTAGGAAAAATCTGAATGTGGGTATTTATTATGCTTGCTTTTTGGTTTTGTAATACAAGTATTGTGTATCTTTTTTTATTCACCTTTATTGTTCTGTTTTTGCAACCAAAATATTCTTGTCAACATACTTTAAGATTTGTGTGTATCCAAAAGACTGCCTCTTAGGGAGATCTGCTTCTACAAGATGTTCAGACTAGCTTTGAAACTTGACAGTACATCTTTAACATTTGCTTAGCAGCATGAAGGCACTAGTTAAGGCTAGTTTTTCCCATTTAGTGTTCTGCCTTGAATAATTCAAAGCACAAACATAACCCCTTAGTTATTACAAATGCATTGTTAGTGAAGGATCATGGCTAAAGGAATATTTTTTATACTTCATGCCGGACTCATTAGTGCCTGGCTGCAAAAGCACAGTTACATCTCAGTTCTTGGTTCTCTAAAGCATATGATAGCAGATCCCTCGATATCTGTAAAAAGAGCAAGATTTGGGAAAGAATGATATTATTCTACAGAGTCTTACAGTGATGTGGGTGGAAAGAAACCTCCAAAGGCCTTAGTCCTACCTTTCATTCAGATTACAGACAACTTTAAGCAGTTACTGAAAGAATTGTCCATGTAAGTTTTAAAAAATTGAATGGAACAAATTCTCTGTTCTTCACTGTTCTGTTTGGCAGTCCTCATTGTGAATTTGCTTTCCTAGTATGTAACTAGGCTTTGAACATCGGATGAATTATGTCTTTTGCATTTTTCCCTGTTAACTCTGTAACTGAAGAGAATTGTGGCTTCATCTTCTCTATACTGTGGCCTTAAGTTATTAAAGATGAGTTTATCATTTCTTTAACATACGTTGTTAATTTCTGATTAAATACTTTGTGAAGTATCTGGTAACGTCCACAGTATAAGTTGGAATTTGGGCACATGGTGTGATTCTTTGGGGCTGTCCTGTGCAGAGCCAGGAGTTGGACTCGATGATCCTTGTGGGTCCCTCCTACCTCTGCATGTTCGATGGTTCTATGACTGTATGGTCATGCCTTTGTTTATGTCACGTCCTTGAATCAACTCTGAGTTACCTCCTCGTCCATGTTTTTTGATGGATGCACACTTGGTTCAAAGTGTAATAAGGCCTTTTTAACAACCCAGGAGCAGCTAAGTGCCTTTTCAAGTGATCCTTGATTTGTTTATAATGGTAAAATTTCTGCTTCTTTGAATTTCTGCAGAACTCTTAAAACATCTGAACCAATTTCTGAAACTTTGATTCATAATTTGACTCAGTTGCCTTGCCTGCTGGTCCTGTAAGTTGCACTGTTTTTGTGTACTGATGAATTGAGGTCCTTTTTATTAGGAAGATATTCCACATATCTGTGGAGATTTGCCTATTTGTGACATTTTCTGATTAAGACAGCAAACCTGTGTTTGTATGCCAAGATAACTATTAGCATTTGTGGACAGTACTGGCAGTGAGGTCTTTCTGATTAATTGTCTTGCCCTCCTCTGATTCATGTCAGTAGGAAAGTGGTAAGTTGGGGATTTTATAAGAGATGTAGACCTACTACTTGTCATTTTATGCTGTTAGCTTATACTTCTGTTTTTCAAATGAGAGGTCAGCTGTCTGCAAAAAGCATTGCTTTGCCTTAACCTTTGGCTCTGATAATGTTGTTAGCGACAGCACGACTACCAGACTTAGTGTTGTTACTATTGTGCTGAAAGGATATTAGTCAGATTGCACAGAATTTTTTCTTTAAATTAACTTTATCTTCTGTCTTCTGAAGTTTTGTTTGTTACATACAAGATTGTTTCCCTGCTCTTTTCAAAGCAAATCCTTACAGTTAGAAAACAAAATTTCTGAAGTATTTGACTTCAGGGTTGTATTGATGGGGGATGTGATACAGGAACAAAATTGGACCAAAGTTTTTGTGCCTTCACTAGTTTTATATGTAGGGTTTTTTCATATTTGTAGGTGTCTTAAGTATAATAAATACATTTTCTCCCTCTGGAAAATGTGTATTTATATTGTGCAAAATTAATATTGTTTACTGACTATACAAGAAGTGAACTACAGCTGTTTCAATACAGATTTAATTATTCTACTATCTTTCCCATTGCAGTTTTTTCTTTTGTACTGCAATATGTAGGAATCCAAGCATAACTCACATTATTTCCAACTTCAGATAATGACATGTTGTGCTTGGAGCAGTCCCAAAGAAATTAAATGCTTACATAATTGAAGGTCCTTGATAAATGAAGGAAGCTTTTACTTTAGCAGATTAATGTCATCACTGTAAGCAGTTTTTCAGTTCTTGGCAACTCTGCTTTATTTATGAGTGGGAAGCTGCCACACATAAACTTCATTTGAAGCACTTTTCAATTATTTTTTAATAAGTTACCCACTTTCTGCAGAAGTTCACCATAGAACTGCAGCAGCACAAGACAAAAGTTGCTAACCAAGCAGATTTTTGCATCAGAATGTCACTTCACTGTCTGACCAAACACTGTTCTGGTTTTACTGAGATATATGAAAATCTGTTTTCTCTCACACTCCTTTCTCATGAGAAGACCCAATGTAAAGTGGCCTCTATTTCAGACTATTACTGGTGGTAGAAACAGTGGAAAATGACATAGTAATGTGGACCAAATGATGTGAGAGAAGGCAGAAAGTTAATACATTGCTTTTAGTACTGTGCTCAAGACACAGTAAACATCTCTAAGAATTGCTGTAGTTCCTTCATTTCACATGATCTGTTCATTAAAGTTCCCTTTTGGTTTTTAAAAATGTTCACCTAACACAAGAAAATACTGTAAATATTTGTAGCATCATGTTTTGTTTAGTTTTTGTTTTTGTTTTTCTTTAAATCTGGCAAAAGAGTGTTTGGGGAAACAAATGGAAATGTAAAATGTTTTTATATAAAGAGATTGTCTGTATATTTTAATAAGCAAAAGCTTTCATTTGTAAAGCATCTTGTGGCATTGCATGAAAAGTATTCCGTATCTGTGGAGATTACTTAAAACTGAAAGAAGATGTAAGATGTATTAAAGAAACCTATTTTGTGACTGTGTAGTGCATGGTGAATTTGATTTTGTTTGTGCCGTAATATATTCTGTTTTTTTAGGTTAGTGTGTTTTCTGATTACATGATATCTATACCTAACCTTTTCCTAACTCTAGTTGTTGTAGCATGTCTTTTAATAAATGTAATTATGGCTGTACTCTCTTAAATTTTCCTGTGTTCTTGCCTATTGCTTTGGGTGTTTCCTGGTCTTAAAATTGTGCAGTTAATAACATCTAATTTTCTTTTTTTTTCCTTCAGCAAACATGGGTATCTTTTCATATCAAAAGTATTTTAAGAGGGTTAATACACATCTTCAGCAAGAAGTGAAGGTCAGCAGCACTTAAACTTTCTCCTGAGCAGGCCAGAAATTCTTATTTTCTGTAGGATGGAAATCTATTCCACAACTCTAAACCAATACTGTAGCTGATGACTGTTTTGTTACTTGAGACAGGGATGAGAGGCTTCAGTGATGAGAGACTTGGGGCCTTATCATTGAGAATTCTTTTATCTTTTAGCATGCTGTACTCTTTTCTAGTTCTGCGATCCAAGTTCATGTTCTTTGCACAAAGATTAAAAAAAAAATGTAAATAGCAGCTGAAAAAGATGGTCTGCTTTCAGCTTCCTGTTTCTCAACTGTCTTGATTGCTTTTCTTTCATACTCCTTTGGTTGCCCTTTGCTATGTTGCATAACACTAATTTAGACCCTCTTATTCTTGCATTCAAAATTCTGGATTGATGGTAAACAGTAGTCTAAGGCCATAGATACAAATATGAAGGGAGTGCAGCACCTCTTTCTGAGCCAAAATTCTCGACCAGTCTGGCAAGGATGTAATTGTCTGCCACTCAGTAAATTTTGCTGTTACCAATCTCTGAGTGTAGATGCTTTTGTAGGGAGAAAAATCTGATTCAGTTTAGACTGAATTGCTGGTTGCAGCAAAATGCTTATTCTCCAAAAGCTAGATATGAAGTTCCCATGTGTAACTCTTGATTTTGTCCTTGATACTTATTTATGTGATGAGCATTCTGGGGAAAATGCTAGCTTTTGGTGGCCATAATCTGGCTTCTTATTTTTTGACCAAGTCTGCCTGAAAATGTGTGAGAAAGTGAAATTCCTGACTGTTGTCTTCTCCCATTACTCCTTAACCAAAAAATAAATTCCATCTTGAATTCTTCTCTGCTGTTGTTAATCCTGCAGTACAATTACAGTAGTTTTTTTTTCCTTAAGCAGCTTATATAAGTGACCGTCTTGGAAAATGAAAAATGAAATACAACTTTTAAATAGCACAGATATAAATTTCTTTATATCAGAATTTGTTCTGTTACTTGCAAGCTGAAAGAGTAAAGGGCAGTAACTGGTGAATTTGCCAACATCTAATTTCTCATATGGTTTGGATCAGTCTCAAAAGATTTCTCTATTGCCCCAGGGCTCACCCATTTACAGAGGTGGAAAGAAGATAATGTGTGCTTTGAAAATAAAATAAAAATTCCTACTTGCATTTTCTTAACTGTGCTGAGATATTTGTACTTGAGGTTTTTTGGTATGTAGTAGGTGAGTACAAGGATGCTAAACAAAAAATAATGAAAGGAGAAGTAGTGGTAGAATATGTGGGTGAGAGAAGGTGTGGGAGGTAGATGCAGAGAGAAGAAGAGGCCTTAGGAAAGTGAGTCATCCCAGACACCATTTCCAGACCAATGCCTTTGCTGGTGACTATAAACTCATCTCAGGTGCTGCAAAAAAAACTTGAGAGAAACAGTCCAGTGACAATAAGAACAAATGTCTTTAGGGCAGTGCTAAGGTAGCAGTATGAGTTGCCTAGCTCCAAAAAGAGCTCTTACAAGGAGAGTAATACTTTAGTCTCAAGTTAGTGATCATTCTTATTCCATAGTATTTGCTGTCTAGTCTAAGTTCATTGGGGTAACACTTTTAGATCTTGTGTTCTGTTTCCAATCTGCTTCAAGTACAACTACTCTGTCCTTTTGTGAGAATCAGAGCTTGTAATGGAAGCAAAGTATACCTTCTGTATTTCCTCCATTAAATCTACTGTGTCAAGTGTTTTTCTAGCTGTGCACCTTAGGAAGATACAAGAAGGCTGGAGAGGGATTTTTCACTAGAGCAGTAAGACAAGGGCAGATGGCCTTAAGCTGAAGAGGAGTAGGTTTGGATCAGATACTAGGAATAATTTCTTTAGTGTGGGAGTGGTGAGACACTGGAACAGGCTGGCTAGAGAAGTTGTGGACTTCCCATCCCTGGAAGTGTTCAAGACCAGGTTAGATGGGGCTTTGAGCAACATGGTCTGGTGGAAGGTGTTGCTGCCTATGGCAGGCAGGTCAATCTATTTGGTCTTTAAGGTCACCTCCAAGCAAGATCATTCTATGATTGTATGAACAGTTTCCCTTGTGTGAGCAAATTGTTTGTAAAATGAAGGGTCTGTAATAGTTTTTATTGAGGGTTTTCTGTGGGTTTTTTTCCCTCCAGACCCCTTCTTGGTCTGCAAAGCCACATTACTCAATGCTTGGAAACTTTTTTAAAAGAGGGTAGACTGAAGGGTATTGCCTAATGCTGCAGGCTTACAGCTCTGTGGTTGCATACAGGTTCTATTTCTACCCTGCTATTATGCTGCCTAGCGCACACCTAGAGAATATATTCAGTAAGTATTGCTGCCTGTAAAAATACAATTGAAACTCTTTTTTAAAAAATATGATCTCAACACAAAAAAATGACAAATGCTGAAGAAATTAGGATGACTCTGGTATTCAATACTATGAATTCTGTTGATGATCTGGGAAAAACTGGGAAAAACATGGTCTATTTTAGTCAGGGTAATGTGGGTGGATGCTGGAAAGGAGGGTTGTGGGTTCTTTTCTAATTAAAAACTTTTGACAAAAACCTGAAGTTGTCAGGTTTAGTTCTTACCAAAGAATGTGGTAACGTTACTGGCTGACTTTTCAGCATTACTGACTTTCTCTCTTTCTTTCCTTTTCTTCCCTCTTGCAGTTCTCTCCTATGGCCAAATTGTCCAAAAGCCGTTTGAGATTTAATAGCAGCAATACAGTACATTCAGCAAAATGTAATTTCTGTATATGCAAAATTTGACTCATGTGGTCATCAGATTTGAAGTATCTTGTGAATTGTGTAACTGAGGTTCCCCATTTTGAAAAGCTCTGAGAGTAGTTTTTCCATGTAAGGTTACAGTAAATTTCTAAAACCTGTTTGCTACCCATGTAGTCGCTTCTATCACATCTATTAACTGTAAGTGGTTTCTACACTTTCCTTCATGTGTGATATTTGCTTGGGTGACATGCTCTTTTCCTGTCTGTGTGTTCTTATTACGACTGAACAGCTTAAAATTCTGTCTTGCTGAGGCTTTAATTCTCAAAAGCATACAGGGTTTATACTGTTGCTCTTTGTGTTTCAACAAGTATCCTCTTTCTCAGAGCCTTCACTGATATGCCAGATACTGAACTGGTTGAAGATTTTTGATAGCAGACCTCCCCCAATCAACTCAGTCATTGCTGAGTGTGTTTGTTTCTACAGTAAATGACTATGCATTATGCTGTTTGAGCATAAGATCTTTCAATGTTTATTCAACCACGGACACATGAAGGTTAATAAACAACCCCACACTTCTTGATGCTAAGACTTGTTATGGTATAAATGTCTTTTTTTCTGCTCTGGTTTGGCACTACTGGTTACAGCCTGCCTGACACAAGATGGCCTGAGTTAATTTCTCCTTCAAGCCATGCTATATGTGCTTGTAAGATTCCCAAGGAACTTAACTGGAACTCTTTGTGGAGCTCTTTATTCACTAGTCAGTGCAGAACTATGCTACCTCTGTGAACAGCTTTTCTTTGAGGAAGTTGTTCAATCACTGTGTGCCTCTAACTTTTACACAAACTGCTTATTCTGCAGGGCTTAGATTCTCCCAGTTTTATATTATGGGAAGATAGCATTTTTCATTTAGTTTTTTTTTTAATGCATATGATTTTAATTAAAGCCATTCAAAAATGTTTTCAGGTCATTGTTGCCACTCATCAACAGAAAAATAGATAAGGAAGAGCTTACTTTTGAAGGGCCTGACCATAAGATGTTAGCAGCAGCATCCTGTCTTGCCTGGGATATCTCATGTGTCATGAAATCTAACAGGAAAATTGCTGATAACTTTGCAGATCAGTTGCCTAGAAACACTGGGCTTGATTAAGATTCTGAATGTAACTTTGGGAAGCCTGCTGACTAATCTTTATTCTGTCCCTTTCAAAGCCTAGGGTCTAATCTAAACAACCACACTTCTAAACTGACATTCACATATGTTCTCACTCTCCAAATGATGGGGCTGTACCTTCAGCCAAAGTGTAAAACACTCTGGTTGTGCATCAAATGGGTATAAAATAAAAAAATGTGTAATTGTAGTTAGACATTGGACTCATGTAGCACATGGCAAGAAAAAGATTCTCAGTCTTATGCAGGCCTAAATGGTCATCATTTAGTTCTCACAGGCTTACATTACTTGAATGCTGAACCTTTCTGCTGTATGGAACATTCACGAGCCAGTGGTGCACTTGTGGCCAAGCAGGCCCACGGTATCCTGGCTTACACAGGGAGGAGCACTGCCAGCAGGTGCAGAGAGGTGATCCTGTCCCTCTGCTCAGCCCTTGTGAGGCCTCACCTGTGGTGCTGTGTCCACTTTTGGGCTCCTCAGTGCAAGAAAGATGTGGAGCTCCTGAAGTGGGTCCAGTGAAGGGCAACAAAAGCGATTAAGCGACTGGAGCATCTCTCTTATGAGGAAAGGCTGAAGGAGCTGGGCCTGTTCAGCCTTGAGAAGAGACGGCTGAGAGGGGACCCCATCAATGTCTATGAGTACCTGAAGGGAGGGTGTCAAGAGGATGGAACCAGGCTCTGCTTGGTGATGCTGAGCAGCAGGAGAAAAGGGAGAAACTGATGCACAGTAGTTCCACCTGAACATAAGGAAGAACCTTCTTTACTGTGAGCGACAGTGCACTGGAACAGATTGCCCAGAGAGTTTGTGGAGTCTCCATCAATGGAGGTATTCAAGAACCATCTGGATGGAATCCTGTGCCATGTGCTCTCATAACCCTGCATAAGCAGGGCGATTGGGTTCCCTCTAACCTTTCCCATTCTGTGGGTCTGTGATTGTAAAACAAACTTGATTTCTTGCAGATATTATTTGAAGATACATAGAGCTTTCAGATTTACAGTTTGAATAAAAAAAGAAAATAAAAAGACAAGGTGGCCTTTTATTTCCATAGAAATGCCAATCTTAAGTCTTTATTACAATTTATAGCAACACAGAAATGCCATCACCCAGGATGTATTTCTCCTCTGATTGCCAGTAAATGTAGAAATAATAGTTACACCTAATTTAATTTTTCAAGTTCTAAGAGCAGAGCTTGTGCTGGTTTTGTAACAAAACAAAAGCAGTCTGTTTTTTTATGCCAATGAATGCATGATTTTATTAATGTGAAATCCAACTCATTCTGCTGGCTTTGTATTCCTAGAGTCTAAAAATACAGTAATTTAAGGTACTTTCTAATTGAGATAAAAACAGCTACTTTAAACTTGATAAACAGCATCTGAAAGTTTAATTGCTTACAGAACAACTCGGAGAGTGAAAGTTGAGGTATTTACTATGAAAGGTTTGGTTATTAGATTCCCTTTTCTTTCCCACTACATAGTGTTGATGCAAATCTGAGATTGCCTGGTGACAAAATACAATTGGTCTGTAGAAAAAAGCCATGGCAAAAGAACCCCCAGCTGCCTGAACAGCTTCAGAATGGTTTGGTTTATTAGCTCTGGTCACAGAAGCACAGAATGGTTGGGGTTGGAAGGAACCTCTGGAGATGATCTGCTAAAGCAGGTTCACAGGAATGTGTTCAGGCAGAATGTCAAGGAACTTGTAAGACACAAGTATGGAATTTATCTTCATAGACAATATAATTTGATGAGTTGCCATATTTCCCATCTAATGTTTTTAGACTAACTTTTAGACTTGTCCATAAATACAGCAAAGCTGATGGTGAGAGAAGGATAATACAAGGATAATACTGTGGTCAGTGGGATTTGGGTTTTTCCCTGTACCTATCAAAGAAATTGTCATTTATTTTTGCCTAATTGATAAGTTTTTATTAGGTTTTATGCAGCTGCAATAGGAAGGCCAACACCCCTGTGGGTGAGTTTGGGGAGCCTAGCAGAGAAGAAAGCATGAATCTTATTGCCAAGTTCTTTCTCTTCAGATTTTAGGAGATACTCTAGTATCTGAAAGGAAAATACGTCTGTTCATCCACTTGGAGCTAAAAAAATCACAACACTACTTTTTATTTAGTTAATTATTATTTTTAAAATGTATTAACGGGGTGCTGTTGCTGCTCCTTTCTGAACTTTTCCTTTGTACCTCTCTGCCTCTTTCCTCCTAACTCTGGTTTTCAGTCAGCACAGCCCTCAAAATAATGACATACCATGAAACAATCAGAAGCAATGGCTATCAGCACTATTCTTGGATGACATTCCAAGGTCTGACAACACTAGGACACCCCCCATAAACTGATAAACACTAAGTCCTGTGGTCTAAAAACTTCTAAAAACTGGGGCAGCCTGCTGCAGCATGAAAGTTTCTACCAGAGGTTATGTTGCATCATACACACTTATGTGGGAATACTATCCCAGTTACACATCTAAATGGGAGGAAGAAGTCAAGAGAGTCAGAGAGGGCTTATCAAAGCTCCCAGTGTGTCTGTGGCAAAGCCCACTGTGGTCTCCTATGCTAAAACCACAGATAGTAGCCCTTTTGCTCTGGAGAGCTGCTTTTCTGATTAGCAGCAACAGTCAGCAGGCCTTATCACCTACTATGCCCTTGTTATGAGATGTACAGGCATGCTCTGATATCTGTTACATCCAAGGCCTATCCTCTAGGCAAATTGTATAGAAGCATTCAATATTTAAGGTTCAAATTCAGCTATCTGAAGCTTTTGCAGAAATCTCATTTATGTTTTCATCCTGACTTCATCTGCTAGGAGTTGAGACAGTGGCACCCTGAGAATACAGACAGAAATACTGCAAACAACTTGATTGACAATATTTCCTTAAAAAAAAAAAAAAATCATACCAGATACTGCTTTAATTCTGCACAATATTTGCTGAAGCATTTTCAATAGGAACTGAAGAAGGTCAACCAATTTTTTCAGTTATTTCTGATTCAACAATTGCTGTTGTTTATTCTGGGAACTAAATGGGTAACCAGAAATCAGTTATTAATTTGATTGATTTTAAATAGGCAAGAGAGGCAGAATTCAGATAGAAGGAATCTTCCATCAAGCTGTAGTTACTCTTTTCATTGCCAGTTGGAAAGAAGCACTTGATAGCAAGCTGTTGAAGAACACAAATGCACTATGAATAACTGAGTCATCTGTTAAAAAGGATGAAATACTTTTATTCACTCTGGCTGCAGATGTTCACTGTGTTTTTAAAAATGTGTTTGCTGAAAGAGCTATTAGTATCAAATATTTTGTCTTCATGTGTCAAAATAAGCAGTGTAATCTATGCCAAAAATCCTTAGGAGGAAAAACAAAGAGATTTAGATGACATGCTGATATTCATTGTCTGCAAAGGAGACAGAACACATACAGATGGCTGAGGAGATGTTTAATCCAGCTTGCCCTTCTGATTTTCAATTATCTGCATTTAGACACTTGCAAGCTAAAAAAGCACAGGAAACTTCCAAGCACCTCTGATGAATTCAATTACTTTGACCACCACAACTATTTTCTTTTCACATAGAAGAGAAACTGAAGCAAACATTGGTATATACATCTTCTGGATAATTTTATGTTAAGGATGAAGGAAACACTGTAATTACAAAGTAGGCTTCCTTTAGGTTTGACAAGGAAATGATTAAAATTTTTATCCTATCCAGAGCAGAAAATATAGGTAGATATTAGTTTGTGTCTTCATTAGAGAGATTTTTACATGAAACAAGCAAGATTTGCCTAAGATGTTACGGATCAGCATGTTGGGGCACTAGCCTGTCCTGCCTTCCTGAATCTTTAATTATTTCTTTATATCAATTAGCTAGGGCTTGGTCAGGTGACCTCAGGGCAGAAGTGATTTGTGATGAATCTTGGTGGTGGATTCATACCTGAAGTAGTGGAAGGGATTGTTTGGGAATGCTGTGAATTCTATATCACTGTCAGCATGAAGAGCAAGTTAGACAAGTATCTCAGGAATCATAGAGTTGACCTTCTTGTAAAGCAGAAAACAGAAAAAATGATGTCTCAACATCTTTTGACATTTATTTCTTATGACCGTGCATTAATTTTAGGGTAGCTGTTGTGTATAGTTTAATTATTTGGTTCTGAAGTATGTCTTAAACAGCAATTAATTGTCTGAGACATGATAGACAGGAACATAACAAGGAGGTTAGCTCCAGTCTAGGTCCTGTACTTTTTTCACACATCCTTGTTACTTTCTTTAAAGAATTTCTATTACAATTTTTAATTTGTTCTCTTTATAAATGTGATGTATTTCTTCAGGCTCCATGCCAGAAATATTTTCTGGTTTGCTGCATGAGGTATTTATGATTATAAAAGGTTGCTTCCACTACTTTTTATGAAAGGAACAGTAGTGCAGTGATTAGTAGGTCTGCTACACAGTGGGCTGCCAAGGAAAAGGAAAATTGTAATTTCCAAGCCATTTTAATACATTGTGCAGAACAATTGCTCTCTGAACCGTTCATTACAATGATAAGCTACTTACTACCACTGAGAATGCATGCTTCTGATTTCAGCAATTTTAAGGGAGAAATATGCAGTAATGACATCTGTAGTGTATTCTTCCAAAAGTGGGATCACTTGTATGTAACTGGCTGCTGCTGAAGAATCTGGTCAAGATGAATAAGCATAGCAGAAGCTGGTTAAAAGTGTATACATGCTTAAGCAGGCAGAGCAGTAATTAAAAAAAAAAAAAAAAAAAAAAAGAGCAACAACAAAAAAGAAACCCCAAAACTGGAAAAGAGCAACTTATGTAAATAAATCAATAAAGCTGATAATTCAATGAAACTGGCTTTTGCTTCCCTTGAAATCAGACACTGCTAGTTTGGTTTGTTGTTTCAATACAGCAGTAAAAGGTCAGGGTATGTCACTTAAATGCAGTGGTGATGGACACCTGGACTGAGTTAGCGTTCAAGGGCGTTAATGGAAAGCCACCGTAGTACATGAGCAGAATTTCTTCAGGAAGCTCATCACAGTTACCAAATATACCTAAATCTACTTTTGTGTTAGGCTTCCCCAATTCCTCACCTTGGCACTCCTCTATTGTGGTAACTGGACACCTGCATTTGTAGATGAAAAGAAGTTTATCCAGCTTTTTAAAATGCAGGCTCATCGACATGAGTGAAGACTATGAGCGCTAGGGCTATTACTACTCTTCTACAGCAAAACCTCTTCAGGCAGCGCTAGTGGTCCCGCCTAAACCCGAGGTTTACACCTGAGCGGCGGTTTAGGCCTGCAATGGGAAAGCCGTATTTTATTTCAAGCACCAAGGATTGGCGGTGTGGGGCTGCCCCAGTTTCGTACATCGTAGGACTGATGGGCTCATTCCGTGCCGGGGCGCAGCTGCCCGGCAGGGGACAGCGAGCGCCCGGTGCGGCTGCTCGGTCCCGTTCGGGCGGGGGGCGGCACAGCTCCCATTCACGAACAGGTGTGTCTTTCCAGCCACCCTTCCCGGGAATCGTGAATAAGCCTGCCATCCGTTTCTCTCGCCGCCCCCGGGCTATGGACAGCAGCAGCCCTTATCAGCCTTGCCACCTGCCCGGCCGGGGTAGAGGCGGTGTCCCGGGGAAGGAAAGCGGTTGTGCCAGGGAAGAGAGGAAAAAGAAAAAAAAAAAAAAAAGGAAAATAAGAAGAAAAAAAAAAGAAAAAGGAAGAAAAGAGAGGGTTTTGCGGGCAGTGGGGCCGGGGAGGAAAG
This sequence comes from Eopsaltria australis, assembly GCA_034509425.1. Classification (NCBI taxonomy): domain Eukaryota; kingdom Metazoa; phylum Chordata; class Aves; order Passeriformes; family Petroicidae; genus Eopsaltria; species Eopsaltria australis. The sequence goes on along the minus strand of JAVTVJ010000765.1, from coordinate 184,366 downwards.
GGGCCTCGCAGAGGGTGAAAGTCTCGGGGGGGCCGAGGGCGCGGCGGCAGCGATAAGGGCGTGCCGCCCGCCGTGAGGAAGCGCCAGCCGCCCCCCGCCTGGGGCCGCGGGCTCTGCCCTGCCCTGAGCCTCTGCCCTGCCCCCTGGGCTCTGTCCTGGCCTCGGCTCCCCTCCCTCCCTCCCTCCCTCCGCCCCCAGGGACGATGCGGAGGCCCCGGGGCCGTGCGGCACCGCGGGGCGCGGCGGCGGCAGGGACATGAGCTCGGGGGGCGGCCGGGCCCCAGGGCCGCTCCTGCCGCTGCTGCTGCTGCTGCTGGCGCTGCCGCGGAGCGCGGGCCGGCGGCGGGGTGAGTGCGGCGGACGGGGGGGTCTGTGAGCTGCAGGTGGGCGCCACCCCAGCGCCACGGCAAGCGCCTGGCGGTCATGGCCGGACAGCCCGTGGTGGTGGTCGTGGTGGTGGTGGTGGTGGTGGTGGAGGCAGCCCGTGGTGGTGGCGGAGCGTCCCGCAGTGGTGCTGGCGATGGGGTACCCATGATGGGTGCCGTGCTTGGCACTGGCTGGTGTCTCCTCGACACCTGCGGACGGCCGTGGTGGCAGCGACCCCGTGTCCTGCCGGGCTGAGGGGGCTCTGCCACGGCGGGAGCCGCGCCTGAGGGAGCGCATGGGTAGCACCAAAACAGTGAGGTGACTGTAATGCTGGCATGATGGACTGTGTGTTGTGAAGGACAAATCAGTCATAAAGTTTCAGCTCCAGGAGTAAGGGGAGGCAGGGGGTGGAAGCACGTTTTTTTTTTTAATCTCCTGAAGCAGCAATCTGAGGAGGATACTCTCATGTTTTATCAGAAGGTTGAGGTGTCACACAAAAGTTCTCTCCGTGGCTGTTTGTAAATATAATTTTCTGATCTATGTTGGTTGCCATTGCATGCTGACAGTTTTTATTTTCTGTTCTTATCAGAAACACACACACACACACAAGTATATAAAAGCGTGGATAATTAGGAGGAATCTAGGCTTCCCACAGCCTTAAGGCACTAATAAATGCACCGTGAGTAAAACTGAAACCCTGTGTATGTGGAAGAGCAGTTTTATCACAGTTGTAAATTTGATACATAAAAAAAGCTAGAGTGTTCTTTTGCCTTCTCCTTCCAGTTATGGTTATTTAGACATTGTAGAGTAGTCTAATTTTTGTCAGAGATGCTAAATATACAGTGATGTTAGTGTTCTTATCAATTTCAGCTACTTAGAAAAGTTAAAAATTCCATACTCCTATGTCAAGCACCATGAGACATCAGCTTGTGCAATATTAGTTCTTTATTTTAAAATGTAAAAAGGCGTTAGCATATGCGTGCTTTGTCTACATTAATTCCATCCATTCTGACATTTGTCATTTGGAAAGTGAGGGTATGTGTGATAACAAAAAGAGCTTATCAAAAAAATGTAGGAAAGTGAACATAATGCCCTGAAAGTATGAATACAAAGAAGAGAATAAATTTATATTTTACTCTAATTTCATGTATATTTACAGCCCTGTCGAATTATAGTAAATTAGGTTGTGTGCTTCTAAACCACGTCTAATAGAAATTAATTTCTAAAATTACTTTACTGTAAGTCATTTTACTTCTGGCAGCATTTGCAACATTTTTATGAATAGCATTTTTACCGTATACATGTGGATGCAAACAGGTTGATAAGTATCCCAAATGCCTATGTGTAAATAATAGAAAAAACCCTACAAAACAGAGGAAACAGAACTAAAGATGAAAAAGAAACAAATGCACACGTAGAAAAGATTAATAATATTGGACAGAGCTACTTATTATATACCTTCAAAACCTTTCTGATTGCTGAAAAGTTCTTTTCCTTGTTGTCAGAGAAGAGAAGGATGGACAAAAATGCTCAGTGTAGTTACTTGTTTGATCTTTATTGCTTATTTTCATCTTTAGTCTTTTAATACAATAGCTGTAGTTTTCCTACACGTTTCAAAATGAGGTGGGAGGAGGTAGTAGTCTTTGCTATGTGTTTTAATCTGGATTTTATCTCTGCTTTGAACTCTGTGCCAGTTACCCTACCATGCCACCTGTTAGGTACTTTAAAAAAGGTAATTGTGTTGTTTTTTTGTCCTTAAAGCAGTTGTGAGCAGATCAGTTCCTGATGTCTGTGCAACTTGCCACATTCATGCAACATGTCAGCAAAGTGGAGGAAAGAGTGTTTGTATCTGCAATTATGGATTTGTAGGCAATGGAAGAACCCATTGTCAAGGTAGGCTGCCTGTTTATGGAAAATGGAAAGAAACTCTAAATTCCTAAAACGCTCCTTCTCAAGTAATACAAATGAATTCTTTGAGGCATGCTAAAAACTTTGTTATTTGACGGCAGAATTTCCCATAGAATATGTCTGGGTTGTTTTTCCTCACCAAGAGACTTCTACATGTTCAGAAGTGTTGTTTAACATTTTGCTAGTGTGATAATGTTCTTCTAAGAGTATGTCATATGTAACTTATCAATTTGTGAATCAAAGAACGATGTCAAATGCTGTGTCTCAGTGTCTGTAATAGCTTACCAGTGCTTAAAGGGGGTGGTCCTTCACCAGTGATATCTTCCTCTCCATCTCTCACCCTTCTTTCACATAGCACTGGCAGCTGCCGGACCCTGCACAGAGTTCAGGTATCTCATTGTAGGAAAGGCATAGAATCACAGAATTCTTCAAGTTGGAAGGGACCTTAAAAATCACACAGTTCCAACCCCCTTGCCATGGTCAGGGACAGACTGAGTTGCTCAGAGCTCCATCCAAGCTGGTCTTGAGCACTTTCAGGGATGGGGCAAAGGGGCATCCACAACTTCGCTGGGCAACTTGTTCCAGTGCCCCACTACCCTCACAATGAAGAATTTCTTCATAGTATCAAATTTAAATCCACCCTCTTTCAGTTTAAAGCAATTCTCTCTTGTCCTATCACTACAGGATGTTGTCCAAAGTCCCTCTCCAGCTTTCTTGAAATTCCTCTTTAGGTACTGAAAGACCACAATAATGGTCTCTTTTCTACACTGAACAACCCCCAACTCTTTCAGCTTTTCCTTGTGGGAGAGGTGCCCCAGCCCACAATTATCTTCATGGCCTGCATTGGGTTTGCCCCAGTGAGTCAATGTCCCTCAGTGTCCTGTTGGGCACCCCAGAGCTGGATGCAGGGTTCCAGATGGGATCTCACCAGAACAGAGCAGAGGGGCAGAATCCCCTCCCTCCCCTGCTGCCCATGTTGCTTTGGATGCAGCCCAGGACGCGTTTGGCTTTCTGGGCTGGGAATGCCCATGGCCGGGTCATGTTCAGCCTCTCACCCACCAGCACCCCCTGGTCCTTCTCACAGGGCTGCTCTTGATCCATTTTCCAGCCAGACTGTAGTTGTGCTTGGGATTGCCCCCACCCAGATGTTCCATGGAGTGCTATAATCAGTGTACGCCATAAGGAAGGGCGAAAGGAGAGAGCAGGGCCATCTGCTTTCAGCAGCTCTTAGACTCTTAGATCAACTTAATCTGTGTAGTGAAACTGTGTTCAAATTTTCATCCAGGGACAACACTTTCTATTGTTCTCCAGCTTACTATCAGTGTTTACCTCCCAAATAATTTATAAAGGAAATCAGTAAGGAGAAGTCTGGTTACTTAAGCATGGGTGAGGAGGGGAGGATACTCCACTTCTCTTAATCTCTCTGTGATGTTTTTTCAATGTACTGACAGATAAAGATGAATGCCAAATTGGAGCCAGCAAGATCTGTGGAAATCATACACTGTGTCATAATACACATGGAAGTTTTTACTGTGTTTGCCTTGATGGATACCGAGCCTCAAACAACAACAAGACATTTATTCCCAATGATGGCACAAACTGTACAGGTAGACATCACAAAGAATCCTGAGCATGACAAATCCAGAACTTAATTTTCTACTGCACAAATCTTTTTTTTTTTTTTTTTTTTTCTCCAATCACTGTAGAACTTACTTTCTGACACTATCAGAGAACTTTGTGTTGTTGATGTGCTTGTTTGACGTCCAGGTTCCTAACAGCTATGAATTGGTTCCATTTTGAACTCTGCTATGTTACAAATCGTTGCTTCACAGTCTCATTCAAACAATGATCTTTTCAGAAGAAGCAGCAGCAGCTAGGTTAAAGAAATAGGATGATACTTAAAATTCCCCAGAATGTTGTATTTGTGTTCAGTGTAGAACATTAGCCAGTTCCTTATTAAAGTGATGAACTGTTGTAACCGTTCAAGATATGTCCAGATGCAGGACCTTTTTGGAACTGTTTGAACGGGAGATAACATTGGAAACTATTTGTCAGGTAAACCAGCAGTAATTCTAAAGATACCTAGCTACAAAATTGCAACAATCCTCTTTCCAGATAAGAAAATGATAAGCTCCTTTGTTTTTCCCAGAAGAGTCATGATAAGCTGTGTAGACTCTTCATGGAAGAGTTAAGGTTGGGCCATATATTAATTAATTGAAACAAAAAACCCTATTATGAAGCGCACCTCTTTTTCTCTGAATTTTTAGATATAGATGAGTGTGAGGAGTCTGGGCTGTGTGGTGACAATGCAAGATGTGTGAATACGGAAGGAAGCTACATGTGTTACTGCAATGATGGTTATAAATTAGAAACTGGAGAGCGTTCTTTTCATCAAGATGGAAACATAGTTTCATGTAAAGGTGAGAGTCTTTGGATGCTGTTTTTGCTAGCAGATAAAATCACATGTTGCACCATAGTGTAGTGCCTGTTCTGGCCTGTCTTTCTCCAGGGCAGAAACCCTTTCTCTGCTTACTTGTACGATTTTTTTTTTCTCTTCTTGTATTTGGTTTGTTCAGTGATGTCAGGATCCTAGAGTCAAGACTAGATAGTCCTACAGGTTCTCAGCTGTGCTTCAGATGTGCAGGGTCAGAGAAACTTAATAATGCTATGAAAGTAATGTAGTTAGTTTCTGAGTAGAAAGGAAGTGTGTTGTAATCCAGTTGTTTATATAATCACACCACATAAAGGGGAAGAGAAGACAGACTAAATAGCTGATAAGAGAGGTTACATGAATGCAACAAGCCTAGGGGAGAGGAATAATAAAATAACAATTTAGCTATTTATTACGTACTGTGCCTCCTGCATAAATAAACTGTTCAGTTCATGTTGCTGTAACGAAATCCTCAACCAGAACCAAGTTTCCAATTTGAAAATCTGTCTTTAGTGTCACTTTTCACAGATGCAAACTGCTAGCAATGTAAGTTGTGGATATCAGAGTACATAATGAGCACAGGCATCCCAGATGGAAGGAGCTACCTAGATTATGTTCTGCTTTTATTTCTGAGTTATTGCCAGATCCGTCTGTAAAGCTCACAGCCTGTAATTGCTCAGTTCTTCTGACTGGAGTGCTCCGCTTTGTTTGCCAGAATTGCTGATAACCCTGCTTCTTATCTCACTGACTTGCCTCTCCATATTCTGTGGTGAAGTAGAGTGTCTGTACCAATTGTGTTTCTTGCAGAGTTGCTCAAGGGAGCCCTGTCCAAGCAGATGTGCTGGAGGAGTGGAGCTTTTGTATGCAGGCTGTTTCAATGGGATGAAGGATTTGAGGGGCAGAACATTTATTTTCAATTTATCTGCTGCAAAGTGCTTCACTTTCCCCATGCACAGGGAAATAAAGCTGTGCATTGGGGCCTGAAATTTCCCTCTGATGTTCAAGTATCATTCAGCCATTGCTGTAAGGAGACTGGCCCACGCAAAGCACCATCACACTGCAGTGTCTCATCTTTGGTGTTGTGAATGGCTCCAGCTGTATGTTAGAAAAGGTGTAGCTCAGTAACTGCTTCCCTGCATCCCTCCAACTGTGACCAGGACAATTCTTCAAACCTAATATTTTACCCCTTTGGCAACCCCTCAGATTCATCAGATCAGGTGTATTTTGTGATGTGACCATCTAGTTCAGCAAATTTTAAAGCAGTCAAGTGTTGTGATTTAGGTACTGTGAGATATTTTAACCCAGTCTCTTTGCAGAAATCGGATGTGGTTCCCCTCCTGAAATGAAGCATGGCTACATTGTGGGGAACTACAGCTTGCTACCAGGAAGTGCAGTCCATTATGAGTGTCAAGAAGGGTTTTACAGCAACGAAGGAAATTTCTTGTACTGCACTACAAATGGAACTTGGGAACCTTCCACTTTAAGCTGTAAAGGTGAAAAGAGTCTTAAATCTTTCTTGAATTCTTTATTTGGGGGGTTCAGGCATGGGAAGTGTGTTTGTTAAGACTGTTTCCACAACCTGAAGGAAATGTTTTTTTCATGATCTGGTTACTTGCAGAAAAAGAAGAAAATAAAATAACATATTATTGTTTACCTTTAGTGTAGTGGCATTTTTGATGCTGGTCCCTGCATTTTTACAGACACTGACATGTGCCCTTCTGCCTGTGAACTGAGACCTAGAAAACAACTAAATTTCTTTTCTTTAGCATTTTGTGGGAAAGGCTACTGAGTTGGAAGGTATCACTGACCTCTTGTGAAAATTTTCCTGACACCTTGTGAAGTTTTGTCTAAAGGTTTGCTATAGATGCAAAGAGAGGCACCATAGCACTCCTCATCTCTGGGTAGTCTTTGTAATTTTAAGAGCATTTGTGCATGAACAAATACTTTCACATCTCCAGACTTTCTTGTGACTGTTTTTAAAACATGCACTTGCTTTGGTGTTCTAATCATCCATTTTGTGGTAATGTTACTGCTTATGAGTGCAGGATTCTTTTTGTGTTCCTGTGAGTAGTTAAAAATTCTTTATGTTAGTTAAAAAAATACTTGAAGTGGTATTTAACAGAAGATACACTGTGTATAGCTATTCTGCAGGGGAGAATTGTCATCCTGGAAATTGTTACTTAGTGAGAAGAAATTAATAAGGAAGAAAATTAAAAACAGTTATAAAACAATGCAAGTAAAACTTTCTCCCTGCCCAAATAAATAAAGGACAATGAATTTGAAAGCAAAAAGGGAGTGCCCAGAGTCTCAAGTGATCCCTAGAGAAAGATTGTGGAATGCAATTCTTAAGAGTTGATGAAAAATTTGGGTTTTGTTAATGTTTTTCAGAAGTTGCTTTTTCATGTGATTTTTAAAATTTCTACAATCAAACAGTAGGTCAGGTCAGAGTTTCTCAGCACATCTCTTATAGTTTATTGAAATAAAATACATGATACACCGAGAAACAGCCAAAAGTCTGAAATGTCAAACTTATTTCCCCTTCGTATTGCAAGCTCTTTTCCTGGTTTTCAATTTGGACTTCTCTTTCTTGTAAAATCAGCAAGTCTGAATTTTTTTTTAAATACTGGTAAATGTACCTTTAACAAATTCTTTGTATCTGTGTGTGTGTGTGTGTGTGTGTCTGCATGCTACTTGACTTCTTTTTTTAAGCATTTGTCAATGACAACTCAGCATGCTTGTGAAGAGAGCAACCATTACTGTGCATTTTGAGCATTATGTTGACTCTTGCTGTAACAGGAAACTTTTGTATTGTATGTTGCAACCTTTTCTATGGTTTTGCATTTTTGCAGTTTTTGTACACTTTTTAAAGTTTTGCTTTCTGAAGGTAGTTTCTGCTGGCCTGCCTTTGAGTGTTGCTCATTTCAAATGGTACAGAACCACCTTATCTGATCTAATCAGGTTTGTAAAAGCAGGGGAGTCTTTAACAATTCAGAAGAAAACCATGACTTTTCTGTGTACTAACAGCTAGACTGAGGAGGGAGTCACAGGTTTAGCATGCTATTCTGAGAGGAAGACAGAAAGGTGTTCTTTTGTTCAGTAGCTACAGCACTGTCAGTCGTAGTGGGAATATTGCAGAGGACCCGAGGAAGTGTTGCATTACTACAGGAGAAGAGGGTTAGCTGGCAAGGATGAAAGAAATACTTACATGAGTGCACCTGTCATTGCTCCTGCTGGTTGACTATCAGGTCTGTCTTCCTCTTCCTTCATCTCCTCAGGTGTGGACTGTGGGGTTCCACCTTCTGTTCCAAATGCACGTCCAACATCTGTGAGTGGGACCACGTACAGAAGCGAAGTCACTTACGATTGTGTTCATGGTTACCTGGTGGCAGGCGGCCGCCGCACCGCAGTCTGCAATGCCAAAGGACAGTGGGATGGCCCTGATTTGGTGTGCAAAGGTGAATAAAGTCTGCCTTCAGGTTTATCTAGCATAGATACCATTTAAGTCACTGTAATAAATGTCAGTCATCCTCTTTGGGCTTCAGTTTATACAGTCTTCTGGCATAGAAAGTTAAGTCACGAAACAAAAACCATATATTGAACAGGGTTTTTTTTTAAATCTGTGTTGCTAATGAACTTGCAATAAATTGTTAAAAGTTAACATTCCAAGAATATAATCCCAGTGCATGTCAGGCAATGGGATTACCATGAGATGAAAATACAGCCTAAATTGCTGACATTTTTCCACTTCAATATCCACTCTACTTTTTTGATAGCAGTTGAAACCACTATCAGAAATCAAAATGCTATTAACATCCCTTCAAAATTCCCGTATTTGGACAGTTCCCAGTTGCAAATTATGATTGCTCAAATATGCTGTTGCTATTTGAGATAACTCAAGTCTCTTACAGTGCTAGGATTTGGAAGAATGTAGCCTAAAGTGTTCCTCAGTAAGATGAAACACAGAAGCACATTTTAAAAAAAACTTCTGTTTTGAAGAGTAGATGACTCTATCTGGGCTCATATTCTTAATTAGGAGACCTTACACTCTTTACACTCTTCAGTCAGTTTTCACATTTGCACAGCTTCACTTTCCCATTTGTTGGGTAAGCAATATCTTTTCAGCTTGATCCAGCAGGATCAGGCTTTCAGTTTACTGCAATCAAATGTAGTAATCTTTTTGAATGCTCAGTGTGTACCTTGTAACCACTCTCTACTTTTAGATTGACCTTTAATATTCTTATTCTGGGTCACGAGTCTAAGTAGAAGATTTGCAGTGTCACACAGGAATGTGCTTCTGCATTTCAGTCTGCTTACAGGATGGCCATGGGCAGGTAGCTGGAACAGCTGGAGTTTTTGTGTCTCATCACATACTGCCCTTCAATGAGTTAAGCACATGTTTGCATGTGCATTAGGTATTCCAAGGTTTGTTCTGATGATTTATAACAGATACATTCAGACTCACTGTTGTATGAAAAGAAAGGTAGTCATGATGGTGGATGTACTGCCCATTGCAATGCAAATATTTAATTTTTCCTTTAAAGGTTGTACAGATCATGATTCTGTAAGCTTTGGTTTTTACTTCTTTGCTTTCCTTTTTTTTGAGTAGAATTTCAGAATCACTTAAATTATTAATTGATTTTAAAAGAACTTGTTTGTTCCATATGAGCTTTAATGAGGGTAAGGTTTTAATTCTTACAGTGCTTGCTTCTTATAACTGAAGTGGTCTAAAATCTTTTATTGAGGTATAATGTTCATTGTGAATTTAAAAGTAGATTTTACCCTAAATAATACTGTTCCATCTATTTGGTCTTCACTTTTTATTCTTTTTGTTCCCTGTTTTCTTATGAAGCCCCCAAAAACTGAGTAAATGGATTAAATTATGAGTTCATTATCCCAGCTTTCTAATTATCTGTGAAGTGGTTTGCATAATCTACCAAATTTTCCCTTAGAATTGCTCATTCATCTTGTCTGTAGCAGCTTCTTTTTTCAAACCTTGAATTAAATCCACTGACAAAGGAACGTAACCTTCTTGATGCTATTCTTTCATGACACTCCTTGGACCATGTGTCTTTTTAAAAATCTACTGTTACTAATGCTAGGTAAAAGAAAGGAATACATAGCATGTGGAGGATAAGAGAGTGTTGTGGGTGGATAGATGTATTAATAAAAATTTACTTAAAGATCCTTGGTCCAGTCCTAATCAGGACACTTTGTTTTATTTTATGGATCATCTTGTAGGATAAATGCCCCACCCTGCTAGAAAGTCTCCAGCCACAAAATTCTGAGTTCTGATGACCTGGCCTGACTTCTAGAAATCTGTAAGAAGTGGAAATAAGCAAAGTGTAACTTGCTGGGACAGTTCATCCCTCCATCTTTAACACTTTTATATGTCTTGCCTGCTTTAATGTTAAGGTTTTGTTCTCCTGTTTTCCTCTGTTCCAGAAATAGACTGTGGCAAACCTTTGCTGATTCCACACACAACAATGACCTGGGACAACTCTACCACTCTGTGGAGCAGAGTGTACTACCAGTGTAAAGAAGGGTATTATTTCAATGGAGACAGGAATTTTTCAGAATGCACCATAGATCAGTCATGGGAGAATATTACATATGTATGCAAAGGTAACTATTGCCATACAAAGTTGCTGTTTAAGTTGTAATTTAATTAGTTTGTCATTCCTGTTGTGAAGTTAGAACAGGAGGAAGAGTGAAGGCAAGAAATCCCCTTCTAATTTATGATGTAGGGAACGTGGTGGTACTTTTGGATGGAAAGGTCACAAGTGAGTGTTAACAATACAGCAGCTTCTACTGGATGCCACAGATTTTTCTGTAGCTGTCTTGCTTTTTATCTCAAACAGAAAGAGACTAATGCAACTAGAGTTCTAGTGCTTCACTGGGAGCCTTCAGCTTTAGAAGCCCATGGAGGGGCAGAAGGCATTTAACAATATTTTATTGTGAATCTAATATGTGAAGTGCACTCCAGTGAATTGAATTCAAAGCCCTTTATCGCTCCCTCTCTCTCTCTTGTTGTTTGTTTTGTTTTCTGTTCTTTTCTTGTAATGACCAAAGCAAAATTCGTTCATGGTTGCCTTTCCCGCCTAGATCTACTTGTCTGAATTTCATTCCAGAATTATTTTCTTATTAAAGAATGAGTCCTGAGAAGGGAGATCTGTAATAAAGTTGTTGTCATACTGTGTACTTGGAAACAGGACGTACTGACATTTTTTTAACAGCGACAACTAGCAGATGTTTTGGACTAAGATTGTTGTGCTCTTTAGTATTCTTCTGTGTTCTAAGAAGGAGTTGCCTACCACTGTCCATCTCTAGTTCTTAAGTGGCAGTGCTGTCTTTTGCAGAAGATAGTGTTCATTTAGCTTTGAAACATCTTCATGGTTTTCGATGTGTCCTTGACTGCTGCCACTTCACTTCACGTGGAGTTACTGCATGAGGCCTCTCTTGCCTCACTTGACTTCTTGAGCATCTACTGCGAGTATAAAATGTGGCATCAAGTAAAATGAGTATGCAGAAAAGCATTTCTCTCAGCTGTTAAAGTGCCCAAATGAAAATGGAGCTGCTGTTGTTAGAAGTCACGATTCATATTTCATTTAGGAAACTCACTTGACTGTATTTTGTGAATTTCTTATGAAGCCAGAATTGTGTAGAGTGACTAAGTTAGTCAAGTCTGTCAGTCTTTGCAGTGCCAAGAGTTGTCTTGAGCTCTCTGAAGCTTTGAAGGGCCCAAACCTGCAGACTGCATTCATAGGATTACCATGGATTTCAGCAAGAACTTTGCCAAATTCCAGCTTTAGCTGCTGGATCAGAGGGCCAAAAAAAGTCAGTTATGGTCAAATAGAATGGTGAGAAAAACTTTAGAAATACCCCAACTAGTCCAGACTTCTTAAAGAAAAATTAATCGGCAAATGGTTGGAAATGGTTACAAAATCTTGCATCTTCTTGACTTCTACATCTTTCATATTTACTAGAGGTAACAGATTGCTTTAAAATTAAATGAAATTTGTTTGTGCAATGATGCCTTTGAGATTTACCTGCTCTTAATGATGTGTGTATAATTAATAAGTAAAGCCCATTAAAATGAGAGAAAGTTCTGTACCATTCCAAAATAATTTATGATAGAAGTTGGAAAACCAATTAAGTTTTCCTCCTGCCTGAAAAATTCCATTAGAAATAAGGCAGTTAGAACATCCACAGGAAATTCTCTTTGACAATTAATTTCTTCATTTCTTAGAAAGTGATTGCTATGGATGCCTTTTATTTGCATTGTTTAGTGCATTGTCTGTTGGGATATATGGTAAATGTGTGTACAACCAATTTTTTTAGTAGCTAGTTTAAATATTTAAAAATGTCTCCACGTACTTGTGATGCCGATTGGATTGGGCCATCAGTAAGGTAATGCAATAGAAAGCTGGATTACAGTCTTCACCAACCTCTGACTTATGCGCATAAAATGAGGAGACTGAAGTGCTGAGAATAGACCAGCAATTAAAATACCTGTTGTCTAGTGTGCTCAGCGTGTGAGCCTGGGCATCCTGTGTAGCTGCTCCTCACAGAACTTCTTTCCCTGTGGAGTAGAAGTGCTTGGTTTCCCAGAATCTCAGAACAGTTAGTGATGGAAGGACCTCTGGATATCATCCAGTCCACTCTCCCTGCCAAGGCAGGGTCACCTGGAGCAGGTGACGCAGGAACATGTCCAAGTGGGTTTGGAATGTCTTCATGCTTCACTGAGCAGCCTGTTCCAGTGCTCTGCCACCCTCAATGCAAAGAAGTTCTTCCTCATGTTGAGGTGGGACTCCTTGTGTTTTAGTTATGGCCATTGCTCCTCATTTTGTTTCTGGGCACCACTGAAAAAGTCTGGCACCATCTTCTTGGCACCTGTCTTTGAGATATTTTCATTTATTTCATTGCAAAAATATGGTCTGTATGGATTCTCTTTCAGCTACTTGCTGAAGATAAATGTCAGAGTGGAGCTGATTCTGTCTGCTTTCTGGTAAAAAAGTGGATATCTCTGAATTTCTTAACATAATTTCTCCCCCTCCAACACTCACTGGTGCTGTTGAAACACTTTGCTTTTTTTTTGCATTCTACCATTGATGTTGTGTTTACCAGCACCTGTCTTTCCTGTCTGCCAACAGCCAGATGCTATTTGCATCTCTTTATCCTCTCCCAAATCTGCCTTTCTCTATTTGACTCCTCCAGGATTTTTTTTTCACCTTTCACCTCTGGTCTCCAGGTATTTATTTGCATGTTGTTTCTAGGACACTTTCTCTTGGGATGGGAAAAAGATTGTGAAGGTAACCTGATAGTCAGTGGGATAGCAGTGAACTTCACTCACCTTGGTTAGTCACAGGTTAAAATTTGCAGTGCTGAGGTATAGGCAAATGGAGCAGGGTCTTTGCTTCTCCCATTTTATTTGTGAGTTTGAGTGTAAGCTGTTGATCAAAATCAGATACATTTAAGACCTAGATGCTACTGTCTGCTACTGTATGTTTCACAAAATGAGTTCCCAAGCTCTGTAAGTCACTGGCACTGTCAGATTTCACAGTAGGCTGAACGTTTCAAGGAACCTGTCTCCCTCTAGTTGCAGAATATTTTTTTCAGAGAAACCTTTGTGCTGTTATTGGATACTATGTTTATGCTACTGGGATTAATGTTAAACCAAGCCCTTTCTGTATATTTGGTTGTTCAAACAAAGATTGTGTGATCAGTAGGAGTGAAGGAGAAAAAGCAGTCTCCTCAGAAAGCCGAAGACTTTGTTGTGGTAATAGTTCTGTACAGGTTTTCATGCTCTTTCACACACATCCATTTAAAGTGGAAACTTCTGAGAAAAGGTCTGCCAGCTATTCTGTGAATTTAAGGTCATTGCCTGGTGGCCTTGTCCTCAAAGTTCAGAAAGCATAACAAAAAAATGAATGTAGTTACAGAAAAAAAATACTGCTAGTTCTGCCTTCTTCCTTCCAGGGAGGCCTCTGTATAAGATTTCTTTCCTTGCCTAAATACCCAGCACAATACCTTCTGTTGTTTGCTGCTTTATTTTCCTTTTCTTTTTTTAGCTGTATTTTATAGACTCATAAGTCAAGTTGCAGATTTTCTTGCTAAGAAGTCTTGCAGATTACTCCCTCTCTTGTCCCCCCAGCCTCCTTGTTAGACATTTTAATTCAGATCTCATGGATATGAAAACATTTCCCCTCTATCTGTGAGTCCTTCTTGCCATCCACTCTTTTAATAAAACTGTGTCTGATTTAAAGAATACAACATCTGAACGTAATCTTTTGCTTTGTGTTGGTACAGAAGCCTTAGACTGCAGAGTTTTGGGGCAGTACTGTGAAACAGATAACAATAACAATAAGCAGCACTTAAATACAATTAATCACACAGCCTTTTGTAAGAAACTTGTTCTAGAGGACGTGCAGATTAATCTCTTTCTTCTATCCTGGAAGCATGGGAGCTTTCAACAGTATTTCCATATATAATGCATGTGGAATGGAGGAGTTAAAATTAGTTAGGAAATAAACTGGTCTAGTCAGTGAGGCATCTATTTGTTGAATACATGGAGAAGAAGATAATGTTAGAAAACAGTTTTACAGCAGTTCTAATAATCAAAGAAAAAGAAAGAAGTGCTGCAAAATACATTAATAGTTACATTGTAGTTCTAAATAGCTGCATATGTATGAAATGCTAGAAATGTTAAAAATTCTTAATGTACTGATTTATTTTAGTGGCAGCTTGATGCCCACATGCTACAAGGGGGCCCCTCTGAGATGGTAATGAAGTTTATATACAGAGGAAAAGTGTCATGACCCATGCTTGCTTTTACAGCAGAGCAATACACCAACTATTTTGTGAATATTTCCTGAAGTATCTACCAATGCTGTCCTATAAATATCTTTCAATTTTTCGGCAGCTAGGAAGTGTTTTTCAGCTTAGAACCTGTATGAGGTTGGGTTTGTATGACCTTGGTCATGTAGTGAATGTAATAAGAAAACATGGTAGTATGACAAAGGAACAACAATTTGAAGGCTGGTGAAGGAAAGAAGAGGAGTAAATCTGTTCCCTGTCAATCTGAGCTGTGACCAGAAGGAGGTTTGTCCTTAGCTCTCTGAGAATGCCTTGTTATCTTATCATGTGAGGGCAACTGCGCTGTGTCTAAGGACAGCAGTGAGAGAGCTGCTGAAAAAAACAGTGGATGAGTTGACCTTCCTAGCTGTGCTTTTTCTCTGAGGTGCAAGCTTACTCTTGTAAATGTGTAAATTAACAGAGGTGTCCTGAGGGATGTACAACTGTACTTCCTACATGTGTGGCTCTGTGGGCTCCATTGTTTTAATCTAGTGTTTGTTTTGAAAAGTGTTCTGCTGTGTTATTTAATGTTCTTTATTCTGCAACAAGAAAAAATCTCAACACCTTTTGAAAAGCAACTCAAGTAAATAATGAACCAAAGCATTCATTCGGCTACAAATAAACTCTTTTCCAGTCTAACACAGAAGTTTTCTTAAGGGCTTCATGGGTCAGTTTATGTAATGCTGGCTGTATGTTTAAAGACTTCACAGTGTTTAGCTCAGGACATGCTTCTTCAGTTACCCTGTTATTTTAAGTTTAGGAGCCAATACAGTTAGGAGAAAGCTTTCTACCCAACATGTGCTTAACTTCTTTGGTTTTTTCCTGTTTGGACAAAAAAGCAAACAAAAAAACCCCCAAAAAACCCAAACGAAACCTAAAAAACAAAAACAAAACCAAAAAACCCCACCCAACAACAACCAAAAAAACCACCAAAAACAAGACCAAACCACAGAAAAAGGAAGAAATAAGCAATTGCTCCAAACATAAGATTTGTGTGAGAAGTAATGATTTTCTTTTTGTGTTTATGTTTTTGGTCACAGAGGAGGAGTTACTCAGTAATTTATCCATATTCAATGAAACCTGTGTGAGGTGGCAAAAGAAAACCGGAAGACTGGGAGTGCAGAAAACATACACAGTAAGTAAAAAGGGAATAATATTTGAGATTGGGAGTAACTTTGCCCTGGTTAAATCTGCTGATTCAGTAGTGGATATTTATTTTGTGGGGTTCTTTATTTGATAGTTTGTCTTGATGTTCCCAGTGGAACACCTAGAAACCTAGAGGTGACTGATTGGGTTAGGAAAGATGAAAATTCCTGTATAAAGGTAGGTGAAAAACTCAAAAGATTCGGGGTCTCATTCCAGTAGATCAGCTAAATGCCTGCTTGATTCTGTAAGAGATTACAGCATAAATTTATATTTTAGTGAAGTCCCATTGAAGAGCTCAAACTCACATTGTCACAGAAAACACTGGAAAACATGGGCTCTGTCCCTGTCTGTGACAAGCATCTCAGCTGAACTGTGTATCACTTGCAGATACTGGATATAACATGTTTTGGAAATACAAGGTATATTCGAATAGTGTACCTTGCTCAAAAGGTTCAGCTGCTGTATATCTGAACATTTTAGAGCTGTTTTTCTTGGAAATTTAAAACAACCTTCATAACTACTTTTTTTTTTTTTTTTAACATGACCATAAGAATAAGAATTAAGGCACAAATTCTCGGAAACAAAACAAATAGTTTGGTCAGTGTTATTGAAAGCCAAACCAATATGATAAGAATTCCCGTGTTTTCAAAATAACATCCCAAGAAAGGGGTTTTTTGTGTGTGTGTTGTTTGGTTTGTTTTTTTTTTTTTTTTTTTTTTTTTTTTTTAGTATGTACAAGTAAAGAAAAAAATAAAAGGGGATTATTTAGGGTGTCCAGGGTAAGTTAATTAATGTGGAAAACATTTCAAGGCTGTTTTGGAAAACAACTCATCTTTCTTCTCTTCTATAACCAAAGCATTTTTAGTTTGTGTACTTTTATTGAGCACTACTGAGATGGAAAACACGGTTTCCCAGTTCTGCTAACAGGTCAAAACTGGTTTTTATGTAGCCAGTGGTAACTGGCAAGCTGAGGATCTCTGGTATAATGTGCTCTGTGCACAAACTTTTCCTGAGTTCAGCCATCTGAAAGACACTTCAGAATAGCCAGAGAAGGTGAGCTTTGTCTGTCCCTTCATGTCGCACAAGCAACAGATTTCTTTTTCACTGCACTGGTACAGTCTTAGAGAAGTTTGTCTTTTGCTGTTGTTTGGCATTCAGTCTTATTACTGCTTCTGCGGGGCAAGGGGGAAAATGAGCAAAAAGGAAAGAAAATAACACGTAGATGTAGTTTCTATCTGTGTGCCATAAACAAGAAACAATATTTGCTTACACCTTACTATTTGTGTTGGAGGAATTTGTTGGGTCCACAATAGATTAGGTTCCTAATAGATTGGATTAGATTCCATAATAGATTCCTTCTATTTGTTGTAGGAATGGGTGAAAAAATATGAATTATCTTAACAGCCAGAAGAAATAAAGATCCAGTTTATTAAGCCATCTCATAGATAGTCAAAACTTATATATTTTCCCTGAACAGATACTCTAACCCAGATGTAATCCTGTGTTCCCTTTAAGAACCAACAAGATTAAATAAAATAGTATTCTGAATTTTGGAGAACCACAACAAATTGCACAATTGTCTTTGTTTCTATAGTTTCATATACTCGGCCAAAGATTGGATGAGAAGATATTCTCAGAAGATGTGATATTTAATATCAGTACAAGTGAAGATAATCCAAAGGTGTGTTTAGATCTGAACTCTGGAAGTAACTACGTGGTGAATATAACTACCATTTCTTCCATGAACATCACCATCTCAGTTACAGTAGCAATTCAAACAAAGGGTAGGTTGTGTTTTGTATTCTCTGTGCTTATAAAAGAGCTTACTGTGCTGCAGAGTTCACTGATTTGAGTCTAACAGACAGGAAAAGGGGCTGTTTCCTCGACTTCATAATTCTTTATGCTGACTACATGCATGTAGCTGCTGTCAGCATCCTCTTTTACTGCAAGATGTTTTTCTTTCTGCTCACTTGGCCATTGATTCTATGAGCAAGGAGAGCAGTGGCAGTAAGTGCCCTTCAGAAAGACTTGGCAAATTTGCTTCCTCAGGACTTGCTTCTGGCAGAGGCAGGACTGGTACAGGATTTTGGTCCATGGTACAGTGCCTACTGATTTCCATTTTTTGCCTTGAAACATGATTCTCTGCCTGTAGAAGAATTCCCTGTTGCTTGGCTGTGGGATACAAATCTAAGTGGTATGAGCATTACAGACAGTGCTCCTATATTTGCCAGTGATTTACAGGGTTCTGGCAGTTATCAGTAATTGTACAGAAGGCATGTTCTAACAGTGGATTTCTGTAGTATTTTAGTCATGGAGACTTTAGGCTTGCCTTCTAATTCTGGTGAGACAGGCCTTGAGAAATAATTGCTTTTGGAGTCCACAAAAATGCTTTTGCTCACACGCTTTTTCCTAAAGGGCATAAACTATCACAAATTGGTCTGTGATAATTGTATTTACATCAGGAGGCCTGAACCCTTGATCTTTCTGTCATTATAACCTTCTAGGCCTGGACAAGTAAATCATGTATTTGACTTCCTGAATAGCACGCTTGAATTTTTCCAAAAGCCAGTTTCTCTGGAAAATGATCATGCTTTACTTATCTTGTTGGTTCATTCAAAAAGAAATTATAACCCACCTCTGCCTCAGAAAATAATGAAATTAAAAACCTTCTTTGAAATTTTATTCTCAGCTCATATTCAATTAAGTTGAAGGAGGTAAAGTTTTTATAATAAGTTGATCCCTCTCTTAATTGTCTCTACAGTAAAGGAAGCTTTCAATAATGTATTAATTTTTAATGATACCTGCTTGAAATGGAGGAGAAATGTCAGGGGAACTGATGTGGAAGACAGATACTCAGTAAGTGACAATCTATATTTTGAATCTAGAAAGCAATCAAAACCCTAATTTTTCAAACACTCGCTGCTAGCAGTGTTCCTCATTATAATAATGTGTCATAAAAACACAAAGAGTAATCTTGCATAGCAGCCAAAGAAAGACTGTGCTCTGTTGCCCTTTTTCTTGCTTTTCTTTCCCCCATACTTAACTCTTAATTTGCTCTGCTTATCTCAAGTTTGCCTCACACAGGCCTCACACAGCTCTATTCCAGTTCCACTGAGTCAGTTCCCTTTTCCTGGTGGTATGCTTTCAGTTTTCCCTTGTCCCAGCGGGGAATTTCTACATGAACTACCTCTTGACCACCTGTCTCAAGTCTCTCTGTGCTAGGAGGCACTGAGAGATTATCTGAAGGCCTAGGATCTATTTGAAGAAAAATTAATGCACAATTAATATCCAGCAAGAGTTTTAGTTTTCATTAACAGAGAAATCATTTG
This sequence comes from Eopsaltria australis, assembly GCA_034509425.1. Lineage (NCBI taxonomy): Eukaryota > Metazoa > Chordata > Aves > Passeriformes > Petroicidae > Eopsaltria > Eopsaltria australis. The sequence goes on along the minus strand of JAVTVJ010000765.1, from coordinate 165,334 downwards.
TGTGGGAGAGACCTTAAATTAATGACTTCATGATCATTTCAGTCTTTATCAATAAAACACAAAATCCTATTGAAACAAAAAAACCCCCATGAACCTGTGAATTTCCCTGGAAATACAGGTGTCTGTAGACAGATCCTGGAGTGTAGTTAAACATTTTAATGTGGGTCAAAATAACTTGATTTTTTCTCAATCCTCAGGGTGAAACTGGAGAGATATTCATGTGAGCTTGCTTTTATAACTCATCAGGAGGGTATACTACAGTGAAAGTGAACTGTTACTAGAAGCCTGTATGTTAGCAGGAAGCAGGGACTAGGGGAAATTAATTTAAAAAAGGATAGACTAGAAGGAGAAGTGAAAGAGTCAGATCTGATCAGGATGGATCAAATTTTGGATCTGAGTAACTATCAGGGCCAAGAGTTTTGACACATTGTATTCAGTGCTATCTTCTCCTGTTTTGTCTAATTAAGAGCATGAGATGATTGAATGCAAGTAATGTATTATAACATTTCAATTTTGTGAAATTGGTTACAGTTTCATGTGCAAGGCCAGCGTTGGTATCAGAAGAACTTCTTTCATGAAATGACCTTTGAACTTTCCACACACAAGCAAGCTCCTGAAGTTTGTTTAGATTTGCAACCAGGCACCAATTACTCTATTAATATTTCCATGGTAGCTTTGAATTTTTCACTGCTTGTTTCTATGACAACACAAATTACAGGTAGGTCTTGCCATTTATTTTATATATTTACAAAAGCACCTAGCGGGTGTACGAGACTCAAGTGAATACGCTTTGTTGATCTCAGTGTTGTGTGGTGGGTTGTCAGAGTGTTCTTTCCATGCTCAAAATTCTATGTTGTTTGTTTTCACTGGTTTTGTAGAGTTCAGAGGCAGAAGGGGGAGAGAAATTGAGGGGCAGAGTGTTAATGTGTCATTTTGGGGCATCAGGGAAAAGACAGTTTGGTGGGTTAGACACAAGGCTGGTATCTAGGACAGATAAGTTAAATTCCCCACCCTGTTAGAGGCTAAATCACTTTCTCAGGAAAAGTTCTCTCCACAGTGGAGTTAATAGCTCAACTGCACTTTGTATGGGTATTTGTGACAACAGAAACAGATACCACTAAAGTCTGCAAGAATTCAAAGTACAGAGTATGGGAATCTGCAAGTGCTTCATACAGATACTTTTGCCTCTAATTGGCAGAGTAGGAAACGTAAAAGGCTTTTGAGCAAATAAGCTTCTGAAGGAAGAGCCTCAGCTTCACAATTTAGTAAGATGTGTGTCACTAAAATGCCATAATGAGATACCTCTTACAGCTCTTGTTTAGAACAGTTTTCACCATCCCTGTACTGTCAGACTGTCTGTATTAGGTGAAGTGCAGTGCAGTGTTTGATAGTGGTCTCACTCTTCCTGTCAGGGACACAAATTATAACAGGTAAGAAACAGGCAAGCTCTCTGAGCGTCGGTAACTCTGTTCAGCCACTAGATGGAATCAGTTCTCTTCTGACTGCTTAGGAAGTGCTGGAGATTTGTGGTGGTTCTGAAACTGATAGTATTGCTGTATTTTTAATAGTAAATCTGAAGGTTTTAAGCTCCATGAAAGGTAAAACGTCTCTTGTTTCTTAAAGCTCCTGTGTAAGATATATAATGACCTGTTCGTTTCTTTTTTCAAAAATGAAATTACAGTAATGATTCAATGATTCCTTTTCACAAGTTTCCCAATTGTCCCTGAAAAGTAGTGCCCATGAGTCATGAGTACATGTGTCTCTGTAAAAAAACTAGTAAGGTATCTCAGAATTTTATTGATAGAAATAATTTTTTAATACATCCTCAGAGTAAAGGAATAGCTCTTTCCTCTGTCATCCTGTGGTATTTCCTCAATTCTGCAGGATTGCATCAGGTCACTTACTCAGCAGAGCTGTAGAGAACACTTTGCAGCAGGTGCTGTGTGAAATGGTATTTGTGTCTTGGCAGCTGGCATATTTTCCTCTCTGCTGAGTTAGTGCTTAACAAATGCACATGCATAGCCCCAGGAAAGGTCTTTGTGTGAAAGTAAGATAATTTCCATTTTGAAAGAAGATTTTACTACACAAGCCCCTTTATACCTGGTAGTTATCTTATTCAATCAGCAATAAAAGATAGATGTTGCTCTGTCATATTAGGAGTCTTTATCTAAAACTTGATGGGTAAACACTTATTTTTTGCCTTCCATTGAAAAAACCATAAATGTATGTCTTTTTGAAGTTTTTGCAGGAATTACAGAAAATTAAAAAGCCAATAATGATCTTGTGCGAACTTGCCAAATAATGGAATTTGAGTAAGATTAATTGTGTTATAATCTCATCTAAGATGAAAAGGATCCAGTTGAAATAATTCTTGCAGTGCTGCTTTGACTTCTGTGTCTTATGTCTTGGAATTGCACCACCCATGCAAACTGCTTTATTTACAGAAAACCTATTTATAATTTAAGAGTAGGTGTATAATCTTCACCTTCATGTGTCCAGTTATTTTGTAGTCATATACGTAGTTAAACGATGTAGGTTTTTTTCCATGGTGGATGGAATGAGCTCAATTTGTCTGCCAAACCAATTTTGAAAAGTGGTTTTATTAGCTCTGGTGGTTTTCTAGCTAAATGGTACTGTAAAAGTGCAAGACGTGCCTTAAGCACAGAACCTCTAGGGAAACTGAGACTTACAAAAGTGTTTTACTGATTAAGTTCTCATTGGTTGCTTGAGATTTCATATGCCATCCTTTAAGAGGTACATGATCATTTGGTCTGTTTCCACAGCTGGGTGCAAATCCAGATGTTGTGTCTCCTTGACTTTTACAAACCTTCTACATTTTGAGAGTTTGGAAAATCTTAATTGTGGAATTTTGAATAGTGTGAAGAGACATGTCCCAGACCATTGGATGATCACTGCCTTACAGACTTAATTTCCTGACAAGGATAGTGATCTGTGTAAATTTTTAGACTGTTGCAGAATACAGTAAGTATGTAAATGCTAGCAATATACGTTCGGGTATTTTTTTCAAGAAATGGAGATTTATGAATGCATATTATGAAAGTTACTTCAATATCTTGAATATCTATATCTATGCCCAATTCCATCCTGAATGAGGATATGTTATATCCATATTATTTCTAAAGAAAAAAAAACAAACCCAAGAACTTGGACCTAAAAGCCTGTTTTTCTCCCTGGCAAGTAGCATCCTTTAAAAAAATAGTTCGGTGCTGTGCACAGTTGGTTTTGCCCATCATCTTGTGGATGGTAAATACAGTCTAACAAATGCTTCATGGGTCATTGTAACAGGTGTCTTGCAGTCTTTTATGTTGTCTTAACTTGTTTTAGAGAAACTCTCACCACTTGTCTACTGGAAGTATGAAATTGAGTCAATTATTAAAAATTATTAGGCAGTGATTATGTTGTAGCTGTAAAAAGATGGTAGCAAGATTGTCTTTTAAGCAAGGAGTCTCGTGTCTGTTTCCAGAGAAGAAAATGAGTGTCTTATGGGTGTACTTGTGGTTATACTACTTGCCCACAACTCTGTTCATTTTCCTTTTGGAATATCATTGATTAAGGCATATTCAGGGGAGGCATTGTTCTTAATTTCTCTACCTGTTTTTACATATGAATTTAAGATGATTGAACTTTGTAACCATTTCTTCAAGTGTCTGAAAAACAGAATAATAAATAAGGAGCTAGGTCTCTTTTACTTTCATTGCTAGTGTTCTGAATAAGAGTAATTTCTTTAGTTAAACCGCATTAAAATTCTGTTGATATTTGAATCTGTTTTTGAGCTCTGCTTTGGGTAGATTCTTTATGAAAACTCAGGTATTTGGGGAGTTCATGAATGCCTATGTGTTTACTGAGTCTGGTTAGCTTTTTTTTTGTTTAGAGCTGACCACTGTGACTTAAGGCATAGTAAGACAGAGGTGTTCCTGGACACTAGAAACAGATCTTTTGTGCCTGAGTTACTGATTACATTTCTTTCTTGTAAAATAATTAATATTAGGTTCAATTATGATTTCTCATTGCTTTTCCTCCTCTTGATTTTCTGCTTAGAATCAAGGTGTATTTTGAGTTTGTTCAAGACATACTATTCTTACATGCTGCAATTTCTTACATATTTGTACATGTACCTTCCATTGGGTTTGAGTAGGCTTGACCTTGAGTCTTTGTACCTCAGATAATTCTGTACTTCTTGTGTTTCTCAGCTGCTACTCTTCTTGGATTAGCCCAGGATTTACCTGCAGGCCATGTACTCATGTGTGTCTCATCTCTGTCTTCACATGAACACGCGAGTCAGAAAGTAGACTCACAAGCAGAGAGTCTAGAAAGTAACTTGAGATAGGAGAATGTATTCCATCACATATTAAGTATCATCTTCTAGAGCCCTGCTCCTTTGTCTTCGTGTGTGGAAAATGTGCTACATTACAGATCAGGTTGTGATGTCTATTTTGTTCATCTGCCCATGGATGTACACACACACAAAGGTAGATAATTGTTCTGATCTCTTGTAGGATGGAAAATATTTACACTTATTCTTTCATAAAGGAAGTTCTTTAAGATCTGGAAAAGGAGGGAAAACCCAAAATCTGCTTTCCAGTGAGGAAGTGAAAGTCTGTTGGAGGTGTGGTGATCTGACAGCTCTTACTCTAACAGCACATCACGTACCTAGAGGGAAACTGTCCAGTTAAGTGTGCGGCATCAGAGCATGAGAATTGCTAGGAAGGGAGTTTTTGACTTATGTAATGGGGAAAGAGGAGTGAGGAGAACATGAGCGTGATTACTTTTTTTTTTAATGAAAGGGGAAATAAACTCCCAGTCATGTAAACAATTTCATACATATTCATGCAGTTTGTCTTTTCTGTGAAGAGACTATTTAAATGTGTGCTAATTAATTTCATATGAACACCACTTCTCTATCACTTTTCTGAGCTCCTCCATAGTAAGAATTTTTCATAAGTGTCTGTGAACTTATGAACGTTCAGATCATTCCTCTTATTCTGTTTGCAAAACAGTTGATATCGGTGACACAGTCTGTGCTTTGCAAGCAGAATAGAAATCTGATTTCCATACTGCTTGCTTTGAGTGGATTACTCACAGAAGAGAAACAAGCTAAAGAAAACATGTCTTCTCTCAGGCCTTTTAGTGGAAAGCATCAGCAGCACATTGCTGAGTTTTCCCTGACCAAATTTTCCTCCTCTCCCATGGCCAGGTACTATGAAGTGCCTTTATCTTGGTGCATATGAACATATGCCAGTCTCCTGTGCCACACATCCCATTTAGGCAGCTCCAAGTCATGCCAAGGTCCAGGAGAAAGGCAGAGCTGCAGAGTGCTGAGCACGGGCAGGGGGTGTAGGAAGTGGCTGGCATTGCAAGCCTGGGTGCTCGCCCTGAGAGTCCAGCACAGTGCTGCACCCCTCTGCTTACCCAGGCAAGGTCCTATCATTGGCATAGGAAGTGGGGTGGGAGCAGAGGGGGCTGTTTGCAGGGTCTCAGACCAGACCTCTTGCTCTGAGGTTAGGAAGGAGGCTGTCATACCATGTCCCCTCTTGTGGAAGGACCAGGCATGCCCCTAATACAAACACCCTGAGCCAAAACCACCCAGTCTGCTGCCAAACCCTGAACACATCCCCCTGGGTCTGCAGAACAGCAGACATGAGCACTCAACTGTTTAATTCATCATATTTTCTATATTAGACTTTTTTTCCTAGAGATCTCAAGGGAAAGGTGCCACAGGAGCAGATGACAAACCATAGAAATGTTCAGGTAGGGATGAGTCAGGAGACAGGGATCACCCTGGCTCACCCACACACCTGGCAGCAGAGTCAGACGACCGTAACGCAACCTAGGAACGATCCCTACAAGAAGCAGCAAGATAGAGGTGAATTTAGTTTGAAAGGTGGAGTTTCTGGCCCAGAGGTGCTCTGCAGCTGGAATCAGGCACCCTTCAGTCCCTGCTGGTACACAGAAAACACCTGCTGGGGCACGAGCTGGCTCCCTGTGTGCTGTGTGGCTGTGAATTGCAGTCATTGCAGGGTGAGGGCAGGGTGGCAGGTCACTTGCTGACACGGAGGAGACTGAGAGGTCCCAGCCAAGGTCTCCTAAAGCACATCTCCCTGCTTTCATCTTCCTTTCCTTGCCTAGGAGGGTTTTAGTCCAAAGGCATGCAGCGTGGGCAGCGCTGTCCCCGAGAGAAAGGCCCGTGTGTGCAGCAGGCTCAGGCTGTCACAGCAGGCACAGGCTGCAGGCAGAGCTGGGCATGGCTGTGACACCGCACCGCGCTCTGGCTGCAGTGCACTGCCTGCCCCCTGACTTCATACCTTTCTGATGATGAACAGGATGGTGTGACATTCAGCCACAGAGCAGGAGAACAAAGGCCACAGTCAGCAAAGGGAATCACATGAGTGGGATTTCCAGAAATGACCAGTCTTTAAAGATTTATATGATTTCTTCTGTAGATGTGGTCTTGATTTATTTCCTCTCCTTCCTTCCCTCTCTTTACAATATGTTCCTCTCCAACTGAAAAATCTCCTCTCACTCTGTGCTAGAACAATTACATTTAAATATGTAAAGTTAATTACTCTTCAAATAGTATCACAAACGGTAATCAACCTTTTCTATTGTATTAATATCTCTAGCTTATTTTAGTTTTACTTTTACATCAGTATTTTTGACTTCCTTGTTTTAAAATTCAGCAAAAATCTTTTGGGCATCAAGCCCTCAAATAACCATGAAAGAAATCCCTTGTTTGCAGGATCAAGCAAGTGGTCTTGTTTCACCAAAGGGTTGTTTTATTTAAAACCCAGCCTTTAGAGGAGTCTTTGATTTGACTTCTTTAAACTGTCAGGCTTGATGAAGAGTTGCCATGTGATCGTGGACTTTGTTGTTCAATTCCGTTATTATTTTTAAAGCTTTGTCATTGCCCTTACAGTGTAACACTAAGTAGGCTTTAGCTCCAGCATTGAGGCATGTGATGATGCTCAGTGTAGCTACAGCAGGAAGCACTTCCTGGCATGTACTTTCTTCCCTGTGGCTTGCCTTCAGGTTCAGAGAGAAAATCAGTAGATGGATTCTTACTGTAGAAAATTAACCTTTATATGAAGTGTTCAAGTGTTACTAGCATAAGACTGTTATGACAAGGAAGTGCTTAGAGTGGGACAGTGTCTGGATATACTTTCATTTCTTGCTATGCTCTTCTCTGCTTTCCTACAGTTGCTACAGGTGTTAGTCTGTTCTGCTGATGAAGACTTAAAAATATAATTCCTTAAAAAAGGCAAGGTACTAACAGTATCTGAACAAGACTGGAGGATCTTGCTTTCTTCGTACAACTTACCTAATACAAGTCCTCACTCCTCTTTAGTATTTCCCTTTCCCCTCCAAATGTTCTGTGTGGTGTTAAGTCAATATTTTTAACATGTGGATTTTTAAATCCAGTAGTAATTATGACCTCCCAGCAGACCTCTTGTTTTTTAGATTTTTAAGTGTTTAATTTCTGGCAAAGTTCTTTTTATATTAAAAATGTCAGAGCGGGCAAATACTGCATATGGAATAACTCCTTCAGAGTTTATTTTGTGATCACCGAAGCAAAAATTAAACTATTCCTTTCAGTTCTATTTTTATTATTATTACTCCTTCACATTGCTACAAACTATTCTCACTTTTTCTTAAAACAGGTTGTCTTTTGTGTGCTTTAATAACTACTATTTTTTACCAAAAACTAAACAAACTCCATCCTTTAACAGCACTATGTGTTTTTTCAGATTTTTCTCTCTTTTACCCACTTACTACAGCTGTCAGTTCTGGATAGATAGTTATTTTTACAATTTGTATTTTCCTGTCAAATTATAGAAAATATAAAAATTAATTGTTGTGACCTTAGTCAGCATCTTCTTGTCATCTTAGTCCACGTCTGTTTCCTCATGTGCTGTTTATCTGTAAAAACAATGCAAGACTGTTGCATGCAATGCACATCCTGGCTGGCATTAGAGTAGAATTTCCCAAGTTTTTCTTGGAAATTGAAAAACTCTTAAAAGAAATTAATAGTAGTGTCTTGTGGTGATACTGAATGTCAGAGGAAAGGGTGATAGAAGAAATACACCAGATAAGTCCACCCTGAGAGACATATTTTCCTGTCACTCTGCCTACTGACAATGTCTCTGCTGAGGAACCACTGAAATTAGGAGATGATTTCTAGCTCTTAAGTTACGTTCGCTTAAGTTTGCAATGTGCAAAAGGCCTAAAGATTGTCTGTCAAATATTATTAGTTCATTTATTTTGTTCAGATAGAAATTCTGCCAGTACCTTTTGCAGCATCTGCAGTAGATATATTGAAAAGACCCAAAGCAAAGTCTATTTCCTGTTCTTGCAGGCAGCCATGTAGTACATTTCATTAACTCGGAAAGTGCTTGGGAAGGGTTTTCTGCCCTGTCATTACTGGAGGGAAGCAAGGCATTGTAGATCCATGGCTTTCAGAGAATCATAGAATATGCTGAGGAGGGACCCACGTAGATCATCAAAGTCCAGCTCCTGGCCCTACACAGGATATCCCCAAGAGATAGTTGTGCCTGAGAGTATTGTCCAAATCCGTCTTGAGCTCTGTCAGAATGGTGCTGTGACCACTCCCCTGGGGAGCCTCTTCCAGTGCTCAACCGGCCTCTGGGTGAAGAACCTTCCCCTGATATCCAACCTAAACCTCCCCTGACACAACTCCAGGTCATTTCCTTGGGTCCTGTCATTGGTCATTGGAGAGAAGAGACCCGTGCCTGCCCCCTTGCTTTGCCTGGTGAGGAAGCTGTAGACCACTATATAAATCCTACTCTCATTCAATTCCTAAACATTCATAGCTGGTTTCTTCACTGGTAGTTCACCCATAGCCTGGTTTTGAAGATAACCTGGTAAAAAGAGCTACCAAAGCAACTTATTTGGGTAGGTAAGCTTTCAGGAGGTTCTCTTGAGGATGAGTTTTTCAAGGGGTAGAGATTTTTCTTCCTAGGGATGCTTGTATGGCCTGTTACCTTTATTTTGGGCATACTATGCCTAAGTTGTATCCCTTCACAAGTTTCATCTCTGTTTAAAGCAGAGATCATATGAGCTTTTGGATTTCCTCTTCATAGGTTACAAACCTGAGATTTTGTTTGCCTCATATATGAGGATTTCTTTATCCCTCTCTTCCTTGTATCCAGTGAATGGGTTTCACATGGCTCTGTGGCACTGATGATTGGAACTTCAGGCCCTGTGAAGTGGTCACACATGGGCCTTGTGTACCTTGGCTGGTACTATTGCAAGTATTATATAAGCCTGTTTATTATGCCTTTTAGGGCAGCCTTTTGGATTTTTTCTTTCTGTTGTCATTTTGGTGCCCAGCACTCATTCTGAGACGTATTGATATGCCATTCCTACTACTCAAAGGAAATTGGAATGTTCAGCATAAATTCTTGTTAGTAGCCCAAGTGTGTCACCTTGTATTTTGTACTAGTGAATTTAATCCCGGTTTTGCAAAACTACAGCTTTTGAGGTGGTTCACTTCTCCTTGTGTAAAGTCTCTGTGTTTCTAGAATTGAGCAGCAAAATTCATCTGCACATACTGGGATTTTCCACCATGATTGATAACAAAATGCTAGTAGTACTTATCTCTAATAATCTTCCTGTACCGCAGTACTTCTGCTTTCAACATGATGTATATTTCTACCTCCCTTTTTAGCAATTACTTACCCTCTTGATGGTTTTTCTAACAAGCCCCATTTTCTCCTGCAAAACTAATGATTTTCTGTACTTCAAAAGATACATGCAGCTATTTGTATTCCAGGTCTTTGAAAAATCCATACATCTCAGCCTGATGTCATTTAACTTCGGGAAATATGCACTGGTTTTCTTTTGTTTCTTTTGTTGACATTAATTATTCTTTCTAGCTCTGAAGCCTTGGTTTTCTGTACATAAGCACTGCATTTGTTGCTCTTCAGTTACATACCACATCAGCAGCCTGATACACTGGTGTTCAAAAAGCCTAGCTTTACTTGTGTTTACCTGTGCAAGTTCTTTCAGACTTCTGGGCTAGGTGGTGTCTGTGCTTCACTCTCTGCTCCCTTCAGTGCACACTGAAGCTATTTTCATTTTTACTTCCAGGCTAGTAATTTTCATATCAGTGTGCAGCTGTCATCACTGCCATTTAAATTAGGAGAAGTATTTGTTCGGCATTGGCCTTGATGCAAATTCCCACTAAAAACAGATTAGAGTTCTGTATCCACATTGAAATCCAATTTAAGGGCCTGGATATTGCTACCTGACTATGAGCAGTATCTAGGGAAGTTGCCTTCTTGAAAATGCTTTTGGCACTACTAAATTCTCCTTTATTCATACCATTGTCTTTCTTACAATGGGCTTTGTGCACAGTTTCATATTTTTCTTCTCCCTCACCATTTCGTTTAGTCTAATAAATAGTACTGCTTCTTCCAACAAAGCTTTCATGTCTCATTTCTCTGTAGTCAACCACCATTTTTGGGCATCTCTCTTCTTCCCAGCTAGCAGAAGTACAGGGCTTTGTCTTGGGGCTGCCAGACCATTATGATTGTATTTGCTCTGTGTTTTTCTTGGCCAATTTATGTTGCCTGCAGGCTTTAGCTATTTGGGGTTCAAGGCGCAATGAAGGATGGCAATGAAGGATGTTTTGATGGAAAAAGCAGCTAGCAATTGAAAAAGGAACTGAAAAGTAGCTAGGAGCCCAAAATGTTTCTAAAACCTTTCTGAACCACTGGTGTTTGTTTGCTTTTCAGATCCCCCTTTCCCAGAAGTAGAATTTGTTGCAGTTAAAGGCTCTGCACCTTTGCTCAGACTCCGGAAAGCAGAAGATCAAAATGGACCGATCAGGTTTGTCTCTGTGCATTTCACCCTTTCAAAGAACATTCTGCAGATTCATGTTGCATGCACAGGTTAGAACTGTTTTGGGTGGCAAGATTACTCTTTTTGGCAATGGGAGAAAACATAAGCTGTACCTCCCAGTTTCTCCCCCCTTAGCAGAGTAATTTTTAGCTTCAGGCTTTTCACTGTTTTCTGGAACAAAATCCTAGTTTGGGTAATTGTGAGTTTTCACCACTGGCTTTGTGGTTTGGTTTTGTTTTTCTTTTCCCTTTATCCACAGTGAGGTTACAGTAGATCTTTAGTGATGGATCCAAACACACTTCTACTAATGGGATTTTTCTTTTCCTGTGAACTCGTGCAGGCAGTACATTTTTCCCCCTAGAGCCTGAGAAAATAGTGAATAGTGTCCCCATTTATGCAGATTCTAAAGTACTGTTTTCATAGTAATGTATTACTATCAATGTATTTCTAGAGTAAAAGGATTTACCCCTTATTGAGTGCTGTTGGTGACAGAAGGAAAAGGTAACCCAATATTACACTGAAGTAGAAAATACTTGAAAGATAGTAACATCTCATGGAATGGCTGGAGTAACAACCTTAATGAATGGTCTTCCTATGGTTGAATATGATAGACTAAGCATTGTTTTGAGAGGTATGAAGACAGATTTGATTTATTTTTTACAAATGATACCTGTCCTCTCCTCCTTTCAATACAAAAAGTCTTGTTTTTGTGAACCTACAAGTAATTTTTAGAGAAAATGGTGTATTATTTCATAGGTGAACTTCAGTGTGAGGAGGAGGAGGAGTATCTCAGTTATCTCAGTATCTGAAGTATCTCAGTTTTATGTTCTTCTGAACATAAAGAAATATGTACATAATAACAGGCATGTGATGAGAAGCCCCAGCTCTAAGCTGTGCATGCAGTGCTTTTGGTTAAAAATGAAGTGTAACACACACACACACACACACACACACACACACACACAGAGAAATATTTTGTATAAGAAGTGTTTGTATTGGTCATTGTTCATAAAAACCAGTTAAAAGACTACAAATGGAAAAAAACCATTATGAATTAATGAATATCTGATGCTTAGTTCATTGAAATGAGGGCTAATATTTACTTTTTTTTTGTTTCACTCTAGTCTTTATCAAGTGATTGTGCTTCCTCTGGATTTGCAAAGCACTTTTATTTGTGACTCCTTTGCTGCTACAACTTTCTTTAGTAACACCACTGACATTAAAGGATATGTGGCAGCTGAATTTCGGGCGAAGGATGTTGCTGATAATATGTCAATTGCTCTTGGAGACAGACATTATTATGGGAAGTTTTATAATGCCCCTTTAAAGCTGGGAGAAGAGTATTGTGTTTTTTTGAGAATAATAAGTGAGTGGAATAAGGTAATGGATTTTTTTAAAACCTCTTCTTTACACCTCTTGAATGAAATGTTGCTGGGGGAAAAGAGAAAAATATTAGCTGAGTATTAAATTTTTTATGATGCTCCAAGGATCTCCTATTTAACAGAATTAGATTAAATCTGAACGTCTTTAAATATCTCTTATAACTCCTTAATGGTGCCTATGTCATTGTAATGTTGAAGGAACTCTGGATGCCAAAACGCAAACAATGGAAAATAATTAAAAATAAATAGCTGTCACTGCCCTCAGTAATTGAAGGTGTCTGTATTGGGCCAGAATTTACTAAAAGAGATTAGTATGAGAATTCAAAAATCACTCCTTAGCAATGATGAGTTCACCCATTTTTATTTTTAATTAAATATTTTATAACAAAATATTCCAGCTCTTCAAATGGCATGGAAAAATATATTTTATCACATGTTGTTATCTTCTGAAAGGCAGTGAATGTCAGCTCCAGCTCCATTGAAAAAGCCTTATGAAAAAAAGTATATTATCATCATTAGCTTTTTATAATTTTAAAGTAAATATGTATTTTTAATTAGAAACAAAAAGTTTCTAAAATTTACATTTTGTTTGGTTTTCCAGTTGTATCTATCTCAGGAGTCAACAGTTTTTAATTTTTTTCATAATATAAGTCTCAGCAGTAGAATGTTTTCCTCATATGGGTCAGGGAATAACACTTCATGTTATTATGCAATACAGTTCCTGAACGTCAAATACAAAAACTGAACTAAGCAACCTCTGATGAAGAAAGAAACACTTAAACAGTGCCTCACCTTACCATCAAAACAGCATTTTTAGGACTTTGTGTATACAGCACAAAGCAAGGAGGCATGCAAAAACTGATCCATGACTCACTCATAAATAATTCTCTTACAATTTTGGGAGCCTACACACAAATCTCAGCAAGTTAAAACAGGTTCTGTCAGGAAATATAACTACCTCAGTTCAAAGTGAGTGAAATAAAATAAGTGCATGTAAAAGGATGATTTTGGTATCTACTAATCTATTTAACAATGGTCTGTGGGGGTTTTATAGCAGAGATGAAGTGGTTTCTGATCCTGATACAATTCTGTTATTTGTCATAATTTTTAAATTAATTGTGTGAGGGGAACAGTAGGGAAATGACAATAGAAGGCATTTCATTTCATAAGTAATGTTAGGTTAGTCCCAAATGTCCTGGAATTTGGACAATGGACTGTATTTTATAGAAAAATGTACTCTGTGGAGCAGGATTGTTATTCAGTCAAAAGTATACAAGTTTGGCCTCTTTAAGTGCTACTAAATACATCTTTGAGGTTATTTTATTTATCCTTAGGTTTTATGCATTGGTTTCCCTAGATCTTTACCCTCAGTATTTTCTAATGCTGGGGTATTTTAACGTCTTTCACTTTTTTGGAGGTTTTTGCTGCACAGAACAAAGTAGGTTCTTATACATCTTTGCCAACTGTTTATTAAAATGCTTCTAATTTACATTATTCTTTCTCTTTCTTATGGATTATTTCCTGATCTTTCACTGCTGGCATTTGCAGATGTATTTTCTAGGCCACTGATTTAATGAATTAATATTATAATTATTTGTAGAGGTCACTCTTGCTTCCTACCATTTAAAATGCATCAGCTCCTTAGTGTACACTTTCCTGTGCTTTTTTGGCTGATGAAATAGACAAAGTTACATGCAACAGTTACCAATCTTTACTGGGATTGTTAATACAATACAATCCAAACCACTTTGGTTTGCAACTCTGCAAATCTCTTTGAAATAGAACTTAGACTGCTGGTTCAAAAGTATTGGTTTATCTTCTGTTGTAATGTCATTTTATTTTGTGCAATTGCTAGTATTAGAAGTCTAAAAAAATCAGAATTATGAATTACAGGTTGTTGGGTTTTGAGACTTTCTAAAAATGTGGTTACTTAGGTAACTGAATTTGGATTCAAGTGTTCAGTCTTCTTAAAAAAATTGCTTGGTTCTCAATTCTTAATACCTGTGAAATCAGCATTTCTGAAATGTGTTCTACTTGCTAACACGTTTCCATTTGAATACAGACAAATTAGAAATAGATGTTAGAGACTCCTAATGAATGTTCTCATTATTCCCTTTTATATTGTGGCATCCTAAAGGGTCCCTTCTGTCTCCAGACCCCTTTCATACTGAAAATGGTACAATTTGTATCATCATGCTGCAAAATCATGGCTTGGTTGTGATTTTTATTGCCATTATTACTGAATATCTCTGACATATTATAGTGTTCATTTTTCCATGGCTCAGATTTGGAGGTCTTGAAAAGGGTGTCTGCTGTGAGGTTTTTACTTTCTGTTTATTTTTTGTATCTTGAAGATTCATGGGACCACTGTAACTTCCCTGATAGGCAGGAGATGTCTGATTTTCTGCTCACTGGAGTGTGTCATGAAGGTAGCTGTTTCAAAATGATGGCTCTCACACCAGTGCTCCCAGAATCTGGCATTTGATTTGGTTTCTAAACCCACCCTTTTATCTTTCCTCTGCTAAGAATATTTACTTTGTCAGTCTTTTATCTTTTTAATTAACCAGGAAATTACTTATAAGTAATGAGTTTAAAAATCGAGATTCCACAATTCAGCATGCAGACACACAGAAGTTAGATTAAGCACACAAATGTGCCCTCTTCCTTTTATACAAATGCTTCAAAACGTAGCCTTCCTTCTCAAATGTGCTGTTATTTAGAGCAACATAACAGACACTTAGCTACAATATGAAAAGTATGTGTATTGTGTATGTGCTGTGTGAAAGTCTGTGAAAGTCAATCAGCAGGAAGCACTACAAAAATACACTTCTCAGTAATGTCAAAACAGATAATAGAACCTAGAATAGAACATTTTGTGTATTTATGACTATGAACAGCCGGGAAAATGCTCTACAGAGACCAAAGTTTATTGTAAAAAAATCAAACTTGCTGAACAAGCCTGCAAAAGCAGATCGATGATAAATATTTATTTAATTGTAAGTATTCTATGAAAGTTATTAAAAATTACCAAGCATGTTATCATAACTGAAGAAAATGCTACATCTAGTATTTGTAAGACATGCCATCAGATACTCTATTTTAACGTACATTGTCTGCATGGGGAAGAGTTAACACAGCATATTCAGCATTATCTTAGTTTTAATAAATTCTGAACTCTTACCGAAGCAATTTCAAAGATCCTTCTGTATTACTAACATGCCTAGGTTGTAAAAAGAAAGGAAGAATAATGGGCTAAAAACTAGAGCCAGCCTTTCGTCAAAGTTCTATGTCTAATCTTATTTTTATAATTTATAATCTTTTAAGATAAAATAGAAGCTGCTACCAAGGGAATAACAAACTCCATTCCCAATAGTAATTTTTGTCAATGGCTAATTTTTCGGAGGGTGTTAGTAATAATAAATTTTTCTTATGAGAAACAGTGATTTTTATGTTTTCATTTTTAGGTAAGAACACAGTCCTGCGCTGTTTGGGCACAAATTAAAAGTAAGTCAATTTTTCCTTCAATAAAAAAAGTCTAAGTCGTCATGACTTTGCGTGGCAGTATAAACTAGTAATTGCTGTGGCTGTTTCTTCTTTTGCCATTCATAATCTGTTGAGTTTTCAAGGATTGAAAATATTAGAGACAGAAAATTTTCCTTGCTCTTCACTATTCCATTCCAGTGGATTCAGCAATCCATTCTAAAATGGATTTTCTTGGTTTTGCCTGGTTTTCAGTTTCCCTGGTTGCTATTTCTGAGCATCACATCCAAATCTTTACAGCATTTTTTTGTGCACAAAGAATTTGAAGGACAGAAAATGTGAAGTTCTGGAAGGCTATTTTAAGATAGTTCTATATTGGCTTAAAGATTAAAAATTCAGTCAGAGAACAACAACAATAACTAAAAATCAAAAATGAACAGCAACAACACAACCACCCTACAGCAGTTTATAGCTTTTAGAGGCCATGTTTTTTTATTTTAGAATGTTCAGATTGTCCTTGGAGAGTTACATCTTTCTATGATCTTAAAAAAAAACAGAAGACACTATGCAAAAATGAAAAATATGGCTAATTAGTAGTATACAGTGGTGTAGCTTTAAAACCCAGTCAATTTCTCAGTGTGATTTTATTTTGATTTACTTTTTGACTTTAAAATGTTTCCAATTAATGTGTTTACCTCAGAGGAGTTTGGAATCTACTAGAAATCATGTTTCCTTCCTTTCCACCATAGTTGAAACTACTCTTCACCCACCTCATATCTCAGCAAAAAGCAAACATTTGCCTCTCCTGACAAAGAAAGCAGCACCACCAGATTCTCCTACCAGTCCTAAAATCTGCTTTTGAGATGTAACGCTCAAAAATTTGACTTAGGGAAGGCTGTAACACTGGAAAGTGAGACAGTACTTTGGAATGATGTCAAATCATGTGGTGCATGGAGTGCTTGAGGTGCATCTCCTCCATACATGATTATCACTGTAACTGCTCTTCTGGTGACAGCTCTGTGTTTATTTCTAGGTTTTCTTTAGTTACTCTTTCTTTAATTACTCTTATGACCTAGTTCATTTACCACCACATGTAGAATATAATGTAGGCAGTTCTTCGTTGTGGAGACTCTGCTAAGATCTAGGATTCCTTAGGTTTGAGTGTTCCATTGCAAGGACTGTGCAGGCAATAGCTGAAAAATAACTCTAGAAAGACAGAAAACTGTCTTTTTCTGAATTTATCATTTAGCAACATGTAGTGCATCATCAAAGGCTGTCTTACCGACAGTAGTTTTGGTTTTGGGCTTAAAAGAACGAACATAGGAAGATGGGAGAAGAACAGGTCAGGCCTTTGGCTTTTTGTTGTAAATTCATTTGTTTTTATATTGAATGGACTTAAAGGCAAAGTGTCCTTTACCCTAATGTACCTCTGCAGCTGGAAAGGCTGAGAGTATTTTTGGCTTGCTGAATCCTTTGAAAAATTTTTCTGGATTCAACTTGTGTGGAAGGCACATCTGTAAATTAAATCTAAAATCTAAATGGCCTTGTTTCAGGTGCCATTTAGCTAGACATTGTGCGATAGATCATTGTCTGTAAAAATGCTAGAAAACTGTATTAAAAGCACACTTTCTTCTGCTACAAATAAGTAAAATGAAGTTTTAGAGATTTTCATGAAATACACTCTACTATATGGAGGGAAGAAAATTTTGTAATTTTTATGGAGGGCTGACATCTTCTTTAGAGATGTGTAATTTGCTGATGGAAACTGGTGTTACAATGTTATAAAGACAGGTATATCTTTTACCAAAAATGAGCATAGTAATTATTTTTTTAATGCTCTAATTAACCTTTCTTCCTCAACTGGATAGTAACTACTAGATAGTCCACTCCATTGCATTAACATGTTAATTCTCATTAACAGAGCTGTTAAGTCCAGCATCTGGGTTTTGTTACCATACTTCAGCTATGAGCAGACTGGAGCTACGCTATTTGGTTGGTTTGTTTGAATTGTTTGATGCTTTCTTTCAGGTTTATCACCCAGTCTGCAATACATGACTGCTGTTGGATTAGGGTCAGTGGCTGCTGTCTGCCTTGTGTTGTTCCTGTCATTCTCCATGGCACGGTATGTGGTGTTGCTGCCTCCAGTTTTGCAATCCTCCTTCACGTGTTTTTCTTTTCAGAAGTTTTTCTTGCTGACATGCTTGGTTTAGGCATCTTGGGTGGTTAGAAACTGTAATCAAGGGTGCTTTCTGTGGCCACTAATGCTGTCAATTGCTTGAACTGATGTCCTCCGTATCTTTGCAATTACTGGGAAAACATCTGAAAAGCATAGGGCTTAACTTAATAAAGGAAGGATTCAAGACAGTGAATAGCACCAGGACTTTAGTACAAAAGTGTTCTGATTTAATGGGAATTAAATAAATGAAGTTTATATGCTGTCAAAATGTTGATCCAACTTGCTTATGTACAGAGCTAATTTTTGTCTTCCCAAGTTTATTCAAAAGGCCTGAAAAGAATTGTTTTCCAGTAGTGGATGGACTTTACTTAAAGGCCATGATAAAAACATGTTTAAAATTTTTAAAAGATTTATTAATATATGTTTCATGATCCTTCAGGCAGGGTCAGTAACTTCATAACTGTCTTCCATTCCAAGGTAAAACAAATATGCAAGTTATGTAACTGTGAATGCCTACATACATGTGAAACCTCACTAAAAAGTATGTCTTTGTTGTAATTTCAATATTCATATCTATAAGAATAGTCTTCTGATATATGTCCCTTGAGAGGTCAGGGGGCTGTGAAATACAGCATTGATTGGTTAAGCTGCTTGTTAGGCCTTCCAAAACAGAAGGAACGAGTTGTATATAGGGCTGAAGAAAGTAGGTTTATTTGGATTGTTTGCAAGTGTCTAAATTTCAAATCAGTCCTTGCAATCAACATTCTGAATTAAAGGTTCCATGGTCTCCTTTTTTCCTTTAAGTAATTAAATAAACAAATCTCAGGCTTCCCTTGGCAGTAGAACACAGTGGTAAACTTGAGCTTGCAGTTGTGGTTGTTTTGGGGATTTTGTAAATATTGTCAGAGTCAGCTTTGATATTTGAGGAAGAAGGGGCTATTACTGTCTTGGTTTCTAAAGCAGCACTCCTGACAGGGGGCTTATTACAAGAGAAAGGGCTTCCCTGGGCTGTCATGGTGTGAAAGGTTTCTCAGTTATTTCTGTTTCTCTGGCAAAAATGTGGCAGAGAGAAATTACTTTCCAAAACTGTCTCAAATCAATTAGGTCCATAGGGATAGGAGTGATTTGAGGTATGAGACAGTACTGGAAGAATCATGTATGAGTATGAGCCACTCGTGAGAGAGTGCAGAGAAGATAGACCCTGAATTTCCACTTCAATCTTCTGCAAAAGGAGTGAAGCAAGATGAAATCCTTAGGGAGTTGATTATATTGAATATATTTGACAGTGGTGAATTGTAGGGGACAAGGACTTAATAAGTCAACAAGTATCTTTTAGGCCTTTGATCCCATGTACAGAGAAATTCTTGAACCCATTCTCCTGTTCTAAGGAATATCAGAATCCTTGACAGAAATTAAAACTGCCCCATCCCAGCAGTGGGCAGAGAAGGAAAACCCCAAATGTCAGTTGTGATAAGACCCTTCACAATGTTCACAAAGAAGTATCTGCAGTATTTTAAGTTACAAATGTGTTTTTAGTTATAAATAACCAATAGTTTAATGCATTTCTAAGTAAGAATGTGAGTGTGAAGTTCAGCCTTCTGCCCTATCCATGTAAAACCATGGTCCTGTTTCAGATGCTGTACGCCAAGACAGATGTAGCCTAGCAGGAGAAAAATAGAGAGGAATTTGATGAGAGAGACCTGGGATCTATTTAATCTAACTGCAAATAGGGTATTCTAGTGGCAAGTTGCTTAGCCTGCCAAAGAAGACACTGCCAAGAAGTGTGATATGCAAATATACAAAATGCCACCATAGAAAGATCAACTTCCTCCTGTTGGTAGTGCCAGTGGTACATGTACTATGCATGGGCAGTATACCCATGTGCTTCTGAGCTGTAGGAGAGGGAGGCATGAGAATAGGCTGCTGTGAATGCAGCTTCTGGGTGGTCTGCAGGAGGAGGTTAAACAAGCTTGTCAGTAACGACACAGCTACGGCTGATCTTGCCATGGTGTCAAGTGAATGGTCTGGGATTATTACTTGGGGTCCCTGTAAGCTTCTGTCACAAAGAGCCACTGTATTCAAGCTCTCACCGGCTTGCCACATGTCTGCTGTCTCAGGAATTATGTTTCCACAATGGGTCAGGGTGTGAATTCCTGCTGGAATGGCTGCTGACAGCAGTTCCGAATGCTCCTTAATGAGTAATAGTCTGGCACTGGATTCACAAAGAGAAGTCTGACTCCTGATGACCTTAGATTTTATATTTTTCATTTTAAAAAATGCATTAGCCCATAGTTGTTCGTAATAAAGTGACGAGTCACTCACACACCTTGCTCCATTCCTCTTAGTTCTTTGCTTTCTTTTATGTGTGATGCCCATTCATATGCATAATGACAGTGCCAGATTTCTGGAGATCTGCACTGTGTTGTTGATGGCAGTGTTAATGCTGGTCAGGTAATCATCTTGTAACCTATGGGAATGCTTCCTACCTGTCTCACACTTGCTGTAATGATCAGGATTTGTACCAGCACCGTGTGTCTTCAAAAAACTTCAGAAGCACTGTCATGTGTCTAATCAATATGAGTGGTACAAGTTCTCTGTCAGATCCATGCTTGAATCTTGAATAATTTCTAAGATTTTTTTTTAACTGGAATTTTTTCTGTCTCCAGCTCTTGTTTCCACAGCACAGTGCATCCCCCAACTGCTGCTGTAGCCTGTGAAGCTGTACATTTATCTACTACAGTAGACGTGGCACAAGCAGGAATTGTGTCATCATTCCCGGAGACTGAAAGTGTCTCTCTTCTCTGATGATTTACACCCTGAAGCCAGCACAGAGAAAACGTGCTCTTCTTCCAAAGCCAGCATGTGTGGGGTATCTGCATGACACGTATGTCCTGCAGCATGGGTAGTTTGAGTGTGTTTGTCCCTGGAAGTGAGATTTTATTGTCTTGCCTTATTCCAGACGGTGTGGTGTGTAAAGGAGAACCTTGCCTCACAAGCAGGTTATCATGCATCCCATGCTTCCAGCTATTCCATGAGTGCATGAGCGCCTGATAGTGAGTGCTTGTATTGTACTTGATTACATGAATAATCCCCTGATCCAGTTGAGACTGTTTGAGGATTAACTGCTACTTTAGATACTTTTACACACATAAACTGGCCTATTATGAACGAAAATACAGACCTACCCTTATACAAGATAAAGTGCCTATTGTATTTCCAGTTATAAAGGTAGAACACTTCTGTCAGTCACTTACAAGTAATGATACATCAGTAACATGTACAGTTGTTAGCCAGGAAGTTGCCACATTTAAGTAGTGTCAGCAACTGATCCGCGCCAGAGATATTGCAATCATTGCTCATAGCATTTAACAGTAATTGCAGATAATATACTAATCTATAAAACTGCAGTTTGCTCAAAAGCTGCTTGCTTTAATGGCATGTGAAACTAATTTAAGGAAATACCTTCCTGTGTTTAGTGCAGTTTTGTTAATCTCTGTTCTATAATTAAAGCTGAGTAAAGCCATTAATTCATTGTCTAGTTAATTGGCTGGTGTGTAACATCTGGTTAGAGTCACTTAATAAAGTACAATTAACCAATTTCCTATGGCATACTCCCAGTTAATGTATTTTTTTCTTCTGTAAGAAAGAATCAACTGGCTCTGATTATTTCCACTCCTCTTCAGAAATTGCTTTGTTATACATTAGCAAAAAAATCCTGTTAGCTGGTGAAATAAAAAAGCAAGAGTTTTGGTTTTTATTCAGTTTTGTGATTTTTTTTCTAAGTTATGTTTTGTGTTTTACCACTTTGAATATATGCTACCTATTTTTGGAATTGTTAAGTTTCTGAATTGCTAAGGTTCTCATGCCTACTGCTCTTATAATTTTAGATGTTCTGTCTCTTTATGACATGTAATTGGGGTCTTTTTGTGTTTAAAGTGCAACAGCAGATTTCATTGTTAGAAGCAAAGAGGAATTACAGCCAAGGAGAGTTTTCAATTGCTGCATCCAGCCGAGAGTGCTTTTTCCACATCTGGGCAGATACCATTTCTGTTACCCAACATTTCCAGAGCTTAATAAATCTGTCCTTCAAGTTAATAGTTAATAGCTAAGTCAGAACACCTTTGTCTACATTAGGGATTAAAAGTCAGTAGCATTTTCTGTTGCTAATTGAGAAAGAATAACTAAACTGTTCATATTGGGAAACCATGCCTTAATTTTTCCGTTTCTCATGTGGAATTCATTCTCACACATTCCAAGCCTAATTCCTTCTCTCAGTGGAATAGATTGCAAGGTTTGGTACAGCGCTACAAACTGCACCACTCCATTCTGACTCAGTCTCCTGCTGCTCTGGTCCTGTGAGAGAGTTCATGAGCAGCTGTTCCTGTGTAAGGCTGGAAATTATTGAGAGAGACAGATGTGCCATCCTCTGTGAAAAAACTAAACTTTTTATGCTTTACTGAGACCACCAGTGTTCCAGTATGCTACACAGGATCAGGACCATGAAGTCCATCTTGTCAGTGGGTACAACTGGAAAACTGGAGGTCTTTGTGTAACCTTCAGCAACTTTTCTGTGTGCCTCTTCTTTACCTAGGTTGCTCTATCATAATATAAAGTTTTCAGAGCAAGGTTTTTTTCTTACAAAAAATCCACACTTCTGCTAGTAGTTAGATAACATATTTAATGACTGATTTGGATATCTCCACACAGTGTAGCTTCTTAAAACCCAGGGATGGACTGATAAGGGAGATGAGGCAGGACTCTTCGGCTATCTTAAATTTTCCACAACAGCTACAGTTCTGCAAGTTTCCCTCATTCCCTCTGCTTCCCTTGTCACTTGGCGGACCTACCTCTGGCTGTGATCATATCTTCATCTGTGTTTATCTCATTACTTACATGTACTTATCTTTCTTCCACCTATATCTGTTTCAGTTAAATTTAGAAGAATATAGAACTAATTTAACCTTACCATCCTCAGATAGATGTGCAACTGTTAACAGTTTTTTTGTTAGACCCTTGTTCTATTGCTCCCAAGCTTTTCTGCTGCGTCATAACCACACTCTCATGTTTCCAGAAATTCTTGGGTAATTTCTAGTGATCCTTCACTGCTGTACCTTCAGTTAGCACTGAAATTCATCTTTTTCTTCCAACTTTTTCTCTCTGGTTCCTTGGATAGGTGTTCCACACCCAGGCCAAGTAAGATTAAGTGAACTGAATCTGCTCTGCTTTTGCTGCTGATCTGTACGCCTTCATAGTGCTATATTGAAATGTGCTGTATTGAGAAACTCTTTGGTTTAGATCCATACCAGTGTCTGCACTATATGCAAAGTGTTTTAATCCTCCTTATAGGAAATTGGAAATTGTTAATCCTGGATGAACAATTCTTGTAAGCTTAAATGAAACGATTTTCTCTATTTTATTTTGTAATTATGAAGTAACACAGGATACTGTAAAAATCCAGCATTTATGCAAGTAATTGTGATGGTATGTGAAATGAGAAAGGTTTTATTGTAAAATACACTTTCTACTTCATGTCACTGATGGGTCCTTTAAACCTTTTGGTGAGATTTCCTTGTTTTGGGCATGATAAAGACTGCACAAGCCAGCCAGGCTTGTTTGTTTCAGTTTTTATATTGTCAATCAATTGTACAAACAGGGCCAGGTAAGTCAGCCAGTGTCGTGGTTTTAAGCCCCCAAATCCATGGAAATTAAACACTTCACAGCCATTCCCTCAGTCCCTCCCTTCTCCCTGCAATCCAGTGGAATGGGGAGGAAAATCTAAGTAAAACTTGCATGTTGAGCTAAGAACAGTTTAATAATTGAAAATAAAGTAAAATACTATAATAATGGTGAATAATAATAATAATAGTGAATAGAGAAAAAAACAAGTGATGCACAATGCAATTGCTCACTGCTCACTGACAGATGCCAGACCCCCCTCCTGAACCCAGACTGGCCAAGCTTCTGGGTGACTCCCCCCAGTTTATGTACTGGGCATGATGCTCTGTGGTGTGGAATATGCCTTTAGCCAGTTTGAGCCACCTGTCCTGGCTAAAGTCCCTCCCAGCTTGTTGGGTTTTTGTATACATCCTTACTGGCAGAGCATGAGACAAGGGAAAAAGAGTCCTTGATTATGGATAAACATTATTTAGCAAAACCCAAAACATTGGTGTGTTATCAACACCATTCTCATTATGAATCCAAAACACAGCACTGTAACAGCTACTGAGAAGAAATAAGTTCTACCCCAGATGTAACCAGGGCAGCCAGTATACTCCTTGTGCTTGTGTATGTTCTCAGATTTAATTATTCTCAATCAGCATTCCTGTTTCCAAGGTCTTGCACTATTTTGTGAGGCCATATTCATATTCACCACAGTCCAACCAGAATCCAGCATGAGCTCGCAGGTCTCTAGCTCAGATGAGAGGATTTCTGTTCTTAGTGACAGAACTGCTGGGAAGTTGTGAAAGCCTGTGAAAAATTTAACTGTTGCAATCCTTTCAAGGAAGTAATTGGTGCTCTTGGATCATATACTGAGTAGATTCTGTGAAATTAGTTGGTGATCTCAGTGCTGAGCTCTAATGTAAGGGAATAAGTGTCAGTGTTGCAAGAATAATACAGTTCCTGGCAGCAGAAGAATGACTCCTTGGACAGCACAGGCACTCTCCCTTCATTTCTGACAGTGATGAGGTTTGAGGAGCCAGAGGGCAATGATTGAGTTTGTGGTAGTTTCTATTATGGAGCTGTTTCCATTTTGAAGTTAACAAAATGGTGCCATTACAGTAACGGAAAGAAAAGGGGAGACTTGATCTGGAATTCCCCTTTTCCTCCTCCCTTTCTTTCCTCAAGTTTTTGGGTGTATTTTTCCAAAAATAGTGCCTTTGTTCCTGCAATCTCACAGTGGAATAAGGAACAGCAACCTTTTATTAGTGTTTTCCCAACCTTGAAGCAGCAAAATTTGTGCAGTTCAGTTGCTGTTCATGTTTTATGTTTCCTAGAGTCCTTATTGGATTACCATGTTGTACATTATAGATGTATTATATGTGTGTGCGTGTATATTCATATACATATATATAGTTTATTCTGTTTGTTCCA
Organism: Eopsaltria australis; assembly: GCA_034509425.1. Lineage (NCBI taxonomy): Eukaryota > Metazoa > Chordata > Aves > Passeriformes > Petroicidae > Eopsaltria > Eopsaltria australis. The sequence goes on along the minus strand of JAVTVJ010000765.1, from coordinate 140,326 downwards.
TTGCACTTAACTAACTGAACATACAGTGAAAATTTCCCAGCAAGGGTAGAGAAGCTTGGTTTCCACCCCAAGACTGTAAAAAATACTAGTAGAATGATAAGCAACAGGGAAAGAATTATAGGAATAAAGCAAATTCTTAACAGAAAGTAATTTCCAAAGGCCCAAATTTTCCTGAGCTGCTTTTAGCAAGGAATATTTTAGCCTGATTTGGTAAGAGTTTGTATAAAAGTCACTCCTGCAGCCATCCTGGAAGAAATAAGACAGCAGTCTAGTGAAGATGTTCCAAGCTAATGACAACAAATCAGCTGTGCCAATATATTGAATAAAGACTAATATAGCAAGAACAAAGAGTAGGGCTGGTGAAAGTCAGCTCTCAGCTTCCCTTTTACACTGCATAAAATGGCCTTCTCAGTTTTGCTTTTAGCTAATAAAAACATTATGAAGTTTCATTCTGTTTTGCTTTCCTGTGAATTCTGACCCATTTTGGGTATTTTATTTTTGTGCATACACTTGTCCTTTTCTCTAACCTGGAATATTCATTCAGGCACAGAAAAACAGAATCAGATCACTGTGAAATGCCAAATTAGTAGCACTTGTAAATATCTGCTGAGAGGCACAGGGCAAAGCAAGAGTGTTTAACACATTTTTTGCCTCTGTCTTCAAGATGGCTAATGAACCAAGGGGGTCTCAGTACCCTGAGCTAGACGTCCATGTACTGAACTGTGAAAATGGTCAGCTCCCAGTCGACTCTGAAGTTGTGCAGGATCTGCTGCTCCAGTTGAACATCTCCAGATCTCTGGGACCTGATGGGCTTTCTCAAAGAGCTAGATGATGTCATGGCAATTTTTATCTCAATTTTTAAGTGGTCTTGGGAATCTAGAGAGGTCCAAGCTGACTGGGGCTGATGAATGTTGTTCCAATTTTCAAAAGGGGCAGGAAAGGGGACCCCAGGAACTACAGGCCTGTCAGTCTCACTTCAGTGTTCAGTAAAATTATAGAAATATTATTTTGGGAGGTATTGAAAAACACCTGAAGAACAACACAGTCACTAGTCTCGGCCAGCGTGGCTTCATGAGAGAAAAGGCCTGCTTGTAAAACCTGATTTCCTTTCATGACAGAGTAGCCTACCTAGCTGATCAAGGGAAGCCAGTTGATGTGATCTTTTTGGATTTCAGTAAAGCTTTCAATACTGGCCCTCCAGGATCCTTCTGGACAAAATGTCCAGCACACAGCTGAATAACCACATTATGTGATTGGTGAGCACCTGGCTCACAGGTCAGGCACAAAGGGTTACAATGACACCAGAGAGGTGACCTGTCACTAGAGGGGTTCCACATGGCTCCATCCTCAGCCCTGTGCTCTTCAACATCTTAATGAAGGACTTGGACAGAGGACTGGCCGGGATATTAAGCAAGTTCACAGATGATACAAAACTGGGTTGTTGACTCCCTTGAGGGTACGGAGGCCTGCAGAGAGATCTCAACAAATGAGAGAAATGAGCAGGCACCAACCATATGAAATTCAACAAGGGAAAGTGCCAGATTCGGTACCTGGGATGGGGCAACCCTGGATGTACAGACAGAACAGGGAGTGAGAGGCTAGAGAGCAGTGTTCCAGAAAGAGACCTGGGGGTCCTGGTAAATGACAACATGAACATGGCAGCCAGGAGAGCCACCCATGTCCTGGGGAGCATCAGGCACAGCATCACCAGCCAGGCAAGGGAGGGGATTGCCCCGCTCTGCTCTGCACTGGGGCAGCCTCACCTCCAGTGCTGGGGGCAGGTCTGTGCGACACAGTCTAAAAATGACATTAAACTATTAGAGAGCATTCGGAGGAGGGCAGCAAAGGTGATGAAGGGCCTTGAGGGGAAGCTGTATGAGGAGTGGCTGAGGTCACTTGGTCTGTTCAGCCTGGAGAGGAGCAAACTGAGGGAGACCTCACTGCAGTTACAGCTTCCTTGTGAGGGAAGAGGTGGGGTAGGCACTGATCTCTTCTCGGAGGTGAAAATGACAGGATATGAAGGAATGATCTGAAGCTGTGTCAGGATATTATAGGGAAGGCTGGGCACTGGAACAGGCTCCCCAGGGAAATGTTTACAGCACCAAGATTAACAGAGTTCAAGAGACATTTGGAAAATACTTCTGGGCCCATGGTGTGACTCTTGGGGATGGTGTTGTGTGGGGCTGGGAATTGGACTCAATGACCTTTGAGGCTTCCTTCCTCTCAGCATATTCTGTGATTCTGTGAAAGAGTGCCTCAACAGCAGTTCTGCATTTTTACAGTACACCAATCTCCAACTGGCAAACGAATAATGCTATTATTATGTAATTATACAATGTGTTTCAGTATGATAATTTGAGTGGTTTATGGCTTAATGAAATCTGGCTCTTTCCAGTTCTGTTAAATTCTACCTTAATCATGTTACTTTTCATGGCTTCAATCTGCCAGATGTTAATTTTTATTAAAATAAAACAGGTTCAAAACTGGGCCTAGATCCAGTATACTGAGGAATTAATTTTTCCCCCCAGATTTTCATTAAATTCCCTTGAACTTTTAGTCACTCACATTCTCACCCTGTGCCTTTTAACATCATTATTTCTAAATTTAGTGCAATGAGACATATACTTACATTAGTTTAGAATCTACTGTTATGTTCTAACTCAAGGCAGAAAGAGGAGACCAGAGAGGTGAAGACATTGTGTATTTTTTCAAGAAGGTTGAAACAATAGGTGTAAGAATGTTTCCTGGTATAGCCACAGCAATATCCACAGAATCTTCAGCATTACTGTTATTTATCCTTTGTTTGTCTACACAGGAGGTCAGAGTGAAGCAAGGTGGATAGGAATTTCCAGCTACACATTGCCTTTGTGCAATTCCCTTTATTGTTTGAAGATACAATTCCATACTTTGTGTGTGTGTATTCTTTCTTGAAAATCTCTTTTTTTTTATAGTCTGTCCAACAGCATTTAAGATTAAATAAGATTGTTGGAGTTAGTTAAGGATCCTGTTGATCTGCTTTGCTTTCTGCTGCGACTCCTGTTTTGTTTTTTTCATTGCACAACCTGATAATTACCACAACACTGTGGACTGTTTAATATTTTTCATATAAACCAAATTTTTAAAATACATTTTCATGTATTTGCTTTGGGCAGGTGCAACAAGAATTTCTTTATCAATTATATGACTTACTGCAAGCAGCAGCTCTAGCTTCACCCAAGTTCACCCTCCAAAGCAAAAGGCCGAATGAATGCATTGAAAAGGGGCTGCATTAATGGTGACAAAGCAAGATTTAAATGACAGTGATTTGGTTCATCATGGGAGTGATGAATACTAAGCAAGAACACTAAGCTAATACGAGAAGCGATGCAGTGCAATGCCATTTAAATGTCACTTGGTTTTGTACAAACATGCAGCAGACTAGAGTAAAGCAGAATGATAGTAAAATACTTCTGCCTCCAGGCGTTTCATCTGATATTTGGACTTTTCCTTCCCAGATGTTTTCCTTGCAAGTCTGCTTTAGGAATTGACTAATTGTTTCCTGTGTTTAGTCATATCCTTTCCTTTTAGTTGTATGTTTTCTCTGTATAAGTAGAACTGCTGCAGTCAGGGTATGCTTCTTCATGGGAATAAAGGCATGGTGAAAACAGTTTTAAATACTTTGATACAGTGTGTGGAAACTACAATACTTAATACTATTTCTCAGCAAGCTGGATACCAGGCGCTGAGTTTTGGTTTTATTTTGAAGACTTGCAGTCCATCTTAGAAATCTTATCTCAGCAGTGGTTAAAAACCTGAAACTCTTATGCTGAACTTCACTTCTATATCCCTTTCCATTTTTAGGGTATGTTTGCCTGTGAGTGACATATGAGTCAAGCCTCAGAATCATAAAATTATAGACTATCCCAGGTTGAAAGGGACCCATACGGACCATTAAGTCCAACTCCCTACTTCTCACAAGAGCAACAGGAATCTTAAAATTGTCATGTTTTGAGTTTGGTGAAAGGAGGCAATTGAGAAGGGCAAGAATTCAGCCTCTCTACTTGTCAGACCCCAGAGAATCCACTGCACTGATAATTGATGTTTGCCCAAGCTTTACAAAACGTGGAATACAGTAGAATCCATTGCACAGTCAGTTCTCTCTCTCTCTTGCATGCAAGCAGCAACAAAAAACTTTTACTGCTTAGTATGTGATTAGTCTCCTGTACCTTCTAAGAGCTGAGTTCATCTAACAGCACTACTCAAGTTATGTTAGGAATTCAGGTCAGTAACAAGATACAAATCCAAGGAAAGCTAGGCTTGATTGAGCCCGGTGTTCATAAATTTGCTTGTTATCTAGACTCTTTCAGCATCCCTGGAGACTGTTCCCTGCAGACATATTTAAAGAATTACAGAGCAATGCTTTTTTTCTCTATTCATTTGCAGTCTGTTAATTCTTAAAACCTGTTATGAGTATCAGAAAACCAGTGGAGTTGGAGGTGGCTGCCATAGAGAATCACAGGAGTGTTTCTCACTAGATAAGAACAGTGACATTCTCATCAATCCATATTTAAGAGAAAAAAATTAATATAAAGTACAATCTTTCCATAAATATGCCTTAACCAATAGCTGCTGGTCCAGAATAAAGATGCATGAGCAAAAGGAGACTCAGACTTCCCTGAGGAATGTGTTTTTCCATTACTCTGGTCTTCTGGGGAACATGGACACAGCATAAACAATATCTAGGGAACAGGGAATGCATGGAGAAGGTTTACAAGCTAAACCTTGGTGTTCATATGAACCGAGGAAACAGGTTTATGTGCGTGTGCATAAATGAACAGAAGGGTTTAAGTGTGAATCAAGATAATGTTTAGATTCATTCAGATAACAAAAAGATATTTACAGTGGGCTTTCCAAGATGTCCACTAAAACCATTCTCTTCACACCCCATTCATGCTCTTACCCATTTTTGTTCTTTCAAGAAACAGTGCTGAGAATGAAAGTACCTATGTCTGTAGTGCTCTGTGTTAGAGGCTGCTGATTAAAGGTCCTTGTGTGTGTTAGCAAGAATTTAATACTGTTTTTGCAGCTTCTAGTTTTCTAAATATGCTAAATTTGTTGTTGCCTGACTTTAGCAAAAATGTGTGGTTTTTAATTATCTAGGGGAACCCTTCACTTCAATCTTAGCCTTCTCACAGCTGTAGAAATCTGGCTACCGGCTGCTGGGAAATCACCGACAACAAACACAAGTCTTGAAACTGCAGAAGCAGCAGTTTCATTTCCTGCCATCCCCAACTACAAATCACTACAATCAGTCCTTGTTTTTCAAAGTATAAAAAAGAAGCTTTCAAAGCCAATAGAAACTATTCTCATCCATACCTTTGACACCCCTGAGCAAACCTACCATTGTTTGACTTTTGCTTTGTTACCTTTTTTATCATGTGTTAATTTTCTCCTATATTGTAAGTTGCATTAATTTCCTTTTGTCTTTTTCCCAATGGAATCAACATCCCTTGGGAGTATATGATAGCATTTTTTTTCCTCTTTGGAGGGAGGGAGGAGAGCAATGACCCTTTTGTGGTGGAAAAATAGAATCAGTTAGACTCCTAAGAAATATATTCTAATTAAAAGGCCTTCCAGCCTGAGGATTTCAAGTGTTCTTGCTGTGACATTTGCTCTTTTGCGCTGTTTCACTTGCATTTCAAATCAAGACAGTAAAAGTTCATGGATATACTTTAAATTTGGAACTTCCTGTTCAGCAGCAGGAAAATCAAAGAACTATAGAGAAGTGCTTCTTATGCAACTTTAATCACTATCTTGCAATCTGACACCAACAAAACTTTGCTGACTCTTCACGATAAATTATTGATCTGAAAAAAATTCTAGTGAGAGTTCATATTAAAAAAAATACAGTGAGGAGTCATAGTGTCCCAAACTGCTTCATAACACCATCCCAAATGTGACAGTCTGTTTTGCTATCGAAATTTTGAGAAGGAACTGCTTCTTCTGCTGTCAGTCATTGAATCTGCCTTTTGTCATGGTTCCCTACAGGCTCTAAAGACACTTGCCATCACGTTTGAGAAGATACATTTCAGAATCACAGAATTCATTGCTTGTCTAGCCTTTGGATTTCTCCATGGCACTCTTAACAGGCTGTCTGTGACTCAAGACCAGCACTCATGGCAGTTAATCTTTCTGGCAGGTCTGACAGGAAGAGTTATCTGATACTTGCTTGTGAGATTATCTCTGCCAATAGATTCACAAACAAGGGATCAGCAAATGAAAGCTAGTGACAGAACCTCTGCAATTTCAGGCTGTCCAAGTCTGCATTGCAGACAGCAATTTTTATATTTGTCAGTAGGGAAGCATTACCACACTTACAAATAAATATCCAGCTGCATGATGAGGAAGTGACCTGAGACACATTAGAGGCATCCTTTTGTGTAAGTGCTGAGCTTTTTTAAAAAAAACAGTGTTGATGTCAAGAATGAGCATTTCCATACAAATAGGTCTCCTTCTGAGGGAAGGTTGAAGGCCTGCTGTTTTTGAAGATGCCGTTTCTAAATATGATGTGTCAGGTTCAGGGAGAGACAGCATCCTTAACATCTTTATATTTCTTTTTGGAAGTGTACACTTCCTTTGAAAAAAAAAAAAAGAAAAAAAGAAGACAAAAACAAAACCATAAAATCTGATTAAGAATGAAAAGCATAAGGTAAATAGATCCCAAGATGTTGCAGAAGTACATTAGGATTTGCACCAAGGCAATGCTGGTAAATTTTTGTTGGAAGGTAAATCTGGGTCTTTTGGCACATGGAAGGAGAAGAGTGTTTGGATATGGGACTTGGATACATGTTGGTGGTTGGGGTATTCACGTTTGCCTCTGTGCAACAGAGACACTGGTACCTCTTTGAATCATTTATAGGTTCATCCTTTTATAAAATGCTAATAAACACCATATTTTGTCAGATGTTTGTAAAAACAAATATAAAGCTTTGTTTAAAAAATCCATTATTGAATCTGATTTTGCTTTTCAGAAAAAGAAATGTAGATTTTTACAGACAAAACTGCATTTTTAGGCATTCCTGTATTCTCTTCTTTATTTGCTTCGAATTGTTGCTTCTCCTTTGTACTTAGGAAAACCCAATGCTCTTTCTTCCCTTTGTACAACAAAAATCTTATAATGTTTCCTCTGCTGCTCAGCTGGGGTTATTTATCTTCAAATGCCCCTCACTGGAATGTAAAACCTTGTGTCTGGTTCTGAATGTAGATGATCATCTTACTCCCACACCTGTCAATCCTTATGTGTTCTTTATACAACATCTTTTTTCCCAGAGAACCCAAAACACTTTGCCACAAGAAAGCATGAGGAACAGAGAGATTAGATGTTGTCCTGACTGCTAGAGAATTGGTAAACACATGAAACTAGAGCTTTTATCATTTGACTGTCAATTTTGTACAATGAGCACTGATTTAGACAATGCTATTCCTTTATTTTCTGATAACTACTTTTTATGGTTTAAAAGCTGTTTCTGCCACACATAACTGTCTGTGATCAAGGCCTGGTTCTCATGCTACAGGTTGGTTTTACATTACAATGGTGAATGAGGTTACATAAAGTGCTTGTTAATACAGGTGTATTTCCCATGGATTTTTATCTACCACTGTGCTTGTGATTAGAGTGAGACATTTTGATAGCAGGTAGAAAACAGAAATATTCCATTCTGTAGGAATTGATGCATTTTTATTTTTTAACTGTTTGGTTAAAAATGTTAGCATGAATATTACTCTGAAGGGTAATATATCTATACAAAAATACTAAAATATTGTGTACTCTGTAGCTGCATGTCTGACACTGGCTCTCAGCAAGAGGAGGAGGTCGTAGATCTCTACTAGATCTGTTACCTACTCATGTAAAGAAACTGTGAGTAGAGCACCCTGTCTGCATCCTGCACATGTGGTGTCATTGCAGCAGGCAGTGTTACCTGCACAGTTCCCCTCAGCCTTGGCGGGAGCCTTGCAGTTTCTATTGCTTTGAACCAGCTAAGCCCACAGTACCCTGTTTTCCACAGCTCCAAAATGGTACTGGAAGGCAGAGCAGGACAGCACTTCCTGTGAGATTTCAGTGGAGTTATCTGCTTGCTCTGATGCTCTCTATCTGCCAGTGTGTGATACAAGGAAACAGATGAAGAGACTAGAAATATCAGAACTCAAGCATATGGTTGTGATCTGAATACTGTGGCTATGGCATGACAAAGGTCTGAAATTCCTTTGGGCCTGAGGAGCAGTAAGGAAAATAAAAAGAAACCAAGTTTAGTGACATTATAATTTTTTCTTTCTCCTGCTTTGGGAGAAACACCTTATTGACAACTGAAAAACAGTGCTAAATTGTGGCTGACAGTCATATTTTTGGTCCACAGTGAAGTACTTGTGGAAAATACAGACATTCTTGAGGGGAAAGGACAATTATCACTTTGGAGAGAGGCCACTGATAAGAAACTCTATCATGAGAACATGATTAAGGAGGGGGATGACTTGCTCAAGAGATAATAGGAAAAGAAAGCAGACAGAAATTGGGAAGAGAAGAATGCACCACTTCTGCTTTTTGTGCTTTTTTTCCCCCCATGTCCTCTTTGTTGCAGTTCCTCATAGCCAGCCATGCTTAGCTGTCAGTTTGAGGGTCCAACCAGACAGATACTTAGCAAGTTGGCAGCACAGGTGTAGTGATTGCAACATCATGGTCACTCTGGACGTGCTTGTGTGGAGAGCAGGAGAAATTGTATTTGTCCAGTAAAATATTTACCTACAGAGAAAAAATGGTGTAGTGGGAGGAGTGGGGACAGCTGAAGCAGCCTCAAGTTAAAGCTGAGATCATAATTTTCCCTGTAAATATTAGGAGGTTTTTATGCCTCTTCCAGAAATACAAAAAATTTTCCCCTGACTTAAATTTGGCAAAGCTCAGGAGGAAGAAGGCTCCAGTAGACACCTTTCTAGCCTGGTTGTTCAGGCATCTATCAAAAGGCAGATTTTACCTTTGTGGTTGAGAGCAGGAACTTCGATTTGAATCTCTCCTCCTACAGAATGCCCTGAATACTGTAATCTTAGACATGTTCACAGTAACTATGGAAAGCATATCCCTATCCACCCAGCCAATCATATTCCAAAGCTAACAATGCTAAGCTCCCTGTGATCCCTTTAAGAAAGAAAGGCTTTCTGCTGTTTTTGCTCTTCTTTTTTCATATTTTTTTTCAAACAAGCAGGGTGTTTGCACCATTTTTATACTCAAGCACTGTTGGGAAATGGCCATTTCTGGCTGCACAGACATAAGGTATAAGTGAGCAATCCAGACTCCATAGACAAGTGTTAGGCCTCTGCTCAAGGCTGTTCTCAAAACAACTGTGGGAAAGGGAGACATGAGAGCTGTAAACAAGGTGCAGGTGTCTAGAGATTAGCTTGGCAGAAGAAACTGTTGATGTTGTTGCCTTCTGATACCAGTTTGTGTGTTAACTAGATTAGAGAAAGATCTCGTGTGAAACTTCTGTAAGTGAATAATATTTTGAGCACGTAAGGTAGTATAAGTATGTGCACTGTCTGACAATAAACGAGCTTGATTTATGAATCACATTGGATCGTCGTCTTGCTCCTCTCGCCGACAAAGCACAAAGCCAGTGCTTGTGCTCTAGCAATCTGCAGGTACAGGAAGAGCCATGATGTGAACTTGAGCAGGAACTGCACGCCAGCTGCTGGGTTGAGTCTGTGCTACACAGCATGGGAAGACCAGCTGGAGCCTCTGATGCTCATGGGACTGGTGTCTTGCTGCCTTGCCATGTAGAATTCCACCACAGCTCACCCATTTTTTTGTCTGGCACTGTAGCCTGCCTATGCTTTCACAACTCACGTATTTTTTAATTAAAGAAGAGCTTTAAAATATTGTAAGTCTAAATAAAGTGTCTCCTCTTTTCTTATTTTGTTTTGTTTGGGAGATGTCTGTGAAAGGAAAAACAGCTTCTGCTTTGGCATTGCTGACCTGAAAGGTCTCTGTGAGACTGCGACTTTAAGAAGTATGAAATTTGAATCTGATGCACCTGGGTTTCACAGCCGCATATTATTTTCCACAGATGATAAATGGTTTTTGGTAGTTGTATGTCCAAGGACTTGTACTGGCTTTGGAACTTTTTGATAAGAACAACGATAATTTTGTAACTAAAACACTCCTTTTCCCATTAAGGAACACAATTTTACAAAAGGGTTGCTGAAACATACATAAACAGTCATTTTGGAAGGTACAAACTATGAAAGTGTAGTGATTTAAAACCACCTTTTTTTCCAGTTTCCCCATGTAAGGGAAGAGCTGGAGAAATAGGAATCTTCAGAATCTTGTAGTACTGCCTCTGAGCATTAACTTCACATCCAAAGGCAAGGCCTCCGCCTGGTCTGTTCCATTGGGATTTTAATACATGAGATGTTCTCTAAGGCATTTAGGTGCTGGCAGTTCTTCTGGGGGTAGGCAAACACCCATAATTACCTGGGTGCATACACATTTAGGTTTCCTGAGGACAGAGGTGTCTGGAGATGTTTTGGATGGACAGGAGAGGCAACGGCAATAGCTCCTCTTGTTTACTGTAAGTTTTACAGAACTGAAAACAAAGCAGAGCTACTGCACCCCACAGAAAACTGAAGTCCTAGAAAGCTGTGGCATTACAAGTGAAGAATGACTTATTACTTACTTTCCAGCAGGAATGGTTCAAAGAGCAGTCCAAAGTGTGTAAGCCAAAGCACACCCATAAAGAGAGCAATTCCCTTTGGCTCAGTAGTGTGGGTAATGTCCAAACCATAGCAATGTTTGCCCCGTAGTGATTTTTTAAAAATTTATTTCTTGGTTATTAACCCTCCAGTATCCCTTTGATATATATATATATATATATATATATATATATATATATATGTATGTATACTTTGGAAGGGTTGAACTTTGGATAGAATCACAGATCTGTGCCCTGCTCTAGCTTTATGTGCAGTATTTGTGCAGATTCCTTTGCCATGTGTTTGATTGCACAATATTATACTGTATTTGTCATTACAACATCTCTATATGATGTGGAAGTTCACCTAATAATGTTCTTTTGCTAGAGGGAGGCTTACAGGTCACCTTTAAAAGATCTGAACTGGACAGGTGCTGTTGAAACACATGGTACAAAGAGGAATTTGTGAGTAAAGTGCCAGCAGAACAGTCACTATACAAGTGTTGCACAGGCCTTCAGCTTTCACCTCCCTAGGGTGAGTGTTATGCCTTCTCTGTGTCATTTCTCCTCTCTGCAATGTGGGTGGCAAGGACTGCTCTTCCACTGAGACCCTGGCAAGAGCAAGGCATTCCCTTCCATGTAGTTCTTTCACAGTGTAAATACCAGCCTGGGGACACTAGAATAGTTTTTATTTTTTCAGTGCTGGAGGTCTGGCAGCAGTAAGCAGCTGGTGAGCCCATTGGCCGCAGTGGACAAACTCTAAAAGAGGAAGCAGGCTTAAAGAAGGGTGTGTGGTACAAAACTGTCAAAATCAGCACTGCAGACCTTCTCGTTTAGGATACACAGACTCATTACATAGGTGCATCTAGAAAGGACAAAATTTTTTAGGAAAATTACTTTTGTAGCCACAAGCTATCTTGTGCAGACATTAATACTCCTGCAGCAATTCTTCCAAGATAGACCCTTGGCCAGAAATAGTGTTTTCTTCCCTTCAGAGGCACTGTCACAGGGAAAACCCAGGTCCAAAGAATGCATGTCTGCAGTCTCATAGGAAAGCCTTGTATTTTCTTCAGATGGTATGAATGCCTGGAAAAACTAGTGTAGGCCAGTAGAGGCAGATCACCCTCACCAGCTTTGCTGCAAAGCAGCTCGACTGTAAGAGGGTCAGTTCTTCCACACAACCCTCACACCTCATACGCACTCTTCTTTCCCCCTGCATCTGCTCACCCTGGCCAGACACAATTTTGTGGTTTGGTCTGGCAGCAGCAGTTTTCCAGCAAACATGTTCCAAGCTGTTTTGAAGCCATATTTAGGGGAATTCTCATTCTTCCTTAGAGTGGCATTACTTTTTTCCCAGCATGATGAAGTATTTCATAAACTTAAAAATCCCTATATTTGAGATGTCTATGATTTGAGATGTCTATTCTGCCTTCCTTTTTTTTTCCTTTTATTTTTTAAATTATTGTGATAAATCTGTTTCAATTTTGTTCAGGAAACATCACTAGGTGAACATATCAAGACAATCCACAGAGTGACAGACTACTTAATCCTGTTTCACCTAATGCCATCAGGAGAGGAGTAGGCTTTGATTTATTCAAACTGCTGCTAATATTTCTACAGCGTCAAGATTGAGAGCATATTTATTGTATTTTCATCAGTTCATCTAGCATCACATAGGAGCTGTTAATTCTTTTTAAGAAATCTGAATACAAAGTGCAGTATGGGCTTGGGTTTTTGGACCTTCTTGTTTAACTTCCTTAGAACTCAACCCACATTCAGTAGTATCTGGCAACAGAACTGGTCCTTTCTGGAAATCCCACTCATGTGATTCCCTTTGCTGACTGCGGCCTTTGTTCTCCTGCTCTGTGGCTGAATGTCACACCATCCTGTTCATCATCAGAAAGGTATGAAGTCAGGGGGCAGGCAGTGCACTGCAGCCAGAGCGCGGTATGGTGTCACAGCCATGCCCAGCTCTGCCTGCAGCCTGTGCCTGCTGTGACAGCCTGAGCCTGCTGCACACACGGGCCTTTCTCTCGGGGACAGCGCTGCCCACGCTGCATGCCTTTGGACTAAAACCCTCCTAGGCAAGGAAAGGAAGATGAAAGCAGGGAGATGTGCTTTAGGAGACCTTAGCTGGTACCTCTCAGTCTCCTCCGTGTCAGCAAGTGACCTGCCACCCTGCCCTCACCCTGCAATGACTGCAATTCACAGCCACACAGCACACAGGGAGACAGCTCGTGCCCCAGCAGGTGTTTTCTGTGTACCAGCAAGGACTGAAGGGTCCCTGATTCCAGCTGCAGAGCACCTCTGGGCCAGAAACTCCACCTTTCAAACTAAATTCACCTCTATCTTGCTGCTTCTTGTAGGGATCGTTCCTAGGTTGTGTTATGGTCGTCTGACTCTGCTGCCAAGTGTGTGGGTGAGCCAGGGTGATCCCTGTCTCCTGACTCATTCCCACCTGAATATTTCTATGGTTTGTCATCTGCTCCTGTGGCACCTTTCCCTTGAGATCTCTAGGAAAAAAAGTCTAATATAGAAAATATGATGAATTAAACAGTTGAGTGCTCATGTCTGCTGTTCTGCAGACCCAAGGGGATGTGTTCAGGGTTTGGCAGCAGACTGGGAGCTCAGTGCTGTTGGCTCAGGATGTTCGGGTTAGGGAAACCAAGATAATATCTGCAAAAAAATATTACAGTCCAAAGCTTTGTCAACATTAATTGGTTCCTAAATTTGATGAAGGACTAAAAAGATGGACAACTTGGAGAGTCATATGGATTTTTTAGCTTTATTTTGCATTGGTTTGGAAAAAGATGCTCAAAAGAAAAACAGAAAACTGTAAACTTTTGAAAAGCGATGTATTTTAAAATGTCTAAACACTTCCAAGCAGCAATTCACTGAGCACTTCAGAAAGGCTAATACTATAACCTGGAAATGCCATGGAGAGATTGAGCAAATTCCATCTTTTAACACTGTTATGCTTAGTTGATGACTATGAACAGTCCTCATTTATGGCAGAGCATATAGACAGAAAACCAAGAATACACTGCTGCCAGTGGTAGACTTCCTTTGTGCTGAAGATATTCAGGTGAATAGAATGAACAGACCAGGCTCCAGCTGCATCAAGGCTCTTGACTCTTGTAGAAATGGAAATGTTAAAAGAGAACAACAAACAAATGTGTTTTACAAGGACAGAAAAATACTTAGATTCCTTAAAACCTATTTCCAATCAACAGATAAAGGTATCCTTCTTTTGTCTCTGGTAGATGAGGTAGGAGCGGATTCCTGTGAGGCTGTTCCTGATTAATTGCTTTTCAGTTCAGACTTGCACAGGTCTCACACAGTACAGAGAGAGGCAAATGCAAATAGTTCTGAGCCACTGCATTGCCCTGGATGCTGGGTGTTGAGGAAGGTGGGAAGGATTATGGGTCTGAGGCCACCATGCAGGAGGTACCAGCCAGTCCATTTCTGCAAGGATTTAAGTTATTCCTGCTGCTGCAGAGATAGCTGGCTGGACCACTGGAGATCCAACATTACAGAGGTTCATTAGATATGCAGGTCATGTTTTCAACTCAGAAGAAGGAATATCATGCAAAAGAGGGGCCCCAGTTAAGTCAGGCAAAATAAATTCCTGGATGTATCCCCACCCTGTCTCAATTCATGAAATAAAGCAGTCTGTTTATAGAGAGGAGGTGAGAAATGCTTTACAGTTAATTCCTGTGGTAGACATTGTGTGCCTTACAGCCATAGAGAGGAAATTTGAAAACACTTAGGGAGAAGGTGATTCTTCAAAAGAATTTCAGAGAAAAAGAAGCACAAAGGTCATAAAAGAGCCTCCAGTAAGCAATAAGCTGCAGAAATGCACCAAGAGCATGAATTCCAAATTTTACATCTAGTGAAAATATCAGAATAGATACCTATTATAAAATTAAGTGTTAAATAGTGTCATAACTGATTTCCAGTTTCATGCTGATGTCAAATAAAATCTCTGGGGTCACTTCCACAACCACCTGAGGGAACCAGTAGTTCTTATTGTAGTAGTAGTAATGGTAGCTTCCACAACAGTTTTGAAAAATTGACTGAAAATTTTAGTCTTAATAAATATTTCTTCAGAAGTCATTGCTAGAGTTACCCTAGAGCAAAGTTACCCTTTATCTTAAAATTATTTCTAATGAAAGATCATAATTTGCCAGAGAGGTCTGTGAAGCTCACACACAACAGCTGGCACTAAAGTAAAACTATTCTTTAATGACTTCAAAGGTCTGGTACAATAAAAATAACAAATTGTATCCTTAAAAATTATTTTAAAAACCAGTAGTGATAATTGGGATATCCTGTTTGCAGAGTGAGTCCTAGGGTAAATTACTTTTTAGGTCCTTACTGAACCTCAGCTGCTGCTTCTGGATTGAGCTGTTTATTCAGGGCTGTAGTATTTTGATCAGCAGTGAAATCAAAAGGGTCAATATCTTTCTGTGGTAATTATCCATCTCTTAGAAGCCTGGTAGCTGAAAGACCAAAGACAGGCATTCAGAAAAATAAATCGTTTTTTGAAAAGTATTGAAAGGGACAGGACTTTTAAAATGTTTACCAGATAAAGCCATTTCACAGTCCAGGCTGCCTTCCTTTGTAATACTGTGGATAATTCTGTTGATAAAATTTATATGTCTACTTGAGGAAAGAAAAATAGGATTATTGCACAATTCATTCCCAGTGATATCCAAAAAACTGCTTCTATTTAGCAGGGTGCTATAACAGCTGCCTGTACTAGCAAGAGGAGCATCTGAAGGAGTTTTGATCCTCTGGAAATCATCTTTTACAATATTTTCTTATACAACATGAGATAGTTTGTAGTTTCCAAACCTATGCTAAATGTGATTTCACTATTGTTCCACATTCCTGTGAAGACTTAAAAAATATTGAAGTTAAAAGCCCCTTGAGAATGTTTGTCATGAGCAGGAATATATATTTGAGCTGTAAATCAACCTCATGATGAACTAATCCAAGCAGAAAGGTAGAAAGTCTACAGGTGGAATATCAGTTATCGGCTGGTCTAGTTCTATGGCTACTCCTCTTTTCAGATAGATTTATAAGCAATATTTACCAAATATTTTAAAACAGAAGTAATTCTAATTATTCTCCAGGCAAATGGTAATAATGACTTACTGTTTCTTTTAGGATCAGCTTTGTAATTTTTGTTAAACCTATTCCTGCTTAGACTGGAAAGGCTTAACCATAAGGAAATAAATGCAGCCCAAACACAAACTTTATTAGTTCCTGTAGTGGTAATAGAAAATATTAATTTCCATTGTTTCTTAACAAAACTCTATATTAATTATGAAAATGTCATATTAGAAAGTAGCAAACATTGTATCTGTTATTCTGTTAACAGAAAGACACAGAACTCATGGGATAAAAAGTGTACATTTAAATAATTTAATTTCTTAGAATAATTCTGTCAGAATAAAAAATTCCCACTTATACATTAGATAGTGTTCACTTATAATTCTATTATTTTTGATTACTAATTACAGAAATGTATGAAACTTGCACCAAATCCTATTTCCATTTCTTAAAGCCTCAAATTAAATAAAAGGTTTACCAAATTAAGACATATGACACCTAACCCTAGAAATAAATATTTACAACAAACAAATCAGATTTTATTTCTCTAGTGTTTTAATAGCTGAAGTTAAAATTTTTCTGTTATTCTAAATTAATATTCACCAGATCACATTTTTTTTTCCTTATTGTAGGAATGTCAAAGTGGATTTGTTACTTTCAGTCCCTAGGTGTTCATATGTTTCTTTTTGACAGAAAATGCAGAAATTACATGCAAGTGAAGAGGATGCTGTGGAAAACTCTATGCAGAGCTGAAATGTTTGCTGGTGGTGCAGCTCAAATTGAAAAACATCAACAAAGACATAATAACAAAATAGCAAATCTCATAACTTCAAACACATAGATAATATCCCAAGAAACATTTCTGTGTTTCATATCCAACTATTTGTTAAATAAATTAATGATAACCAGCACAAAAAAAAAAAATTGTTACTTGATTTACACTCTCTGTTGTGGTTAATTCTAGAAAACACTGGGAAAAATTTTCTCACTATCAGTCTAGGAAGCAGCCCCAGTCAAAACCAAGCAGATTCCCAGGCAGCTCTGGCTCATGTACCATAGCTTGAGGTCAGCTTAAAGCTGGGCACAGCAGTGCTTATAAATTTACAATCTGCTGGTCACGTAGGAGGCAGCAGCCCCTGCTCCAAAACTAGCCTGCCTTTGCTAGCAACTTTCCAAACATCATCCGGCACAGAACGGTCTAAGGGTCAGCAGTTTGCTCCCTCGAGGGGCATCCTTGCAATTCATCACACTGTATTTTGGACAGCTTTTTCTGTCTGCAGTCAAGTGATTCAATCACATGTCTTGTGAGAGTAAGGAGAGAAATATGCTGAGGGAAAAAAAGCTGCTTATGTTCAGGTCAGCCTGCAGTGTGTGGCTGCTAACTAGAGAGGAACTCCTTGTGCTGTGAAGAGTCCCATAAAAGAATTAATCTTAAACCAGAGTCTTAGTGACCAAGCTCATGTTGTCTTATGCAGACAATCAGAACTTTCCAAAAAAATCAAAGAACCTCTTCCAATTCTCAGAGCTGCTCTCCCTATATTAGATTTAGAAGATAAAATCTACATCCTCCCTTATAAGAATTGGGATTAATAGGGAGATCAGGCAAATCTTAAGGTACCCACTGAGTAATCAGAGTAAAACAAAATACTTCCCCTTTGCAGAAATAATGGAATTTTAAAGCAAAGATATTTACTGATTCCAGTATAACACTCCATATAATGGTTTTTCAGTTTTGTTTGTATTAAAAGGTTAACAAATTATCACCTGGTAGCTGTCAGCAGACCAAGCACTAGTACAAAAGATGTGAAGTATCTAGTTTACCTTGTGGAGCACCTCTGAAGGCCTTGAGCTCTTAGTTCTATAAATAGCTGAAAAATGTCTGTGGTTTCCAATTTCATTGAACTGGCTGATGGGGGAGACTCTGCAGATGTGCTGTTTAAACTTCCTTTCTTAGTAATACATTGTGTATTATTGGCTAACTCAGCTGGTTCCCAGATGATTTTTCCAAGTTTCTGGAATGGGGAAGGACACCAAAGTTTGGAGTTTTCTTGTTTTGGTTTTTTTTCTTGTTTGGTTTTTTTGGTTGCTGTTTTTCGGGGTTTTTTGATTGTTTATTTGTTTGTTCGATGTTTTGTTTTTGTTTTTTCAATCTTCTCAATTTGCTATTCTGTGTCATCATCTGGCAAAACATTGGAAGGACAAGGTCTTTGAAAAAAATAAATATCTACCCCAGTCTGAATATAAGGTTTATATACCCTTTGTATCTATGTAATGATTCTCTCCAGAGACTTGCAAGGAAACAAAACAAAATAAAACAGAAGTAGCAAGGAGGGGAAGAGACCTTGAGAGGTCTGTAAGACCAACTTCCTGCTCCCAGCAGGGCCAGAAAAGAGATCAGATGTTGGCACTCAAGACTTTATCCAGCTAAGGTTTGGAAATCTCCAAGGACAGAGGTGGTTTTCCCTTCCTGTGCTGTATGTGCTGGGGAAAAAAAGCTGATGCTTACCTCCAGCCTCACTGTCCTGGCTCAGCTTTCTGCATGCCAGGGCACAGAACTGCCCCTGGCTCCAGTGCGTCACTGCTGGGCTCTGTCTGTCTGAGGCAGGGCTGCCCCACACAAGCTGGCCCCTTTCTCATCCTGTCCCAGCCTCTCCACAGGGCAGCCATGCCCTTGAGCATAGTGACTGCTCTGTTCCCATTTGGGGCACCTGCAGGTGGCCAGTATTTGCAATGAGTGATTTTTACTTTTTGAAAGTGTTTATTGTAACACAATCAAGACTAAGAAACTTCTTCAGAAATGTGAAATAAAAGGGGGAAAAAAAAGAAATAAGAACAAAAAAAAAAAAAGCAGAATGAAGGCAAAGCAAATCACTCCCTTAAATATGTAATTCAGGACCAACTGCCTGTTGACAACTGTGGTGGTAGACACCTGAAATTTTGTGTGTTTTGGACAGAATCTAGGCAAATAATCTTGCAAAAAAAACCAAACCAGGAGACAACACCCCTGCCTTATAAATACATGCAAATAACCTGAAGGCAGGCAGTCATGTTGAATTTGTATATGCTCCAGTAATGGTTACAAGAACTTTGTGAAATTCTGGGCATTTTCTTCCTTCTCCTAGACAAAAAAATCTGCTGCAAGGTGGTGTTTGTAGTTTAAACCAAACATTCTTAACAAGCCTTTCTCCCAGTCTGAGAGATGTCACGAGAGGAATTATAGAAGCTACTCAGAACTTCAGGAGGGCAAAAAAGAAGAAACACGGACAGGTTTCTGCTGTCTAGAAGCCTCACATCTGTCTTCCTGTAAAAGGCTGGGTTACCTTCCACACCAGGTCAGGTTGATGAGGGCTTTATTCAGCCTGGTTTTGAATGCTCCCCAGGGGGAAAACTCTGTTGTCTTTCTTGGCATTGTGCTCCACTGCTTCACCATCCTCAAAGCAAATTATTTCGCCTTTGTGTCTAGCCAGAATCTGTTTTACTGGAACTTTTTACAGTTACTTCTGCTGTACACTGCTGAAAAGACTGTGCTTCTGTCTTGTTGATAATCCTCCTTTAGGATTAGCAGAGAAGACAGTAATCACCACTCCTGACCCTCTGGCTCTGTTCAGCTCTCATGCAATCGGAGAGGCAGAAGGTCTCAAGTGAAAACTCAGCCCAAAGTCCAGATAGCAATGTGCAGTCTTGGCTCCAAATACCTGTCTACACTCCTGCTCAGTACCAGTCCTTCAGAGGGACAGAGAAAGTGCCCGTATGTCAAAGCAGTGCTGTTCCTTGCTGTGGGCAAAGGCACATCACGCCTCCTTGATCTCCTGTGTCAGCATCCCACTGTCCATGAGAGGCAGCACCCCTGCAAGCAGGGGGAGCTCAGTGCTGGGGCAGAGCAGGGAGTATTGCTTTTGATTTCAGAAAGGTTTGTTCCTGGGGCAGGATTGCACCATGTGGCATTTGCTAGTGCTGTATGTCTGTGTCAGCCAAACAAGGCTCGGTGACTCTGATTTTTGAGTAGTAAGGACAGGAATTCACACATTCACATGCATTTTACACAGCTTTTGAGTTTTCCTCAAAATCTCAAGCACAGGCAACATCTAGAGACCTTTGTCTTCATGATCCCTCATACTTACAGCAGGCTTAGGAGTCAGTAGCTACCTGCTGGTATTTATCAACAACTGAATGTCCAAGAGCTCAGATTTCTTCCTTCTGCAATGTGCTATCCCTCCTATATCATGACCTCCTGGGAAGATCTCCCATCTGTCACTGTTAGCCCCAGCCATGGAATCAAATAGCTTTTTTATGCCTTTAATCTTCCAGGTGTGAACATCCACTCAGCCTCTCTGATGTCTGCTAAGGCCATCGCCTATTCCGAAATGACTGCTCACACATGTACAAGAGGTGATCCACTTGTAGATGGTCCTTCTCCATGACTGGCTGTGTCACAGAGGGCCTGACTTCTGCATCACTGACCACCAGATGTGGGAGGAGGCAGCTCTCATGGAGAAAATTGGCACTGTGGGCATGGAATTTCCAGGAAATTGAAGAGATTTCCAAATCACAGATGACTTTAAACACGAACTTAACCTCCATCTTTCTGCTCCCTCAACAGGCAGGAAAGGCAGGCAGCTGAATGCAAGATTTTTACATGGTCAGCATGGTCAGCAATCTGCTAACAAGTCCAACTTCTGCCTACATTGGTACTGCCAGCCTGGTATTTTAACTTCTTCCCTGGTAAAACTATCACCTCTCAAATCTCTCAGACTCCAGCTCTTTTGCTACAGGAGCTTGGTTAATAAATTCTCTATGGACTTGTAAACATTTCTGCACCTCATTACTTGCTGTTTCTGGATAGAAGTCTGCTTGGAGCTTCATTAACAAAGATTATCATTGCGAACCATGACTAATTCCTCCCCAGGCACTTCCAGCTCTCATGATCATGTCTAGGTTTAAAAATAAATGCCAGCTGTCCCTCTTTGCTGGTGCTTGTGTAAAGTACAATGGCAGCCTGATAAGATTATTGCTGGACTGATCACATGGTTTGTGTCAGAGGTTCGGAAATGGATTTTATTTTGCTTTACAGATTAGAGAAGAATTTCTTGAAAGCTTTACAGGAAATAGAAAATAACAAGCTTGCCCTTATGCTGCCATACTGTCATGCTGGCAGAAACTGACTTTATAAATTTGTAAAAATGGAGGCACCAAAAAGTAAACAATTACTGATTCACTTGGAATAAGACAGAAGAAGCTGTGATTTGTTGGAACTTGCAATAGTAATTCTTAAATTTTAGTTTGCAGTCACTGTTATCCAAACCAAGTCAGAAAAGGAAAACAAAGCTGTTTTGCCTCCCCACCTGCAACACCACACCCTTGGGCTTTGTTTTTTGCTGTTATTATTTGAAAGTGCAGTCCACATGACTGCATACAGAAGGTTAGGCCAGGCAGGTTGTACAGTGCCAGTTTAGGCACTGTTCTTCACTGCCTGTAATTCAAGGATCGATAAGTTTGGGTAGAAGGGGTGCCCCACACTATCTGCAACAGCCTAACTAATAGTAACTGAGTTGTTCCTTCTTAAAGTCACTGTAACCAGACAGTCTGATACCAACAGGAAATATAACCTCTGTTTTAGGATGTCCATAAGCACATACTCCTAGTAAGTCTTGAGAAAAGTCCATATTGCTTAAAAAGGTCTTCATATTCAGCTGACAGCTCTAAGAGAAGCAAGAGGCTTGAGTGCATTCCTTACTGGCATCCATGGGAAGGGACACCTCCACTCCTGAAGTGGGTGGTACTGTGGCAGTATGAAATCAAGCCTGGCTTTACTTGTAGTAACTTGGTAGGAACAATCTTGGGAAAGAAGCTTGAACTCTAAAAGAGGAAACAATGAAAATGAAAAGTTTGTGGTTTTGCTTTCAGATAAGCAGACAAGCTCTGAATGTGTTTGGTTATTATGAAAGAACATGAAGCCATTGGACGTGGTTATAATTCATTGTCCTCCTGCATTAGTGACAAAAAAGTGGGTATGTTATAACTCTCATGTTGACCCAAGGCTGACTACTTATTTGCATCTTCCCACTGCAGCCAGGGTAAAAGTGGAGATCAGGGAACAATGCTCCTAAAGATATATTCCTTATGCAATTGACTGTTTTGTTGTTTTTCAAATGTTTCAGTTATTTCAGACCCCCAAACAAAAGCTTTGTATTTACTGGGCATTGCTATTGGTTTTTTGGCTTTGGTCATGTTTTCTTTTAGGCAATGTTGATGTTTTGCACGGAACATCAGATAACTGATTTCCTGACTTGACTACAGAAGAATGGCAATGTGAGTTCACAGGATTGAAACAGATTCAGAAAGGTTTCTGTAGAGAATGATAACACCAGAAAAAATATTTGCTATTTCTTTGGAGAAATGATTCATGATTTCTCTCTCTCTGTCCTTTTCTGCCATCTCCTTCAGTTTTTCACTGATGTTGAGATGACCCTGTGGATTCACTGACAGCCTTGGTATACACAGGTCTCACTGTCAATAATCTGTAGTGCTTAATCTGAACTTTCTATTATTTGCAGAGGTAGCTTTCCCAATTGCAAACGTGAGTAAAACAAGAAAACTTGTTTTATCCAACCATTTCAAAACGAACTATAAAAAGAAATCTAAATCCTTCTCATAAAGTCTTCCTCTGGGATGACCACTGGAAGACTTTCACCCCTCCAATATAAGCTTCACACATTTTCAGGCTGTAAAACTCATGTTGGGTATCAAGGCCTCCTGGTGCTGGATGGATACAACAGAGCAATCTGTTTCTCTTGTTCCTTTCTTACAAACCCCAGCTACCACCTGCCACCCCTCAGTTCCTATGCACTCTTTGCACTTCCCCAATATCTGCCCAAGCAAACCTTGCCAGCCACTGAATGGGTTCTGTTATCAGATGACAGATATGTAGCTCTGTAACATAAACAGAGTAGCTCAAGTTTAGAGGGGCTCTCCGACTGCTTCTGTTCTCTCTTAAATAGCTCTTCATCAAGTTTTCTTATCCTTTTTTTCCACTTTCATTTGATTGTTTCATTTTTTCACTTTATCTGGGGTGAACCTTTCTGCTGCAGTGCTGGAGGCTGTTGCTGCAAGTGAAGATGATGCTCAAGCATGTTCAAATTATGAGCTGGCTTAGACTTCTGCACCTGATACAATTGCAAACTTTTATCCACTCTACAATATTACTCCCTTTCCACATAAAAATAATTAAAGGAAAATTCTTTTCAGACCACTTCTTTCTATCTCCCTTTCTCTGTGCCAGATCTCTTCTCTGCATTTCTTTTCCCCCTGAGGTATTTTCTTTTCTGTAAGAGCATCTGGAAGAAGTTGTTTTCCTTTTAGACCTTAGCATCTAGAATCTTGGTGTTCTCAGATACTGGCAGGCATCTCAGGGGAGGCTGTCACAAGAGAAAGACCAATCTCTCCAGTCTAAGTGTGCTCAAAGGCTTTGTTTCTCTGGCAGGCACATGAAGCTTAGTGCTTCCACCTCTTTGGAGCAGACCATTTTCACGTACACATGCCACACTGGAAGCTTGTGAAGGACTTGAGCATCTCTTGAAACAACAGTCTGGAGACAGGACAAGTGGAGACTGTTAGCTTGCACTGTGAAAACATGGGCAGTGATGCAGGCAGAGAGGCTCTGTGCCTTTGCACAAGCCCTAGGAACCACATTGCATGCACATATGTATATAAAAACAGCACTAAAAGATGTGATAGCAGGCAGTCAGAATGAGCCATGAAAACCCATCTCTTCTTGAAGCCAAGGCAGGCTCTGCCTCTGTTATACATGTAAGCAGGATCAGTGAATCTTAAAAGAAGGCAGATGAGCACCAAAATCACATCTGCCATTCATTTTGCTTTCGCTAGCATGGTAGGATCAAAACCCTATTTTGGTCTCTGCGGCAAAAATAAAGTGGTTACATTTATTTTCCAGTTTTAATACCTACTTCTACTACTACTACTACTACTACAGTTTTACACAGCCAAGCCTTGCTTGTTAATCAAAGTTTTTACTAGCTTCCACATTGTTCTTGTTCAGTAGGTCAAAATCATGAAAACATTCTGTCTTCATCCATCCATCTTTCTTTCTTTCTTTCTTTCTTTCTTTCTTTCTTTCTTTCTTTCTTTCTTTCTTTCTTTCTTTCTTTCTTTCTTTCTTTCTT
Source organism: Eopsaltria australis (assembly GCA_034509425.1). Taxonomy (NCBI): domain Eukaryota; kingdom Metazoa; phylum Chordata; class Aves; order Passeriformes; family Petroicidae; genus Eopsaltria; species Eopsaltria australis. The sequence goes on along the minus strand of JAVTVJ010000765.1, from coordinate 116,313 downwards.
TCTCTCTCTCTCTCTCTTCCTTTCTTTTTTTTCCTTCTTTCTCTTTTTTCCCTTTTTTCTTTTTTTTTCCTCTTTTTTCTCTTTTCTCTCCTCTTTCTCTTTTCCCCGTTTTTGATGGCTACTAAGAGAATAAACAGACTTCTGCTTGCTGCATTAATGCAATATCACTATCCAAATCGTGATCACTAGCCCTTTCCCCCATCCTTCTTCACAGTGAACAGTTTTGTTTTCTCTCCTCCTTTGCACAATCAGTAATCATTCTGTAAGATCAAAAGGCTATGAGTGACTCAGTTTCCCCAGCCTAATCAGTCTCAGAAACTTGTTTTTCCTCTCTCAAAGTACCAGACCATACTGTACCACTGACTTATAGAAGTGACACTGACACTGAGGTTCAGCTGGGAACTGTGAGCAAAAGGGTGCCATGGGCAGGGAAGGTTCCAAGTTGCATGGACATTTCTGAAATGAATTCCTGGGGAATTGCTAGCTGTTCACAGGGTTCCTTTCTCACCTGCTCTGTGCTCCTTTCTGCCCATTCCCACCGGGGCAATGACAGGCTGCTCGGATCCTCCGGCTCCTGTGGCACACACGGGCATCTCTGACTCTGGTAATTGCAGTTGAGCTGAAAGATATGCACTGGGGGCGATGACAAAAACTCAGATTTTGAAAGCCATTACACTCAATCGCCTGTCCTTTGCAGCCCATCCCTGGCCCTACTGGAATGCTGTTTGCTCCTTTTCACCCAGGGAGTCAGCCACTCCTCGGGGTGAACAGCAGGAGACCTCAGACGTGTTATGTCTGTACACAGACACCAGGCCGGGTACATTACAACACAGAAATATTAAAAGCTCAGCTATCCCTAGTGCCTGGGTTCATCTGTGTGACAGCTCTCAGCTGATCCCAAGGTGCAGCTGAATGCAGGGGCTTTAGGGAGACACCTCCCCTCCACACTTCCTGCCCACAGGTCCTACTACCTCCCCAGCTACCTCTGGTAGCCAGAGCTCATGTGCTGTGCTACACTGCAGAAAACTACCCACCTGTAACTTGATGTCCTCCAGGGATACTTAGCAAGAAGGAATCAAACAACTTCTCTGACAAGACCAGCTCTGGGGTAGGGATGCCTTTTTAGAAACATTCAGAAGCTTGCTTTTTCTTGAGTGTGGGAAACTTTTATTTGTTTAGACAATAACCTTCTCACTTTTATTCTGGTAGTCTTAACTATTCCCCTTCTTTTCAAACGAAGCATTTTGAGTCATAGGAAATATGTGCTCTTTCAGTCTCTCTGTTTTGGGAGCTGCCCAGCCTGACAGATGACATGCATTAAAGATCCAGTGATTTCAGGGAATATGGGATGGTCTGGGACTTCTGTATTGGACATTTTGAAACCCAAGAGCCACCGAATTATATATGGTTTGGGAACAATTTTTTTTCCAGATCAGTCACAAGATGCATGTGCAGTGAGTCACCTGCATGGGCTTCTCTCTGGGACAAGAAAAGGCAAGGAAATGTGGATTGAAGGAAAGTCCTGGAAATGATCTTGCTGTGATGCAAGCAAACTAGAGTGCCAACACGTACTGCCAGTGCTCCCTGGCAACTTTCACCCTTTCCTTTACTAGGAGCTCAGTGTCAGCTTGTGCCAATGACAGATACTGAAGAATGGCCACTGACTTCTACTGTAACTATCCTTAAAACCTGTCATCTTTGCCACTGAAACAGCATACATGGTGTTTGAACAGCCCTGCTATCACTTAATTAAGAGCCCATGACAATTCTTACTTAAGCTGCAATTTTGCCCTCCTTCCAGTTCTTGATTTCTGAAAGGCTCAAGTAACAGAGCCCAGGTGGCAGCAGGACAGATGTCTCCCTGGCTTCATAATAATTAGCAAGTTGAATCAGTGAAGCCTGTTTTCCCTTGCTAATCTGCCTAGTGATTGAGCTACTCTGTGAATGCTGTGAAGACTAATACAGGCTAAACACGTTGTCCAGTGGAGAATGCTTGAGGAAAAAAAGAAACTATTAAAAGTGTATGTTTTAATAGAAAAGGTAAGAACTGACACTACTTGGGACTGTAGCCCCTTGGTCAAATGCAGTCAATGCTGTCAAAATATGTTCAAAATAACAGAGTCATCAATGGGTCTTTGCTATTGTGTTCATTCAATGTTGGACATTGAAACATGAAAACCCTTCTCTTTTTCTTTCCCTTTCTCCTCATGAGATGCTAACAGAATTACTTTGCTTTCCATGCTCTTATTTGCAGGTTCACTCTATGGTTTGAACCTCCTGCTGTGCCTAGAGCCATTAGCAACACATACCCCACCCCCTCCCCATTTACATTTTAAGAAAATCTGGTTTACTTAACATCTGACTGTAATTAAACAACATACATGATGATATTTCCCTCTGGGCTGGACTTTTTCCTAGCCCACTGAAGGAAACTGTGAGGAGCTGCTGAGCTACCTAGCCTGAGGATGCAGACTTCAGATCTTCACAGAATCTTCACAAAAAGATACCTAGTTTTGCCTTGAGGTAGAGATCTTCAAGATGTTCTGGTTTCCAGAGAGGAAAGGACAGAATTAGTGCATGAATCTATCCTGACTTCACCTACTGTTGATACAGCCTAAGAAGATTTAAATCAGTCTATCTTCATTATGATTCTCAATCACTTCCTTCCACCTCCACAACACTACTTGAAAGTTTCTTTTTGCTAAAAAAATTGTTCCAGCTGTACAGGTCTTTCTAATATACATTGAAATGCTAAAAACCTACATCAGACACTGAAAGTAGTTAAGTCCTTAAACAGTCGAAGTGTTTCTTTAATGCAATGTGGAAAATGGTCTCCTTTTGAAAAAACCTGGTTCAAGACAAAATCAAAAGGTGCTGAATTGCAAATATTCTCAAGAACAAAAAGATAGTCAGAAAACATAATGTACAAGCACATAGATATTGATCTCCGTGCCAGTGTGCATACATTAAATCAGTGGTTTGTGCAAAAGAAATGTACAAAGGCACATACACATTCAGGTTCCACCAAGCCTTTTCTTTTGTTTAGTGTAACAGGTACAGAACTGCTTGGGGTTTACTGTCTGTCCACAACACTGTTGCAAGGGGCTGATAACTGTACCTGTTTGTGAGGGGATATTAGCTGACAAAAACTGGAAGTAAGTGTATTCTGGGCTTTCCCCAGAGAGGTAGTCTCTACTTTGTTTTGTCATTCACTTCCTTTCTCTCAGTCCAAATAAAATATCTTTCAGATGGTCTTACCCATTGGCATGCTATGATTTCTGAGCACTGGAGATTACATAGGTATCTTGTGGGTTTGGGCTCCTTCCATGTGTTTCAGTGGTTTGGATGGCTGTGTTTTGATTTTGGCCCATGCACCCCTGAGATGATGTTACCCTGGCAGAGCAGCAGCTCTGTGGAAAGGGTAATGGGGCTCAGGAGTCAGCTGTAAACTTGACCCCTCCTCTGGCCAGAAGGGATTGAATCTGCTGTGAATGGAAACGTGAAACTGCTAAACACTGTGGCACAGCTGCTGTCATAACCTTTCCTTCAAACAGGAAAAACAGAGTGGTAAGAGCTCTGAAGTACACAGCTTGGACATCATCCTGACCAAGTTTATGTCTCATCCAAGTTTTGCTGTGTTTTTTTATCTGTTTTACATCTTATGAATAGGTGGAGATAGGTCACAGAGCACAAAATATCCTTGCTGAGATCAGCTGGGGCGTGGAAAAAGAGACCCTGTCGAATTCTTGAACTCAGTGGTTCTTCCTGCCCTTGGGAATTAATGTTTCATTTGTGGGTGAGTTTGCAGAGCTCCCTTCCAGGCAGGGAATCCTTGCACAGCCTGTCTGCATTTCCCTCTAAGACCTGCCCAGGTCTCCTCTAGCTGCTGTCTGCAGAGAATGTACACACAGTATAAAGCCAAACTGGTAATTTCTGATGCTAGTTAGAGCTGCACAAAACCCAGGACTTTTACAGACTGCCTGAGTGCATGTAGTGCAAGTGGAGCCCAAGCTTGTGCTTTGGTTTCCCTTCCCAAAAGCAGGGCAAGACAACCTCTTATCTTGGTCTAGGTGGGCAAGTGCTCATGGTTTCAGCAGGATTCATGGCCTGTGGTAATCCAGGTAGTAGAGGTAATCCAGGCAAACCTTGGGTTGCAGAAAGCATTTTCAATCTCTTGATGTCACAACAAATCCCAGTCAAAGTGCTGTGTGACCTGCACAGGTGGAAATTCCAACTGGTGTGAGAGCAGCAAACTTGAAACAGTAGTCCACATTCAGAGCAGAGCTTGTTAGTAACATCTCTGATGAGGGTAATAGGCTCATCTGGAGTTCTCTGGCCACTGCCAAGCGTCCCACAGGGTCTGACACCAGCTATCACATTTGGCCAAACTACGACTTAGTCACTGCAAGTCAGTATTGACCCATCAGTCCAGTGGAGATAAATGACCTGAGTCAGCAGGATGGTCAGGTTTGTGCTTTCCCTGTAAACCAAAGGTTTGTCCAGAGGTGGACTAACCCCCAGAAAACAGGTGAACAAGCCAAACCTGAACCTTAAGGTTCCTTTCATGTTTCAGCCTTTACTCAGTTACCTCTCCAGCTGGTACACTGCACACGCCACTGAACAAAATGAATGGATGTTACATGACACTTTCTAGCATGGAAGTTTCTTTGAAAAAGGCAGATCAAAGCATCACACGGCAATTCAGGTTGGGAGATCTTCCTAGCACAGCTGTACTGTTCCTCCTCTCCTTGATATCTGAGCATAAACTGGTTTTGGTGTGACCCTGGTGGTATCTCATTCCCAGGAGCACTGCAACCCAGAGTCACACAAACACTTTGTGTGTAGTTTCTGCTAAACCAGAGCTGAACTGCACACAGGCAGGTTCCTCACTGCAGGAGGTTTCCTGCTTTACCAGATGCCCTTGCTCCCCAAAGACTTGCTGACAACTGCCCTTGGTCATGCTGTCAGAGTGGATCTGCATTTTCCAGAGCTCTCTCCACTTTCAGACATCACCTGATGAGTTTCATACCATGCTTAAAGCAGTGGCACAGCAAAGGGGTGTCAGGAACCAGACCCATGTCAGGCCTGTGCTCACTGAGCAGCAGTCAGGATAATGAGTTTGATTGTTGCTGTTTACTTGCTTTTTCCCTGCTAAAAATTTTAGGAGCAGATGAATGGTCTGGATGACTTCCAGACCTGTCCATGGTCTGTCCCTTAGGCTCTTGCAAGTGCTGCAGGAAATGCAGGAAGTAAAATGTGCATTTGAAATTATCCAAGAGAAAGGTCCAAAGTCATTCACAAGTCTGCAGAGCCCCTTCCCCAGCTGGGTCTGCTACCTCCGGGAAAATTAGGCTTGCTAGCTTCCTTGGGTCACTTGTAATTGCTGCTCTGTTGCAGCTGCCAGTGGCAGTAGCCACATCCAAAAATGAGTTTCCCAGCCCAGCAGACAGGGCCTCAGTGTCAAGACCTGGCATGATTTGGGCTCGATAGGAATCACTGATCTGGAGATGACAGGGCCATTCCCAGTTCTCTGAGCTGTGTGCCCCCTTCCAGTCCCGTAATCACCCAGCTGTGAGCTGCGTCCTTGCAGTATAGCCCGTGGGAATAACAGGTCTGTGCTCTTGAAGCACGTTGCACTTGCCCTCCTGCATTGCTGTCTTTCAGCAGCCAGCCAGCTGCAGATATGATGGGGAAAAGAAACCCAAGCCTTCTTCTTCCATCACATTTGGGTTTATTATGAATTTTTTAATAGTTTGAATTCAAGAGGATTGCTAAGTTACTTGCACATTAATGCAGCTCGCATAAACCCTATTGTCCTTTGTAGGTATCAAAACCTGAAATACATAAGTATTATAAGAAAAAGAAAATTGACTGCAACCATAAAGTCTGAGGACCAGAGTGTCCTCTGCTTGTTTAAACTGTTCAGGCCTGCTAGTTGGCAAGATGAATTGAAACCATAGGTTGAATTCCTGGTACTTTCACAAACACTTGCTGTATTTGGTGGGTCACTGTCGTTTCCGTCATCGCAAGCTTCAAAATTACAAGCACATAATCCTAAAAGCAGCAGCTTTCCAGGGTAATTGGGTGGAAAAAGATTACTAACAAACCCCTGGGTGCTGAACCACTCTTCCCTGCTGGTGGAAGGTACTTGTTCTACCTGCAAACATCTGAGTGAAATGTTTCAGTGTCCCTGGGTATTAGTGGGGTGGTAGAAGAAGCAGGGAGAACACCTCCCAGTTGTGATCACTGTGCAGAAAACCTCTGGAGAAACAGAAAAGCAGTAACGAAGCAACTAAAAGAAGCAGCCAAGTGAGAAAAGTGTTTAGAGGAGAAACAAGAGAAGCAAAGCAGTGATGGGAAAACTGCAGCCAGCACGGACTGGTGTTCACAACGTCCTAGGCCAGGCCAGTGCATCTGTTGCAAATGCTGGCTTTCAACTGCAAAATGAAAGACTTGTTTATTGGCACATGTAAATAAAAGAAAGTTCATGGTAATGGCAGCTGGCTTAGTAGGGCAATTTATGGGAACAATGTTGAGCCTGTGGTTAGCTGTTTTGCTGAACAGAGAACAGTCCTAACCTCTCTCTCTGCACAGAGATAGTTATTTCTCCTAATGAGGTCTCAGCCACAGCAGCGTAGCCAATTTGGAGATGACTATTTTGTCCCTTCCTGTGATATTTATTAATTCTGTGGCTAAAGTGTGGACTTTCTTCTCTCTGCAGGGCCAGCAGCTGCAACAAGCAATAACACAGATGTAACATGCATTAACTGCTGTAAGTGTGAAAGAACACTCAAAATCAATCAAGGACCTTTAATTCTCTCAGTCACCCCTCTGCTTTCCTCAGCTCAACATAATTTGGCATAAAGTATTTCAAAAACCATGTAAGGTAACCTGGTTACATAGGCAAAGATTAGAAGGTGCAGGGTCTGGAATTCCCCTGAATTTGCACGCAACAGACAAAAGAAGAAGTGAGTCCTGCCGAAAACCTGTTGATTAAAATGGTTCACTCAGGAGGGAAGGATGGATCTTTTTTTGTTTGTTTTTCAGCACTGATGATGAAAATTGTTGTCTGCTGTTTACAGGGTTTGGATTTTTACAGCTGTTCTGAAAGTGACACACAAAATACTGTACTGTCTCCAGCAAGAGGCAAGCTGTGTGGAAATCCATGGGGCTTTCTTCACAGAGCTGGGATCCACCAAAACTGAGTGGCTTGAAGTGGGTCTAAGCAATTGCAAAGTCATTGCCCTTGACAGATCTCAGTCTCTGACTGACCCCTGCATTGCAGGAGGATACCCTGATGGCTTGCAGGCACAGGGAAGAGGAGTGCTCAGTGAGGACTGTGTGCAGAGAAGGCAGAGGAAGGATGGCTGCTTTGCTGCGAGCAGGCATGGCCACCAGGGATGTGTCCAAAGGCAAAGGGGCCATTTGGAGCAAGCGCATCTAGGGCTGAACCAGGTAGGTGCATGTGCCCCCACCACGTGTATCCATGCTTGCTGGGCACCTCAAGGACACAGCCACGGGACAAGGTTTTCAGCTGTGTTTGTTCTTTTGGTTCCCTATGACACTTTGCTTACAGGCAAGAGAGAGCAATAAGGATGTGTACCACATCTCTGCCTGAGAGAGCGAAAGCAGCTGTTCTGCATAAATGCTTGAGCTGAACAGATGCTGGAGAGACAGAGGACTTCTCTCTCCTGGTAGCCTTGGGGGCTCTGGCTGTGTGCTGCAGAGATCCTCTGGGGTCAGGCTGACATAATTTTGCCTGTGTCCTGTTTGCTGTCTTGTTCTGGTAGCCACTAAAACTTTGATAGAGATGACTGTGTTGCACTCTGAAGACTTATCACCACTGTTTCACACAATAGAGCCTGGACTGGTATCCTCACGAGGAAAACTAAAATCTGAGTGCTAGCCCATGCCCTGTGGCAGAGAGGGAATCCCACCTCACTGATGAAGAGGAGACCTGTGTGCTCTGAGATGCTTTATCCACCTCTGTCATCTGGAAACTATCCTCTTTACTGCCTTGGTCCCAGGAGCATCACTGAGGGGCAAGGCAGGGGTGCCAGGGAGTGCTGTCTGCCCAGTGGCAGCACAAAGGAACCCCAGGGACCTGCCATTGCTCCTGCCACACCTTCCCCCTTTTTCCTCCTTCTCAGGTTGGCAATTCCAGCCTTCCACCCTACCCAGACACTGCTCCCTGTTGTATCCATCCAGGAAGTGATGCACACAGAAGAGCAGTGATGGGTAAGAAATCAGGGAGCTCCAAAAACACAGAAATATGTACATTAAATAGCTCAAGTAATCCTGAAGGGTTATTACCCATTTTCTTCCAAGCTTTCTTATTCTTTCAGCTTCCCTTCTCACCAGGATAAATCAGGTGTTTCATGCTTGTATTTATGAAGAAAAAGCCTGATCTTCCCCTCCCAACCCAGTTTTCAAGCACAACATAATAAAAAAAAAAATCTCTTGTGCTTATCCTGAGACTCATGTTTGTGAAAGGAGGTGTGTGTGGGAAGCAAGCAAAGCAAATAAGTGCAAAAGGAGAAAGAGGAGGAGACAGGGAAATGTGTGCTAAACTCTGTGGTGTTTCCTCTTGGTTCACTCACAGTCCCTTTCTTTTTTCTGTTTCTGTCCCTTATAATTCCAAAAATCTCTTCACAATAATGAATTGGGGCTCAGTCAAAAGAAAAGGGGCCTTGTACAAACCAGCAAGCCATTTTAGAAAGATCAGGTCTTTCTTTTCAACAAAATAATTCATATTTCTTGGGTTAGTAAAATCTCAACATTTTGGCCTTATAATCTGTTTTGTACTGCATACCTTATAAATAGGAAGATAAAAACTGGCACATAACAATACTGAGAAAAACCAGGAAGGAAAATCACAAATATTACAGGCAGAAACATTTTCTTGCCTGAGTTACTGCCAATAATCTGCATTATTGACTTCTAAATATTTAGCCCGGTTTAGACTGATTGCTATAAAACATGTGTACCTTAAAAGATGAGAGGACATTAGCTACCCCAAAGATTTTCTGCTGCAATCAGAAGGCGCAAGCTAACCTCTGAACAAATAAGTCTGGGAAATGGCAGTGTTGCTAAGCTGGCAAGCCTCTCCCCCTTTCTGTCACCATTTATCTTTTCTTTGAGTCATGCCCACAACTCACATGAAGCATCTACCTGCTTGCGAATCACAGCAATAAAAATAACCAAGAAGAAGAATTACAGGCAGAGCACGTCCACCAGGTTTGCCACGGAAAATTGTCTGTTCTTCTAAGGTCAGTGTAGCAGAGGCCTTTAAAATCCCTGTAGATACACCAGCACTGTTTGACCCCTCTGCAAGAAACCCCTGCTCATTTGGCTGTGCCTGGAATGCACTGAGCACAGTGGGCTGAGAGGATGGGGCTGGTGCAGACGGGCACAACACAACCAGTGGCATCGTGGGTGCACCCTACCAGCTCAGCCACAGCTCACTGTTTGCTGGCTCTCAGACCCAAAATACTGTCCTTCTGGGGCTTGCTTTTCAAAACACCAGCCACAATCCCTCTACAACCCAAATTCGTATCTGGCAGACTATGTTATGTGAAAACCTTGTGGAGATGCGGCATTGCTCCTGTGCATTTGTGAAAGTGCTGCCTTGCTGTTCGGCACTGGCAAAGGCTGCCTAAAAACCACCCTGTGGACATCCAACCTGCACGCATCTCCACACATGGGAACACATTTAATTCTCTAATTTCCTAATTTCCTGCCCTGAGGTGGTGTCTACATACCACATCAGAATTATTTAAGCAAGCCTCATTGTGTGTTTGAAAATCAGATAGTTTCATTTCATAAGATTTAGCATTTTATATATATAGAATTGATTACCAACTATTAATGCCTATTTCCCACCGTCACCCCCTGTTTGGATGTTTTTCAGCAAAGACATGGACAACTTGGTACCCCCCAAACAACCGATCTGGCAGACGGATGGTGTTAGAAACAATTTTTCAGCAGCCATCTGTCAGATAATTCCCATGCCTCTCCTTGGGAAGCTGAGGCACACAGTTGAGGCACCCTAGAAATTCAGTACCTGGAAATGGTGAATATCACTGATATGCCCAGTACACACTGCAAATCTGGAGTGGCAGGGCCCAAGGCTGTACTCCTTGGTGTGAAGTGTGAAGCCCCCAGGTCTGTGGCAGCCTCAAGAGTGAACCAGGTGAAGCAGATGATGCTGCAGAGCTGTGAACACACATCTATGTAAATAATTCCATATAACTCCTTGCTGCCATCATCAAGCCAGGATGATAATTTCACCATGCTCTCCTGGGATCAGTTCCATTCTCATCCTGGACTAGTCAGGTCTGTGTCAGGTGGCTTTGAGCTATCTGGGAAAGATCACCCTTTCTCTCTCCCCCTGAAAGCTTTGATCTTACAGGGACACTGTCAAGGAGCAAGTGATTGAGCTTTCCCTCTGGAGATCTGCCCGTTCATCTCAGATGTGCTACCCCAAGACAGGCAGCCAACAGCAGAGGTGGTCCAGAGGGAAGGTGCTTGCTTCCTCTTCATCAGCTTTGCATTTTTGTTTTCCACAATTCTGAACACATATTCACTGAAATCCTCGCTGAAAGTACCATTTGCCAGCGGAGTACAGCCATGTCCATTTTGTCTTTTCTGAAAAACATGGGCTGGGAGAGGTTCATTTTTTCATGCACATTGATTGATTGTATGTCAGCCCACCCCTAAAAACACTGCTGGTAGCAGAGGGGGAAGAGGGGTAACTGTGCTCCCATGTTTCTTTTTTCCAGCATCACTAAACATGTGAGGACAAACAGTGAGTCTCAAGTTCAGCATAATTTACACTGTAAAATTGCCAGGCATTCAAGTGCTGCACGCTCTGATGTTATGTCAGCAAACATTGCTACTTCAGGTTGGCTGGGCAGGCGTTTTTACTTTAGCTACTTCTTTAAGATAAGTTTTAAATATTCTCATATGTATTGTGTACATTCAGAAAGCAGCTCTGAAAAGGGTTGGTGCTCTGTAGAAGCAGCTAAAAGTTTGTCTTACTGTGAAATGCCATGGAAGATTAAAATGGCAGAACTCGAGCTGCTTATTAAAAAGCCTGATTGCTCTCCTAAACTTTAGCTATCCATTTGACATCTCATATGTACATGACATTTGTGTATTTTTAAAAAGTCATTGAACAATGGGAATTAAAAAAGCTTTGCAAGTGATTGTTTTCTGAACACACCCATAAGGGTTCTCCAAATTACTGTATTTACAGTGAGCTGTCAGTGAGCAGCCTGTCCCTGAATCTGAACCTCAGGTTACTGCTGACATCAGAGGAGGAGGATACAATGTTATTGTTCAAAGGTTATAGAAATGACAAATATTATTGAGCTGTTTTCCTTCCTGTGTCTCTCCCTCCCTCCATTGTTCTCAACTTGCAGGAACCTGTTAGGTGAAAACAACCAAAATCTTAAATACTGCTGACAGAGAAACTTCTCCCAATCTCCCTTACTGCCACTGCAGATATCAAAGAGCTGAAAAATACCCTCAGTGACTAATCAAAGAATTGACAGAAGAAGTAATCACAGCGGGAATGTCAGGCTGGGATGGGTGCCGGCAGCTAAAACCTCCACCAAAATAAGAGAGCTCCTTTCCTTTTTCCTTTTTCCTTTTTCTTTTTTCCTTTTTCCTTTTTTCCTTTTTCCTTTTTCCTTTTTCCTTTTTCCTTTTTCCTTTTTCCTTTTTCCTTTTTCCTCTCCTCTCCTCTCCTCTCCTCTCCTCTCCTCTCCTCTCCTCTCCTCTCCTCTCCTCTCCTCTCCTCTCCTCTCCTCTCTTCATTCTTCCTACCTTCACCACTCCCAAGCACTCTGGATCAAAGACAGGCTTGACTTCTCCGCAGAAATTTGTCTTCTGTTTTGTTTCAAGCTTCTGGTTTTTAAGCTGCAGTAACACAAAGTGTTCCCACAATATGATCACATGCTCTAGTACTTATTTTTCCCAATGGTAGCTGCTGAGACGTGCCATGTTCCTGGCATTGCTTCATGCGTGAAGTCAACACTGAAGTTCCTGTTGGCCAAAGTTTCTGTCTCCAACAGTGGCTTTAGTTCATCAATATCACAGCACTGAGTAGGGGAGCCCAGCAACAGGATTCTGTCATTTGTTCAAAAGGCACTTGAGGGGTTAGAAGGTGTCTCCACAAAAAGTATTTGAACAAAGACAAGTGCAGGTCATCAGGTAAACTCTTAGTGCCCTCGTGCAAGCAAAGAAGCAGGGTGTGAGAGGAGGCACAGGCATGCTGGGAGCACCATACCTCCTCTGCTAGGATGTGTTTTATGAGAGCAAGCCCTACTCACACATCCAAACCTTCTGGTATCTCAGATGGGAAAGAAGGACAACACCTAAAAACTGACTAATGGAAGCAGAATCAAACCTCCACCTGACTTTTCAGAGTCTGGTGCATTTTACCTCTCTCCTATAGTGTACAGAGACTAAATGAGCCCCAAGCCCTGACTCCTCCTAAGCTGACCATCAGCTGAGCATGTGTTTGAAGGCTGTGCTTCTCACTAGTAAGGGAGCAGGTCGTGAGTCTTCTCACTGGCATGGAAATAGCCATGTAAGTGATGAAATGCCAGTGCTCACCTGACATTGTCCCAGTGCAGTACTTATTGCACAGTCCTAACATGGTGCCTGCCAGGTGCTGATGTTTTGGGATTACTTGGAAAAGACACTTTAGCTGTAGTACAAAGTTTCTGTGGAAAACTGCTTCAAAACACCTGCCAGTAGGGATATGACTTGGTATGAATGGCTTGCAAGGTAAGCACATCATAATAATATTGGTAGCTTTGCTGGAAAAAACACTGAAGTCCACTATAAGGAAGAGACAAAAGTACAATACTTGTGTAACAGGAAAGGTGCAGAAACAGTGAAACAGAGACAGCCAGGAAAACTCCCTTACTTGGACAAGAGTTTCAGTGTAACTTCTTTCTTATTTCTTTTTTTTCCTCTCTCTCCCTCCCTTTGACATGTGATCTTCCTGCTTCAGCAGAACTACTACTGTCTGTCTGCCTTTGAGATTATTTTAATCACGAGGCCTTTAGCTGGTAGCCTGCCAAAACTGTTCTGTGGCCTTCATCCTTTTGCAGAGCACAAGGGCCACACCAGCACAAAGCACAAACTGGAGCACTATGGTCACTCAAACTTGCACTGGTGGAATAATCCCACTGAAAAGTCACTGCACTGCTGGAGCACACAGCTTTATCTGGCCCTGAGACACAAACGGGACGGTGGTCAGGGAGGTGCCAGACAACACGTAATGATATCTCTGGAGCCACTGAGAATGCTGCAAAACCAGCAATTTCCTGTCTTGCTGCTTAAAACCACTTCCACGCACTTCCTTCCTACACCACACTGCTCTTAAGCCTCCAGTACATAAAATCACAAAAGGTAAAGTCTAATCAAAACGAAAAAAATCTGCAAAAAGTCTGCCATGTGAACTTCAGCGTTTCCCAGTGCATGTTAAGATATATTTACCAGACAGAAGAACTAAACTAAAGCATGATGAGGCCTTCAGGACTGGTTTAGGCACCATTTTTAATCAAGTGATTTTACTGACATCCCTACTCAGACCTCTGAACCTGGGTGTGCCACACCTTTTCATGAGAACTGCCTGTACAAGCTCAGGATGCTGTGCTTGTGCAAGTGAGAAGTTGCTGTCCTGGCATGGGAGCTTGCAGTTTGCTTGAGGCAGGGAGCCCTCCAATAAGCAGATCTGAGGGAAACAGGAGGGCAACTCCCAGGAGATTCAGGGCTGAAGGATAGGCACTGAGATATCATGCTTTCACAGGGAAGCTTACTCAAGTTACTGCTTCTCAAATGGTTGGTATATTGGTTAAGGATGGGAAAGGATGTATGGGGAAGGATGCATGGGTATTGTCCCCAGAAGAAATGCTGTTACACAGGCCAGACACAAAATGGCTTCAGACCTTGCTGCAGAGGAGCTCCAGGGATGGGCACAGGAGGCTGCTAAAAGCCAGTCTGCACCCACCTTTTCCATGGTCAGCTGCACCCCTGCAAACAGTCAGAACCCCTTTGCACCCAGCTGCTTTTCTCCCTTACCACCCTGCTTCTCTGCCTCCACATCACTGCAGTGACATGAGCTTCCCATGTGCAGACAGGTCAGCTGGCCAAATTTGTTCTTGCATGGGGCACAAACCCAAGGCATACTAAAAAGGGCTGCTGACATCCGGGGTCAGGTATGAAAGCACTGATGTGCCCTACAGCCAACTGCTGTGTGCCTTCAAAGCATGGCATGGATGCTTCCCGCTGCTTAGCCTCCTGAAGTCCAATAACCAAATGAAATAATCTAAAAGCACTAGTGGTCACCCAGAAGAGTTGAAATTAGGTCAGCCTGGGGCCTCTACGTTACTGTGGGCTGTTTCAGATGGGTGATGATCCTCGAGCTGTGCCACCTGTGACAGTCTTGCTCTCTTGATACTAAGAGAGGGTCTGCTGACCTCCAGTCTTCCTCATCCAACAGATACACCAGAGCCCACCAGGAAATTTGTGGTACATCATGGCTAACTCAGGGATCAAAAAGGATTAACTTTTGCTGCTTTTCTTGTGGAGGTCTTCAAAATGCTGTTCTTTCTTTGGTAACCAACACTTGGAAGCAAAACAGAGTATTTCTTGAGCTGCAGACACACCAAGAACTGAAAATAGGCGGCAACACCTTCCCTAATTCTGCCAGGCTGCATCATCCCACACCCATGGTACTGAGTCATTCCAGGGAGGTGTCAAGCCAGTACAGAGGAGTCCAGAGGTGTGTGCATAATTCTCGTGCTGAGAAAAAAATAGAGTGAGGAGGAAGAGATGTTGTCAAAGTGCAGTAATTCCTTTTTCCATTAAGTCAACTAGACTGAGTCAGGTAAATCCTTTTCCAGGTGGGACTTTCCTGCAGTGTGTCAAGAATTAATTGCACATCCACTGAGTTGCATCAAAGGGAGCATGGATATCCATAAACGTGCTACTGAAGTAATGGAAAAAGTCATCTCTACCAGGAGTTGGAGGCAAACTCATTATCCATGGTGAGAAGTTAATCACCTGGAGAAAAGAAGAAATAGGATTTGCACATCTTTTCAGACTGTTTGAAAATGTTTCACCTGCTTAAAAAGATGCTGAATTTCCTGTTTTCAGCACTCTGCTGTGTGCTCTGTGGTAGCTCTCTGTATGTGGACTTGCCTTCATCTACCTTTGTATTAAAAAAGGGTTTTTTTCTCATAACAAAGCAAGATACTGAAAGCCCCCATTGTGGGAAAAATAAAGAGCAAAGCAGTGTTTTGCCAGATTTCCTATTTAATGACATGTTGGAGAGACTCTTACAGAGAGACAGCCAAGCCATAAAATCTCCCAAACACCTATTTTTTACATTTTTTCCCATCTTCTCACCTGTGATGCGAGTGAACAAGAGTCAGAGAACTAGTGGAAGGAGGGGCAGATGCTCTTACAAGTATAATGGCAGCATTTGGGATCCAGAGCACCCACACAAAGGAAATCCTCCTGAGTTTCAGGGTCCCTGTTCATCTCCCTACAGCACTGCTGCTGGATCTGCAGCCAGCTGGAAAACTGAGATAGTGGCATCCATCTAGGAGAGAGATGGGCAAAATCAACAGAAGTTGTTCAGTCCCCTGAGCTGTCAGGGCTGGTGCAGAAGCTGGGCCTTGTCTGTGAGGTATATATTTGGGGCCAGACACTTCTCTGCTCCCAGGAGTCTGGTACTACCAAGCACAAATGCTGGTACAAGTATCAGCTGTACGACTTACAGCCTGAGCACTACTCTTGCAGGCCCTCAGCCCTGTTTCCCAAACAATGCAGAACCAGGCTGAGGAGAAAAAGGAGGTGACGTTAAGGGGAGTGGATGGATGAGGGGGCTTTGTGTGAGGTAAGAAAGGGTGGAAAGAGGTATGGAATGCAAGAAGAGCAGAGGGAGCAGCAGTGCCCTCATTTGTACAGAGACCAGCAGACAGAAGGTAAGGGTCTGTGTGCATGCATTTAGGTGATGGAAACATGAGATAATGTGCTATTATTTTGGCCTGTAATAAAAGGACATTACACAATGTTGTTCTTGTCACAGGCAGAGTGTGTTCTCTGACATTCACAGCAGTCTGGCTTATAGTCAATTATTTCACACAAATGTTGGCAATTAACATCTTTCATTCCTGTGCTCAATGTCAGAAACAGCAAGATGTCTTAATCAGCTGTTGATGACTTGCACAGGGTCTAGGTTCATAATACTCAGGCTCCTGGCATGGCTTTTCTTATTAAAAATAGTATTACTTTAGTAAGGAAAATACCATTAAAAAGATAGCCAAAAGCTCTTAAATGTACTCCTGGTGATACAGCCATGAAGAAACAGATGTATGCTGCCTCCAAACACCATCTCACTAAAAAGTTAGCATGGAAATACAGTAGTGGAAGAGCAAATCAGCAGAATTATGTATGCTGCTGTTTGTCCAGAAGTGGGAAAAATAAATCAACAAGAATTGAGGGCAACAGAGCCAGAGGAGAAAAAAAAAATATTTCTCCAGAGTAACACAAGGTTATGCCTGATGCTGATACAGTAAAGGCTATCCAGCTGGGGAAAAAACAGGGAATATTGCACAAGGAAGAGGGGTCTCAAGAAAAGCCTGTAGAAGATCCTAGAGCTCCAGAGTAGCCTGACAGGACAGTCTTACACCAAACACAATCATTACAGTCATCTGTCTCTCTGCCTTCCACATGTGGTCCACACACACTTACCCAGAGTTACCACAGCTGCAGATTTGACTGCACTTTCACAGTGGCTCCCATTTAATAGTCAAGATTTTATAAAAATAGGCAATGGATGGATCAAGTTCATGTCAGGGACTGCCTTGGATCAAGTGTGATTGTAAGTTGAGAAGTGGAAGAGTAGTTGTGCAAATATGTTGTCTGAGCAAATGTGGGTTTTGCAGGAAGATTTCCAATAGTCCAAAAGAGGGGCTATGTGTTCCTAGGTGCAAAAAATGCTCAGACCACCATGGTGTTGGCCTGATATGACAATATTTTCACTTCATGATGGTTTGATATCACAACAGGTGAGGTAAAATTCTGCCTTGTTCAGGCTGATCATGGTATCTTATGATTTCACCAAGAATTCCTTTCTGCAAGGTTTATAAATATTAGCAATTTTAATCTCACTCCACTTGATATTTCTTCAGCTTTATGCATTTTGGATTTATGATACTTATTTGCCTTAGATGCATAAGGATTTTTTTCGCTTTGCATTTTGTCCTCAACTAAAAATTCCTCACTATTGAAACTGCAGAGGGTCATGGGCAAAGAGCAAATATGCTCATGCAAAATTCATCACACCTGCATTGCGTCTGGTGTGCTCTAATGGTTTTACCTGTTAACTGTAACCAGACACTTCCATCCCTTGGTGTTTAGAGCAGACTGTAAGCCCTGCCTGCTGGAAGAAACACACAGAGAAACACTGGGTCACCTGATCTGCTGGGATTGCTTCATTTCCAAGGCCAATGTTAGGTAAATAATAAATTTGCAGTCTTGCAAAAGGCACATGTAAGCGGCCATCAAGGTGGGGGGAGGATAAAGACTCTCTCAGCTCACCATAAATGGAGGAAGGTAAAGGTACCTGTATAACTTGCCTGAACAAAAGACTGCAGACCTCAGTTGTTAACACATCAGGTGTTGGTCTTTTGCCATGACTAGAGGAACTAGCAAGCCCCAGAGTGCAGAGGACAGGTGCTGAATGGGATGTTTGTAAGGATATGATGGCAGGGTTGGCTAAATGGTTCAGCAATGATAGCAAAGTCCACAGCCACGTGAGAAGAGATCCAGAGCACACACTAACAGCTGCCTGTCCTTGACAAGTCCTCATGCAGGATTGCTCTCACTGCTGCTTGTATGTGAGTAGCCCTCCCCTGCTGTAGGGGAGGGTGCAGTCAGTGCTGTGACAAGCAGCAAGCTTATTCTCTCAAAGTAGGCACTATGCTGTGGGACAGAAGCTTCTGGAAGAAACAGAGGTGTGGGATACGGTAACTTGGAAAGCTAAAGCTTCCTCCCTGAGAGTCTGTCCTGGTTTCAGCTGGGATAGAGTTAATTTTCTCCTTAATAGCTGGTGCAGTGCTCTATTTTGGATTCAGAGTGAAAATCAAGTTGAAAATACACACACAGATGTCGTGTCTGTTGCTAAACTTATCCTAAATGAAGGACTGTTCAGTGTTTTGATCACGGAGTGATCTACAACAGTGGATCTACTGACAATTGATGGGATTCACCTTTCTCAGAAGGGGAAAAGCCTTTTTTACACACATCAGCACTGCTGATTGTTAGACCTTTAAACTAGATTGGAAGGGGGAAAGGGAAAGAAATTAGTCTTGCCAGTGCTATGCAGTGGGATGGTGCACCAAAATGGCTCTCACTAGCCATTCAGGCATATGGACCACCAGGAAGGTGACAGCTCTGGAAGGGAAGCTGTATGAGGAGTGGCTGAGGTGACTTGGTCTGGAGAAGAGGAGCTGGAGGGGAGACCTCATCGCAGTTACAACTCCCTTGTGAGGGCAAGAGGAGGGGCAGACACTGATCTCTTCTCTCAGGTGACAGTAACAGGACCCGAGGGAATGGCCTGAAGTTGTGTGACATAAGGTTTAGATTGGAATTTTACTTTTCTTTCCAATTCTCCTCCCCAGCAAGTGAGCAGGGGAGAGTGAATAATCAGCTGTATGCTCCTTAGTAGCTGTCTGTGTTTAAAACATGAGAGAGACTCCCAACTCCTTTGTACACGCTGTTAAAACTGTAAAGCAGCTCCACCACAAACTGGCCTCTGTGATAGACTGCTCTCCAGCTATGGACATACCTCTAAGATTGCTCTGTGCCTCTTTCAGCCTCTCCTGAATCTTCTTCAGCACACAACAAGACAACCTGCTTCCTGTGACAACCACAAGACACTGAAGGATCCTCTGCCCAGAAAACCCAGGGTCTAATTTCCCCTGTAAGCCTGGCCAGCATGCCTAGGTTTCCATTAACTGGTTGTGACTCACCAGTCATTGCAGAAAAATGTATCTGGGACCATAAAGGAGGTTCAAAAGTCCGTGGCTTCAGTGGTGACTCATCTTGGAAAGACCTAGATTAGCTGGTGGAAATTAGAACCAAACTTTCCATTGATAGCCAGCTAAAAAAACCACTGTGATTCTCCTCTGAACTGCGGCAATACTTGAATAGCAGGCAAGACAGATAAGGCTTAAATCTTGCAACTTCATGTGAATGACATTAACCTTTGACAGCTGTACATGAATCATAATAACCCTTGCTGGCTGTATGGAAAGAAGCTGCTCACACACAACAATAGGTGACAATGTTAACAACACTTATAGGAAAAAAGGTAACAGATTGACTTACACGGAAAGTATCTTGTTGAGGTAAAAATGGCTTTCAACAGAAGGTACTAGATTTTTATCATAATGAGTAGAACATACAGTCTGAGCCTTAAGGTCACCAAGACAACACCTGTGTTCTGGAGCTGAGTCCTCCAAGGAGCAGCAGGCAAACAGAAGGACCAGCAGATGATATTTTGGGGGGCTGTAGAGTAAAACCAGCAGAGAATGAGGGAGTACATGAATGGCTGGGAGATCTCAGCACTGGGTAGACCAAAGTCCCTACCATCACACAAGAATGCTGACAGAGGCATGAACACACAGCATGCTGCAGAAGGCTCTGATGGCAATCACTGCCTGGATCATGTCAAAGGTTAGAGGACGCAGCTCTAGGAATAATTCATTTAGAGCAGCAGCAGTCATTGTTCAACCATAACCTCAAAGGTGAAGATAAGGTTTAATGAAACTGCAGTTAATGAATCCGAATAGTTGTGCAATCCAGCTGTGGTAATAAGGAAAACTGCAGCCTGTGCAAACATTTTATGGCATTTCTGTCCCATAATGAGTACAACATGCAGTTTGAGTCTTAAGATCAGCGAGCCAATTCATATGCAGCAAAGTCATCCCTAGTGTAAGTTCTTGTACCAAATACACATATACACCTCCATCCTACCTCATCTGCCCTGTCCCCAGGCTATTCAGCCTAGGAAGCTCAGCTACACTGACCATCACGCCACTTCAAGTCACATCACAGCATCCCAGCTTCTGGATGTTGCACATTTTCACTGAACCTTACATCCTGTAGCACTATTTCAAACTTTTTTTTCCATTTCCCCCTTTACATACCAACCTCTCTCCACTGTCCACTTTATGATCCACTTTGCAACCCACTTCACCTTACTCTCCAGTTAATTTCTTCCAAGTAGCATCACACACAGCTATCACACGTTTTCTTGCAACTACAGGACAAACCATATAGAAAAAAAAAAAAGAGAGAGAAAGGAAAACAGTATACTGAGGCATAAACTCAACAGGGTTACAGCACAGTCATCCAGAATATCAGTGGGTTGCATCACTGGTGCTGTGTACATCAGGACTAAATCCCGTACTACGAAAATATCAGAGAACTTGAGGAAAAAAAAAGGACAATCAAACCTCCCTTTATGCTCTTATGAGACACTTTGTGTTTTCTCCTTCTTTGAGCTATCTCCTACAACACTCACTGAAGAAAGGGAATGCTGAATGCTGTTGCCTTTCTCTGGCCAAGACTAAAGTAAACCCTTCAGATGGGAACCTTTAGCTGAGAGAATGAATTCAGGGAATTACTATGCTTACTGAACTAAAAACCACACACATTTGTACTGTACTTCAGTATATGTATGCATCTCTATGCTGATGCAAGTCCAAGATCTGAAGATTGTTTTTGAAGTGTCAAATGACATTGTATTAAACCTGGAGCATAAAAGTATGCTTTAAACATGTGTTTATATGTTTTAAAAACAGCTATCCTGTTGTAAATGGCACTGAAGCATTGCCACTCCAGAGCACACAAAGCAGACATCCACCTCCAGCAAGTACATTCAAAAGGCATTCAGCCCAAGCTGCCTTCATTGTCAGCCCCTGTTTTTTGGTTTGTTTGTTTATATTTGGGGGGGGTTGTATGTTTGTATGCTTGTATGTGTGTGAGCATACAAACATACGAGACATCTAATCCAGCACATATGTTTCTAAAGGAACATAATGAATATGTGTAAATTCTGCTTGGACAAAACCAGTTGTTCTTGAATTAGACAAAGGGCAGTCATTTAAACCATTGTTACAGCTGCCTGCAAATGCATTCATGACCATGTAAAGGCAAAATGTGCAGCACCGAGGGCAAGCACTTTCCTGAAAGAAAACAAATGACATCTGTGGTCACAAAATTAGCAAATTAGCTACCACTCAATTAGTTTTGTGAGGCACACATGGTAGATGTTATGCCCAGAGACAGAATTTCAAATTGAGACATCAGCTGCAAAAGACAGGTTTTTCCTGAGGCCTTTCTTTTCCCTCAACGAGATTATGTCTACAGCCCTGTGAGTTCTGTATTTTCAGAGATCAGATGTGGCATTTTCAACTTCCCCTTTGCCTTCTCACCTCAGAAGATCTAAGCCCTTCTTCTATTCTAAGTCACTGCAGATTAAAAAAAGGCGTGAGTTTAAAAGTCTCATAAGTAAACCAGTGCAGAACTCACACAATGATATTATGAAACAGATATAAAACTTCCTTAAAACCACAAAACCAAAATTAGTCGAAACCTTGGTTTACACTGAATTCAGAACATTCCAGTTCTGATACACTGTCAAATATATTAGAACTAACCCAAGCAGGCCAGGTCCAAGCCTGAATGCATGGGATTCAGCTTTCAACAGGAGTAAATTTAGTGTGCATCTCAGTAAGGTAGGTCAGCTGTTGTAGTGACAGGCAGCCTTGCTGCTGGGGCAGCCCTGTTCTGCAAGACAGATGACACTTAAAAAAGAAGTATGTGTTTTAAATGAAGTGACTTGAAACTGATCCCTTGAAGTATAAAAGTGGCTACACCTGCTCAGGTGGGTCCCCTGTTAGGTGTGCTATGATAGCTTTCACAAGAGGCTTACACCTGCAGCCAGGCTGTTAACTGTGTCAATGCAGCTGCAACAGCTAATTGTATAAATAGTATTCTATTTCCCCTGCACATTTTACAGGTGCTCTGCAAAAGTGAGAGCCTGCGTTTGTGCAGGGTGTGCAGGCAGAGGAAAACACCTGGGTTTGCCTCAGACACTGTCTTGCTCTGGGTTTGCTCTGTGCCAGGCACTTGGAAAATCTGACCTATGGATAGGGCTCCCCACTGTGTGAGTGAGATCATACAACAAACCATAAGTCAAATTACTCCTTTCACATAAGCTACTTCCTCCAGTCCCAAAAACTTCTGTATTTCAAGTTTCATTACATCAGACAACCAAACAAACATGTACCTACATTTTTCCTCAGTCTTATTCCCATTGCTAGTGAACAAAGAGCAAGGCACAGCCCTGTCTCAGCTGTGGACTGCTGCGGGTACCCCCCCATAGTGTTGTGCTCAGGATGAAGACAAGCAAAGGGATATCTTGTTTTGCATTTTGATGATGAGTGTTGGTGCTTGGAGCTGGCAGCATTCATTTGTTTGGAATTAAAGGAGCAATGTTACAGTTGTGCTTTTCAATTTGCTTTAATTTCCAAAGCTTCCAGGTTTTCTGATAGAGGCAGAGACCTATGTCTGGCAAGTGAAGCCCTTGAACAATAGGTTTATTCCACTGACTTGTTTTCTGCTGGCCTGGTAGGCAGAAAACCACCAGTGCAGTGCAGAGCGGCAGAGAAACCACAACCTGACATTTACTGGCAAACAGAATAATAAAAGTGCACTGAGAATGAAACTCTTCAAACACACAATGTTTAACTGAGTTCAGCACAGAGGCAGATTGAAAAACTCACACACCCCTCTCACCGGATTGAAAGGAGAAAAGACAAAATCCCAGCTGCTATCTCAGTTGGTTCATGCTTTTGATGGTTTCCCATGTGGGTTTCTTCACCTTTTCTTTCTGGGTTTCCTGTATAAGAGACATGGACGTAGTGGAGTATGTCGAGAAAGATGATGAAGGGCCTGAAGCATTTCATCTGTAAGGTGAGGCTGAGAAAGCAGAGACTGCATTATGGAGAAGAGCAGGCTGAGGAGGCATCTTAGCAATGTGTACAAATACCTACAGAGAGGTGCAAAGACGATGGAGCCTGCCTCCATCAGTGCCCAACGACAGGACTGGAGGCAATGAGCACAGAGTGAAACACAGGAGACTCAGCCTGAACACCAAGAAAGACTTTTCACTGTGAGAGTGACTGAATGCTGGTGCAGGTTGCCCTGATAGGTGGTGGAGTCTCCATCCTTGGAGATACTCAAAAGCCATCTGGACATGGTCCTTGGCATCAAGTCCCACTCCTGGCTCTGCACTGGACTATCCTCAAGAATTGCACTGTGTGCCTGAAAGCATCATCCAAATGCTTCTTGGACAATGAGAAAATAAAAATGTAAAAACCCCACCAAAATATACAAAAATAAACAAAGTTCCCTCTCTCTTCTGGTGTTGTGCAGTGCTTTATGAGGAATAAACCACCTCTGAACTATTCCCATGCCTGTGAAAGAGGAAGGACATCTGCAAAGATCAAGGACAACAGAAATAGGAAGAAGAGAGGGAAGGTAAAAGAGGGGGAAATCTGTGTTCAGTGATGTATTCAAAGGCAGGCCCAGGAAGCGTGCAAGCTAAGGAAACCAGAGTCAGCTTTCAACTTGTATTTTGCCCCCTCTCTTCTGCTGTTTTTTACAGGCAGCACTACAGCCTGAGCTGCAAGAGGACAGCTGAGATTATCCTGGGAGCCCCAGCAGAGAACTGGAGAACTACCTTTTCTTAAGTAGGTGACAGAATAACTGTAAAGCAGTGTCCTGCATGCTGCCTTTGAGCAGTCTCCCCAGGGAGGCTTGTAATGGTGGGATAATGGGAGCTGGTGTGGCAGGGGCACTGCACAGCTGCCCACAGAGCACTGGTGCCCCAGCTACCCCTGCTCCACAAATCACTGCAAGAAGAGGAACCCATCAAGGCTTCCCCCTTTCCTCTGCTGAGTGTGTGGGAGCACCAGTGAACTGCAGCCCCTGCACCAGTGCTTTGTGTGAGAGAGATGAGGGGAGGGAGGGAACCCTGAGCACACTTGGCTCAGAATCATGTACCACATATTTCCATGTGCAGTCATCCGGGTCCTGCACACACATGCACATAGGCATGAACAAATGCACACCTTCCCACTGTCCACTGTCATAAATACCACTCACAGCTACTCAACCTCTACTAGAGCGTGATACTACCCTTTTGACAGGAAGTTTATTACAGATTAATGATAGAGACTTCTCTGTCACGTAATTTGGACCACTAAGAAGAGATAAAACTCTTTTTAAAGATATATTTTGCATGAATAGTGCTTTTTCTGTGCTTAAAATACCCAAAATTTAATACCTATATATGGTATTTGGTAAACATATGCATTTGGCTTTATATAAAGTTAGAATTTTAAGATGTTAAACACTTAGAAGATCTGAAATAATCTTAAAATTCAGAATAAACATTATAACACAGCAAGAAGAAGCAGAAAGACAATCTAAAAGTCAGAGAAAAGTGTTAAATCCAGCACAAGGATGGGCAGGTCCTGACAGAAACAAGAACACGTCTCAGATTGTTACACCAGGGTCGAGCCCTCAGTAACAGATGGCTGTAGTGAGTGCTCTGAAGTCTTGTTGCATTTCCAAACATTTCTGGCACCTCTCTGCAGATGAATCAGTAACTTGGAGAGCATGCTGGACATATGCAAGGACCACCCTCTGAAGGCCAAGCCCAGGGACAACTAGCTCATGCCATTTGCAATTACCAAATACCACATAATTTGCAATTTGCCCAAGCCCCCATATTTTTATTCAATTAGAACTGTGAAACCAGCACAAACTCCCAGTAGATCCAAAATATTAAGGAGTTCAAGAAGACAAATGTGCATGTTCTAGTTGCCTTCCTCTAGCACATGCCACAAGATGACACGTGACAACATGCAGTGTCACACACTCTGGACCTCTGTATGAGACTGGCAATGAGTCAAAGCTGCCAAAGCTGTCAGTCCTTCCTCTCTCTACATAGGAGGGTCAGTGTCTGCTGTGCATGGTGCCCCTAGTACCTTGGAGCAGAAACTGGACCCTGGCCCCACTGAGCAGTGACTTCCAGCCAACCTGGCCACCCAGCCCCACATCACAGAGGCTTCTGAACAGCCTCAGGAAACCTTGTACAGAGAAAAAAGTCCTTTTTTTTCAGCATTTACCAGACCGGCACAATGACTCTTAGGCAGGAGGTCTGGAAGTCGGTAGTCAAAGGGTGTTTGCAACCTGGGTTTGAGGGCTGTAGCTCACTTCTTCCTCTTCTTGGGAAAGCACAGTGCCAGCTGCACTGTGGGAAGTGCTTCCCATGCCACTGCTTTCTCCCACTGGTTTTGCCCATTCTGGATATTATTCCTACCCCTCATGTTGGTCAAATTCAGCCACCGGCTAGCAGATCTCCTAGGTGTTTCCAGAGCTGCAATTTCCTGCAGTTAGGTCAAAATTCTATCTAGACCTTTCCAGATAGACTTTTTTAACTCCTCAGGGCCAGAAAGTTTTTCTTTGGAGCTTTATCTTTACTTAGACCTTTGGAGGGATTTGAGGAAAATAGGAAATTTCAGGACTTCTAGAAAACAGCAGTTTTACCAGTTCCTCTCCAAAATAGATATGCTTTTGTTTCTCTTTTAAAGTGAAGCCATTTGCTAAATTACTTACTGCATTGATTTTTATGCATGCTCATTACTTCACAGGAAGAAATCTTGGGAAGAAAAACGGCAAGGAGTCTGAAGTATTTCCTCTCTTACGAACCGGCAAAAGCACAACTGTGATTTGACATGCAGATAAAAATACTAACATTCCATTTCTATACCAAGGCCTCTCAGGTCACCAATGCTACGATGGTTGCACCGTTAGAAAATGGTACCACCTACAATTTTTCCATAGCCATTTCCCGCAAGCAAGCCGTGACATATGAATATATGAGAGCAGTTTGCAGAGGTGGGCTGATGCAGTAAAAGGCAGGCTGCCTGCCTGTCCCCATACAGCCCAAAGGCCTTTCTGCAAGCAAAAACCTAGGCTGTTTGATGGAACATGGTTGTGTCTGCCTGAAGTGGTCTAGTGCAGGGTGGGGTGTCAAGAGAAAACAGCCCTCCATCACCATTTGCAGCACAAACTAAAGGGTCAGTTTCTCCATGGTGACAGCTAAAACTGTCAACAAGGTGACTATTAACAGTGCTGAAGAGACAGGAGCAAGAATTCCCAAGATCTGCTTGCAACATGCCCAGGTTTTTCTGCTGAACAAAATCCACAATGCAGCCACAGCCAGAGATATTTTCACTTGGCACATGACTTCTCTCAGGAAGTTTTTGAATGAAAGGCCCCTCTGCCACACAAAATTGTTAAGCCTGTCCCAGGTCATTGTTATGCACCAGTATGCAAGAGTTTCCCTTTGGGCTGCAATTCTGATTTCATGCAGAAGTTCCAGTATTTAGAAGTTTTGTAGTTTTTTTCTCTTTCCTTTCTGCCTTTTTATTTTTCAGTGCATAAGTAGAAACATTCTTTGAAACAATTTCCTTCTAAAATTATCTCTGTTGAGGAATCACACTGCAGGTAGCTTCCATGCCTGCATATTCCACACACTTACTACTTTTATTCCTTGCACAAAGCTTTCATTTATGACTCACCACACTGTAAAACTGTGGTAGAAAGAGGCCAAGGAGTGTTTCAAGACAAATGGCACTAAAGATATTCCTGTGCAGGCTGCTTCCTTTCTCGGAAACAACTATGTTGTAGATTTCCTCTCTTCTTTTCCTTTCTGCTCTATTCAGCAAGGTGAAATCAATCAGTGCTGCTGGCGAAACAAAAATCCAGCAGGCAACAGTGGTGACCAACCACAGACTTGCATCAATTTACATCAGCCAGGTTCACTTCTTAGAGAGCTATTTTTCTTTATGCTGGAACCAGATCTGACCTCCCACTCCTTTTTCAGGCCTTTACAATGGAGGGGACCTGAGCTTAGTCATTTTGCCTTGCTGTGCAGCTGAAACAGTCCTACTGTGACAGTAAAAATCTCTCATACTGAGAAAATATTGGCCTGTTTGTCCTGGCTGACTGTTGTGGGAGTTGTAAAACCTACTGCTAGAACCTTTGACTAGTGCTCAGTAGGTAAATCAGGGATGGGCAAGCAACACATTTGCCCACTGGCAGAAGGTCTATCTCACAGAATTGCTATCTGTGAGTACAGATGGCTCTGGGACACTGCCACATACACGTGAGTTTACTGGTCTTTAACCCTCTTCTGATAACCAACATTCCTGGGATGTGAGGTGCTGCCCTCCAGGTGCCAGTCCAATTGTTATATTGGGAGAACACACATGGAAAATATTTGCTTCACACGGCTACACCTGAGATCCAGTCCATGGTCAAACACTGTCTCTCCTGGTGTTGATAATTTGCTATTTCTTCTGGCATTTGCAACCAGTTTTCATGCTCCAAAATACAAGTCTAAAATGACTGAGAAAACCTGCAATCTGATCAGCAGAGAGGTGTGAACCTTCCCTCCAGCATGATGGATTACAAGCTCTGGTCACTTCTCTGGAGACATACGGAGCTTTAGAGGAACTGGACTTGCACAAAACAGATGTGTTATCTGGCAGTGGGTTGGATTAAGCTGATAAGTATTGCTATTTCCTATCCAGACGGCAAGGAGGGGATGAGTAATGTGTACACAACAAGAGCAGCTGGGCAGAGGATGTTGTTCATGTGCTTCTCCTAACTGGCAGCACTGACAAATCTTGGATTACGGCTACAAGCATAATTCTCTTCAGAATGCTTCAGAAAGCCCCGTGTTCTGGAAACTGCATTACCTTGTAGTAAAAAAAAAAAAAAAAAAGAAAAGAAAAAGAAGAAGAAAACAGATCTCTATGGTATTCAGCATGTGCCAATTGAATAACCAGCACTGCTGTGCAATGCCACAGCACCATTTGCTGTGAGGAGATTGTTTTTCCCGCCTGACCTCACAGCAGAGATTTCCAAGAGCACAAAAAAGTGAAGAAGTTTTCATGAGGGTGACTAACAGATTTACTCCCCTCAATAGGAGAGGCCCATGAACCATGATCTCTGGAGAGTGGGTATGTGGTTTTGGGAGCATGCTGCACCACAAATGGGGCCCTGGGCAGCACAGCACCACTGGCAGCTGTGAAGGCTGCAGAGGTCTCCATTTCATGTCCCCAGATGACCAGAGCTAGCCATAGGGCACACAGAATAAGGAACAGAGTACTCTCTGATGAAAGGATTCAAGTTGCTCCAAACCTTTGCCCTCAGGGTCCTGCCCTCTGTGTGGACACAAGACAGTTGTCTCTGTCTGCACTCCAGATTCAGCAATGTTTTTAGGCTACAGCTCATCTCTCAGGTGTTGCCCACACCTCCTGCAGGCTGCCCCACAAATCCTGAAGGTGCTGCCTGGACCCTGCAGGGACATGCAAGACCCCCTGACACATCTCAGACGGCTGGTGCTGCGCAGGCTGTAGGGACCTGGTGCTGAATTGGCATTTCCTGGGTAGCAAAGAGATCTCAGCAGCGTTAGCTCCTTGGATAAATGGAAACCTAATTATACAACCTTACACTGGTTCCCAAGGACACAACAGGGCTGGCAGCACCTCTTGCACTGGCAGTACCAGCTACACATGATGACTGTGCCAACTCTGCCACTTCTGCCCCTTTGTAGTCCCTCCTCCAGTGTGACAGCACAGTAGCAAAATCCACTCCATGGGCCACAGCAGAGGCTTGACCTGTGCAGTGCCATGAGGGAAAATGGATTATGCTGACTACTTGTTTTCAGTGGCATCACTGATGGAGAGGGATGCTGCAGGGAGCCACTAAACCCTGCTTCCCTGAGCAGTGACAACTCCAGCAGGGTTGAATGAGGACTCGTAAGAATATCCTCCCAAACTACTTCCTTCCAGCCCCAAGAAGGGAAACATATGCTTTTAGGAGTTAGAAAAGGGCCTTCATGTCTCCATTCACTCTCCTTGTTCTTCTCTGAATTTGCCTTAAAGCTTGCTCCCCCAGCTTCTGCCCACAGAAGGCTGCCACCGTAGGAAGTTTGCAGCTAACTGTGTGTATAATGCTATCCCATCCATCCTGGCTCAGTCAGTTGCACTCCCTCTAAGTGAAGGAGTTATTTACCCAGTAGAGGCCTGATCCTGGTGTCAAGTCTGTCTGTTGGCAACAGAAAGAGCCACACTCTGGGACAGCCATCTCCTAGGGAAGGAAGTTGGGAAGGATTAATAACTTAAAGCCAGCACAAGGCATCCTCAGACCTGCCTCTGGCTCAGTGTAATTGGCACGGATTACCAGTTTGCACAACCTGTAGCTATGATTTCTCAGTTTTAGATTGCTCAAGGTTTACAAATAGTTAATTAATGTGGGAGCAGGACACCTGATGAGTGGCTGTTTGCCCTGTGCTGCTCAGAATACACTATCACCCACCCAGCAACTCTCACATCCCCAGAACCACACTGGCCACAGCACCACATGTCCCACAGGCTCCACTTCCCAACGCTGGCTCTTCAGCAAAAGCACATACACAGCATCAGGGCTGTGCTCTTGGCTGAGCAGGGAAAGGGCTGCTAACAAGAAAAACACCAGCATGCAGTGATACTAGAGCAGGCTTTCCAAAAGCATTACATCACAGAGCTGTTCAGCCACCAAAGAAACAAAGAAAAAGGCAAGAGAGCAGTGCTATCTGCAAAGTACATCTAAGTCCAAAAGCTAATTCAAAATCCTTTCATGGGGATCATGAGTAAATACTCAGAATAAAAATAGTACCAAAAACTGCCTAGAAGAAAAACAGCTTAGTACCTGGCATGGGTTAAAAGCACCTTCAGTCTCCATTGGCTCAGGTTATGGCTCTGAGATTGGAGATCAGGAGGAAGTTGCACCCCATGGGTTGTGATGATGCTCAGCAGAGGCTCTGGGTCTTCACAGCATTTACTGGCACATCAGTGAAGCCTCAAGCGGCTGAGCCTGGTCCCTGCTCTTGCAGGGTGCAGCCACCTCAGTGGACACAGAGCAAATACCACAGCAAGGTTTTCTCCCTGCCCCTTGTCCCTGGCATGAATGCAGTGCCATAGTAGGTATGTAGGATTTTGCCATATGTGTTTCCAAGAAAAAAAATGTTCATCTCCTCCTGTGGCAATGTCCAGAGGCTTTGTCTGACTTCGTCAGCATGTGTTACTTTCTATGCATTACTTTTTCAGGACAGACACAAAACTTTGTGCTCTTTCCTGAGCAGGGAACACAGCCTGAAAGAGCAAGTCTAAGGTATGCACACACAATGATGTAAATCTGGAGGAAGTCATTTGCAAAAAAAGAGACATCAGAAAGGCTAGTCTCAATAAGATATAGGTTAGGAAACAGCAATAATAGCAAAAAAGACTAATTCCAAATAACACTGCTGCAAATACCAATACAGACATTCAAACAAGACACAAAGAGGACACATCCACTGCCTTATGCACCATTATGTCAGCCAAACCAGAATAAAGAGGGTGGAAGGTACTAGATTTAAAAATGGCAGCATTTTATACTCTTTCCCTCTCTTTCACACTGGAACAAATGAAGACAATGAGGAATCCAACCCTGTAACTGCTAGATAAATAATAAAGCTTCTCATGAATAGGATGTACCACATAGTGGAAAAATTCAAAGCTAAAAACTGATTTGTTCATGTGTCTGTAATATCTGGTACCCTGCTGAAAGAACACTGTGTTTGAACTAATGGTCTTTTTAGCAAGTAGGAATGCAAACACACTCAGGCAGCACGCAGGTAAGCATGGAAATCTACAATTTTTTTTCATTTATTAAAATAAAACTGTCATATCTTTATTTTAAAATAAAGGGGAGGAAATTAATTATGACCACATTTTTTTTCTATTTACATGCAAAACCTATGATCAAGCAATTACATTTTATATTTATTTAAATTTATTTAAAATATATCCTGCTAAAGACTACAAATGAATTGTTAATATGAAAGTAAATTCACTTAGTTTGAAAGTGTATATAATGCATATAGACAAAATGTGCACAGGGTTAATGTTGCCTAGCTAGCTTAAAGCTAAAACTAATCCAATACACAACTAAAATTCCCACAGCTTAATACATTTTATGACTAAGCTGCTGCTTTAATGGCCAGCCATAAAATCTAAACCACTTAACCCAACACGCAAAACCCAGCATGTGCACTGAAATCTGTGCTAAGCCATTAAAGGCGTTGCAGTCTGAGGGTGTGAGCCTACTGTAGGTTATAGTGGTGCTGATTGCTGCAGTTGCTGCCCTCTGCCAGCCACCAGACCCTTCGCTGGGTCTTACAACTTTCAAGAAACAAGCAAGTACACAAACAAAAAAATCCACCCCAAAACTCCCCCAGACCCAAACCTGACTCCTTCCCCTCCTTTGCAACTGTATTTAGTTTGCTGAAACAGATTTGCAAAGGGTTTATCAATCCCTGCGGCCAGCGCAATGGAGGGGCATTCCATAAGCACCTGACTTCCACAGCCTGTGCCCAAATGCTCCTGTGCCTGGACTGTGGCAGGTGCTCAAATTTCTGCAGTGAAGGATGTGTTTCAAGGCTTACAATTTGCAGTGCCTTGTCAAGCCCATGGCCACTAGAGGACCAGCATGTTTGTTTGTCTAAGCCAAGAGAGCTGCACTTCTCAGGGACACAGGTGCTGGACGCACTGCATCTCCTGGCACTGTCTTTCTGGGTGCCAGGATAGCCAGGCAAAAACACAGAAGACAACAGCTGAATCCTTTGTTTTATCCTCCTACTTGCCTTCGTCACTGCTTCAAAGCATCTCTGGAGCATCCAGGACCCCATTCCAGCAGTCCCTGACTACCCTTACTAGGTTTTAAGCAATGGGTTCTGGCACAGAGGCTGGAGGCACCCTAAGCTCAGCTGAAAGCCATCCTACACGCACCACATCCCCTCAGGCGTGAAGCAGTGGGACAGACTGATGAGTGGCCAGCAGGATGGTGACCATCAAGGCACCACAGCTGCCTCTGCATTTGTCCTCCAGTGAGGAGCAGGTTCATTCCGTATGCAAGTCCTCCGGGAGGGTGCACACCAGCAACACACCCAGGATCAGCTTCTGTGTGAACTGGTGCTTCCTGGAAATGGAGAAGAGCAAAGCTGGAGAGAACCATGTCAGTCCCTGCACCAGGCACAGAGATGAGGAAATGCACCTCACTGGACAGAGAGCAGCAGCCTGTAACTGTACTTGGCTGGGAGAGAAGAAATGGGAAAGAAGAGCAGAGGGAGCAAACCTAGAGGTAAGACAACAGCCATGAGAAACCTAGAAGTAAGATACTGACACTGGAAAGATTGGGCAGGTGAAGGTGGAAACCTAGCCGAGAGACTGGAGGCACTGGGCAAAGAGGAATGGTTATTGTGAAGGACAAGTTGTTGATTCCCTCACCCACACAAGATGACTCATATCTAATATGTAATGAAGGTGCTCAGAGTCTGTGCTCAAATAGATCAAGGATTAACTAAACTCATTCATTTTCTTTTTTCACCCAGTTATTTCAGGAATTAGTGATGCAGCCAGTAGTCACAGCCAATGATTACCATCAGTAATCCATCTGCATTGTTTCCATTTCAGATCGAGAAGGATATACTTTGCTTTTGGTTTAGACTAATAGAATCTTTTTCCCTATTTATACTGAAGTGAAATAACTTTTTTACACAATGCTGATGTACACATGGCAGTCAGGAGGTCATTCTGTCATCCAGAGGGACCTGGTCTGGCTAGAGAAATGGCCCAACAGGAACTTCATGAAGTTCAGCAAGGAGGAGTTCAAAATCCTGAGCCCAGAAGGGAATAGCTGGTGCCTGGGGGCTGACAATCTAGAAAGCAGCTTGGTAGGAAAGTATTTGAAGGTCCTGGTAGACACCAAGTTGAACTTTAGCCAGCAATGTGCCCTTGCCACAGAGAAGGCCAATGGTGTTCTGGGCTGCACAGGAAGGAATGATGACAGCTGGTTGAGGAATGGGATCCTCTCCCACTGCTCAGCACTGGTGAGGTCACAACTCGAGCAAGTCCATGGGAGTGCCACAAGCACGATGAAGGAGCTGAAGAATCTGACATATGTGGAGAAGCTGAGAGAGCTGGGACTGTTCAGTGTGGAGAAGAGAAAGCTCAAGAGCATCTTATCTGCATGTACAAATACCTGGTGAGGGTAAAAGAGATGGAGACAGACTTTTCTCAGTGGTGCACAGTGCCAGGAATAGAGACAATGGACACAAACTGAGACACAGGAGATTGCTTTTGAACTTCCTGAAATACTTTTGCTATGAGAGTAGATGCACAGGACGGCCAGTGAGTTTTTTGTCTGCGTGCTCAAAATCCACCTGGACCTAGTCCTGAGCAACCAGTCTTGAACAGGCCAGGGGGCAAGAAGTTCCTGTGCTGCAAGAATGCTCATAATGTGCTGTTTGGTGCTGTTTGAAGCAGCAATGATTACCAGTCTTCTGCTGAAAATCCAGTATCCTTTTTTACTGAGGAGATTCTTCTGGTAGCACAGATGCTCTTTGATGGGAAGTAGAAATTTCTTTGTCACACGAAGTTTTCTTAGACTAGCATCTTCTGATTCTTTGCCTGTGGATTTGTGGATATCTGTAGAGTAGTTCTCAAGGACACAGAGATAGTAACTAAACAAAGTGAGCTCATCACAAAAGGACTTAAGTAGACCATGCAGGAAAAAACCTTAAGGATCTATCAGCTGGGCATACAAAGGAAAATAGACACTTGTGATTTAGTTGATCTGTGCAAACTCAAGTGGGTAGTGATGCACCTTTCTCCCTGCAAAACAATAGGTTTCAGCTAAGTATGGAGAAGAGCCCAGAAACTGGAAACATTGTTAAGGAGATGTGTAGCAAGGACTGATTTTTACAGGAATACTACAGCAAGACTTTCCAAACAATGTCTTTTTCTCTAAATAAATGCTTAGCAAATAACTTTTTTTTCCCACCCTTTTATTACCACCTTGGCAGAAACTAGTTCCCAAAAAGCGACTGCCAAGCATCAGTGTATCAGACTTGCACCATCTGCACACTGTGGCACACGGAGATAAGGTTCTCCAGCCTGGAAATGAGTATGCCCTCTGATTTTCACCTGTTGCTAACAGCAGGGAGGAGATGGTAAATTTCCCTTGACAGGAGGAAACACATTTATCCACTGATTGCAGTATTGCAGTGCGAGCAAATGGCTCTCACAAGTGCAGCAGACATCAGAAGTGGCTGCAGTGGCTGCAAACCAGATGAAGGCAACAGAGCGCTGAAATGGTAGAGCTTCAGTCCCTTCTGACACTTGCCATCTCCCACCTGGAAAACCAAAGAGAACTGTGTCCAGCCCATATATGACAAGATCAGCTTCCTGGGGACTGAGAAGCTCAAAACATTTCACAGTGTACAAGGGTAAAAATACTCCATGATGTTGGGAGTTATAAATCAGACAAAATCCATGATGCTTTTTTTAGAGGGAAATCTACTGGATTTTGGAGGAAGAAACAAACTTTAGTAAAAAAGGCTCCTTTATTCTCTAAGATACTTTCCTTTAGGATATAATTTGTGTTTAGGCTTGAAAAAACAGCAGGAAATGCTACCTATTCATGAAATGCAAAATAGCATAATTTTGTGGCCAGAAAACTGGCTTCTGTGATCCTGCAAAACAGTTATCGCCACCCATGCCAGCCACTTGAAGGACTTACAGGGCAGTTTCCTCTGGATACCTGTAGTATTTTGACATTGAAAAGCCAATGGGTACATGGCCTCTTGGCATAAGGCTACTGCACAAAAAACAGCCCTGAGACAGACTGCATGGACAAGTGCAGCCCTTCCTTGGTTTATTACTTTGGATGTTTATAAAGAATTGGTCCACTGTTCAACAGCAACAGACTGCCTGAGGTAGAAATGCACCAGCATCTCTGTTAATCACTGGACAGAGGGATGGAAAAGCTAAATTTTACTTCTGATGTTCATTTCAGCTATGTTTTTAAACTAAACAAAATAATCTCTTTAGTCATCACCTGTTGCATACAAAAGCAATCTGTTCAACAGGCAAAGCATGAAAATATTATGCAGTTGTATTCTGGCTGCAGAAAGATTGTTTTTATGTACACACATAAAGATATGAATGTCAAATATGATTGCTGCCTCCCAGCAGAGTTAGTGCATTGCTGACGCACTGTGATGAGATCATTGTTTGTGTCAGTCTGCATACAGAGAAGATACACTTCACATTCACATCACTGCAGGAGGATGCCTGAAACACACCAACTTTTTAAGCTCTAATAAGAGAGTTCCTAGTTCATACTACCAGTGTAGCACTTACAGAGCAACACTCCTTCCAACATCTACCTTCTCCCTGCTTGACACGCTGTGTGCTTTTGGACTCTCCAGCCCCACAGCATCAGCAGAGACCCTTCATGGTACAGTCATCACCATACCATATCCTACCATCCCATCTAAGAGTTAACATTCTCATCTCAAATAAATTCTGTGGCTGCAGACATTCCCAAACATGGGGAAAGTCCAAACCTGCCTGCTCCAGCTGGAGCTCCCTCCCAGCTCAGCCAATGGCCCAACAGTGACAAGTGGTCTCTATCCTACAAATTATCTGCAGGAGGGCAGGCTGAATGCCTCAAGACATTGGAAGCCAAAATAAGGTGGTCTTTGAGAGGTCTATAATTCAAAGACAACAGGTGCAAGCTGCTATGTCTTGCAGAGTGCACTGCAATCCCTGCTGAAATGCTTTCCTCCTTTCCCAGCCATACAACATAACCCCTAAACAGAACATGCTGAAAGCCCCATAAAATTCATGGAAACAGGCTTATTCTAGAGATCTAGCCTTAAGAAATATCTCAGAGGTCTCCAGCCTCTCTCTGACTGAGGACCCTTAAAAACTTCAAAATCTCTCAAGTTTCACCTCTTTTATTCTTTTTGTTACCCAATATGTTGCAGAAGTGGCCAGATTTGCCCATACTTCATTCTGGAGCATCAGTCACAAGCAAATTTACACTGCATTCACTAGTTCTACCTCTCATTGCTGTTATTTCTACTTCCCACATGTTTCTCTCCTTGGGAAAACTCTTTCCTAAAGACCCTCAGGAACAAAACAGTTGCCCCAACAGGGAAGAGCAGAAGCCAGTGAGACAGAACAGAAAGGAGGCAAGTGACAAAAGTATGTGCCTTGCTCAGATTTGGAGGGCTGCCAAGTAAGGAAGCAGAGTTTCTGAATTCTTAGTGGAAGATGCAAAAGTCTGGATGAGTAAAATACTGTTCAAGCTTATAAGTAAAAAGTCCAGGAAGAAAATCACAAGTTCTGAGCTTTCCTCTGTCTGCTTACTGAGACATGAAACAAAACTGGATACTAGACCCAGTGGCTCATGATTTATTTAACTTGTGCTGCTGGCCTTTTATACTAGCAAATCATTAAAGGAAGAATAGGTTTGTCAAATTCAAGACTTCTTATGAGGTTTCATTTTGCCATTAGTACATACATATCTATATGTAAGAGTTCACACATAAAAAGGTATGCACATATACGTTTATCTATATTGTGTGTGTATATGCAATAGGAAAACAAAAATTATATGTGCAGATTCCCCCAAAAGTTTCATAGCTTCTTTCTATTTTCTCATTTCTGTAAGGTTAAGGAGTCACTTCTGAATGTGTTACTGCATGTTACATGTGCACTCTACAGGCCTGGTGTAGTCTCAGCACCTCTCCCAGCATTTGGTATCAGAGGAAAGGCAAAGTTACTGCCTTTACTGTTCAACGTGTAAAAATACACTCTTGCAGGCACCAGGCAAGCCTTAAAAGAAGAAAAGCTATCCATCATACAGTAAAGGCAAGGGGGAGGGCTAACAGAGCTTTAAATTGGCTTGGGCTCACTTCCACCCTGTGAGCAGATCTAAGTTTAACACAGGCCCAGAGGATGCAAAGTCAAGAATAATAATTCACTTCATGTCAAAGCCCAGTGAAGAGATTTCTTTTGACAGCTCCTGCTTTGTGCTCCCAGTGAATTTACTAGCTTCCTGCACAGGCGCATGAGCCTGACCTCTCCCATTCACCCACAAATTGGCTACGTGTAAGATGGCCATTAATTCCAGCTGGCACAATGGGTTTGGCTCAGGCCCTTCCTTCCTCTCTGAAACTGGCAAAAAGTGTTGGGGAAATGTGTGGAGGGATGAGACAGAAAGAAGAAGCAATCCATAAACTTCCAGTGCAGGGCTCCCTGGTCTGCATTTCTTAACTGAGCATCTGCAGTCATACCAACAATTAGGCAAAAATCATTCGATCTGATTCAGATCAAGGAGAAGAGGCACATTCTCCCCAGAAGCACCAACCACACATAAGCAGCAGTCTATTCTTGATCAGATGAGAATTCAAGAAATAAAGCATTTCAAAAGCTGTGTTGGAAAGCACTGGAAATACTTTACTTTTTACAGTCTCTTAGGCTACAGGATTAAAGTGGCTGGTTATTTTAACCTTGGCTAAGTGTGAAGATGGGCAACATAAACCTCTCCCACTTTAAAGGGTTGTTAGACACCTGTCCTTTCAGATACACTGTGCAGGGCTACAGCATGGTTAGAACATTTGCAGGACACTACCCTAGAACTGCCTTTGAAAAGGAAATTCACTGGTCACAACCTTGCAAGGTTATAGCAGAACATCAGCAAAGCCTTAGGATCCACAAGACTGGCTGGTAGGCTTATACTTAATGTTGGATTTGTAGGGAGAACTGGACACTGATTTCACGTAGGACTTAAAATTGAGAACACCTGTCATTAGAAACTGCTACAAAGAAGCATTTAGGGACCTGCCAAATTAGCAAGAGCAGAATGTGGTGAATTTAACCATACGAAACATTCTCAATTGTGTGACAGCTGGCAATTGAAAGAGGTTTGTGCAGTGCACGAGAAGTAACAGCCTTTCAAGCAGTCCACCTCTTAAGACTCAGAACTTACAGGATGCACAAAGCCAGCAGGGTTTGGCTCTGTGGTTAGTGGTTTCTTTAGTTGTGGTGGTTTTGGTTTGTTTTGTTTGTTTGTCTGGTGGGGGATACTTGATTGTTTGTTGTGTTTTGGGTTGGTTTGTTTTCATGAGTTTTTTTGTTAAAAGTACATCCCAGGACCCTGATTTCAATTACAGTGCAGTTTTACAACACTAACATAAGAATCTTGCATATATTCTCTGAAGCCAACATAAAAGCAGAGATGACTTTGTGAAAGGAAATTCTCATCTGCCCAGATAACTGCATTATAACACAGATTTTAGTTTGAGATAAGGAAAAAAACTTTATGTAAACCTGTACATTGAATCTCAATATCCAAGTTGTAGACAATTCAGTATAATCTGACCACTGGTTTAAAACTAACACATTCTCAGACACAAAAGAAGGATTAAGTTTGAAATTATTGCCATTCTATACAGTGCCATTCTCTCTTCCAAGTGTTATTTATACAAGCATAGACACTATTTAAGCTGAAATCTTTTTCTATAACTATTAAAAGTGTATCTATTGCCATATAAAATTTTAGTCTTCCTTGGCCCCAATAGCCACCATCAGTATCAGAGCTGTTGGGGAACCAGTTCAGTTCAGTAACAGCTAGAGCTCAAACTCACCTTAAAATTAGATGACCAGAAATTAGGTGTGAGACTTAGAAGCTTTTAAGATTAATGAAACAGCTTCCAGAAGTGATTTCTAAAAACAGATGGTTAGAGACAGGTTTTTCCAGCTGTCAAAACAGACTTGAGAAGAAATGCAGGTAGCCAGCACTCAGCAGGAAACAGGAGAGTGGCAAAAGGAATTCAAGTGAGAAAGACTTCAACTGAAAGTGCAGAATAAAATGACAACATTATTTAACAGTAGGCAGGAAAGTAATAAAAGGACTGAAGAAAGAGGATTTAAGTACTGTGCTGTGTGGCTGCAAATGTACTGAGCACAAAATACACTCAGGAACATTTAAGTTTCTATAAATAATTTTCAAGTTATTCCAGCAGTGTTTGTTTATGCCAAGCATCCAGGATTCCAACAACTCCTTCATAAACACAGTCTCTTACTAAGTTTCACATGATCTTCATAAATGATAGGGAAGGGAAAAAATAGCCAAGTTAGATGGCAGAGCAAGTTCAGAGTGCTTTCAAGTTAGTGTACCTGAAAGCAAAGGATCAACATTACTTCTCAATGTCAACATGTTTTATGGCAAAGGGATCATCTCTAAAATCTCCATCTAGGCTGGTTACAACAGATATGGAACTAGGCTGTTCACTTGTAAAATTTTTGTACACTGAAGTTATTCTAAAAAATGAAGGATAACTCAAGATCAATTTAACATGAGTTAATTATAGTCAAATATAAAATCCAAAAGAGATGGTGTAGTTGTAAAAAAACCTCAAAAGAAAGGAACATACCCTTACTGCTGTGAAGTTTGATTAGTAATATAATCTAACAAAACTGTCATAAACTCTTAAAGCTATCACATTATGGCCTCATTGAAAAAAGGAAAAAAGGACTCCAAACAGATTGTATTCAAAATTTATTTTTAAATAAAGGAAAAAACAAGACAATTATTTTAAATAAACATGGTGTATTCTACACAGCTGTAGATCAACGTAACTTTACATTAGCTGTTTATAACTTTTTAAAGTTCTATTGCAGCATTGTCTACAACATTTGACACTGTTGGTTTCCATTTCATCATCAACCAAACAATACCTAAATGAAACCGTTTGCTTAAGTGAAGCTTTATTTTTCATAGCCAAAGATGGCTCTACTAATACCAAAGCACCTGTTAAACAATTATCCCCACCCAGTTTTTTAAACGGAAGTCTGTTCAGCCTTCTTTTTGGTTCTGTTCCATTGCCTGCATAGAAATCAGCATAAAGCTAAGTAGCAAGCTAAGCTTCACTTTAGCAGTGCAATGAATGGCATCAAACTTCATGAAACAAATGAACATACAAACATTGTCAGTAAAATTCAACTATGTCAAAAACAATAAAAAAAAAAGAATGTTTTTGTGGGTCATAACTAGACTAGGTTTCAGTGTAAAACTTTCCTCAGGAAAAGTGCTTCTTCCTGATTCACATGAAAAGAGTGAAGCATGCATCACAAGCCTTTGCTCATACAGAAATGCCCATTAAAAAAGTTCCATGTTACCATAAGGCAAAAGAGATATTAAGGTGGATGAAGCATCTTGGCCCAGAGTATGTTTTACAACAAATACAGACACATTACACTTGTGTAGCATAGGATGGGTAAGGGATTGGCTCAGTAAGATATAAAGTCCATTGTTATAAATACATATCATTATTGCTAATATGCTACACATCATCATCCAACTTTTAAAGCTGCTTTGTTAACATAACCTTGTAATTAGCAGTCCGTGTTCATGGTGACAATATGCTATTCCATATGAAGAAAAGTGAAGCAGCATAAATACAATTATGAAAACAAAAGGCTTATGGAACAGTCTTCCCTAGCTTTGCTGTGGTTTTCTTTTTTTTAATTAAAAAGTGTTCAAAGAAAACAAGTCCAGTTCACCACAAATTAGGAAGTTTCACAATGAGGTTGAAAACCAAGTTACAGGGAACAGGGAAGGGAAAATCATGGCATGCATTATAATCTAGTCCTTTTAGTCATACCACTGGAATACAGAAGTCCAATTTAAAGGCTAGACTAACAGGCAAACAGCCAAGAGTAAACTTAGTTTGATATCTAAATTAAGACTACGGTTTTAATCAGTAACAGCAAACTCACCCAGCCTTTTAATATATTCAACAATATCTACTGCAATTGAATATTTAATTATGACTAGTATAGGTGTGCATGTTCACTTTACAAAGATATTAAATACCTGCATCATGAAATTACATTCTTAAGACATTGTGTAAGAAAATAGCTCATGTGTGAAATGTTTCTGAAATGTATTTCTGCTCCCTTCTACTCCCTTCTATGTCCCACACACACACCCAACACCCCCCACCCCCCACCATGAAAGCATTCACTCACAGGGAAAAACAAACACCCCTTTAAAAAGGATGGAAGTACTGAGGGGATCACCTTGGCTAGTTACAGCACAGTGCTTAACGAGGTTCAAGACAGAACCAGATCAGACCTGGCCAAAAGATGCCCATAATACATGCCTGACCAGTAAATCCTTCCAACTCACTCTTACCATACTCAGTCCACTTTTGGTTACTGCAATGATTAAAGTATTCCCTATATACATATAAACACAAGACTACAGGTTTACTTTAGTTTGTTTTTGCAAAGCATTTTAGTCTTTCTATTCATATTGTTCTGCAGCAACTACAAGAGGTAGGCATAAAACATTTCAGAGCTTCTCTCCCGAGGTCCCATTACTAGCTCAACTTAGTGGGATAGAATAAAAATCAGCTGTACCTCTCTGATTTTACTAGGTACAGCCTTGTGCAATCCAGCTGGAAAATAGCTATGTGAACCCTAGATTCACTAGCCTAGGACACCAAGGAGTAAGAAGCAGTTCATATCCTGGAGGATATTTTTTAAAGAAAGTCTACTGCAGAGCATTTAAATAGAAAGCAGGTGTCAGGACCAATTCTCCCTATTTTTATTTGTACATAGGAGGAAGGTACCATTTGGCCAAGACTACAGATGTATTTTCACAGATGCAAGTGCCATGCAAAAATAAATTAAAAAACAGATACCAAACATACAAGTAATAAAACTACTGAAGGTAGATTTTCTTGAGAGCATATAAACAACTTACAATACTTTTCTTTCCCCCTTTTCTTTTTGACATTCACAGCTACAAATGTCTGGCTATACATCAATAATTTCTTCTGCAGTGCCTCCACAACGTAATCTGTAGCGTCCTGTCCTCCAGCTAATAGTGGGGTCCCACAAAGCAGATAGGAAAATATAAATTGTCATGGATTCTCTGATGAACCAAGCTACTGCATAATCAAGTTTTGAAAAACACAGAGCACCACCCTAGAAATAATAAAAAACAAGGTATTTAATCATACTGATAATTCAAGAGAAATTTTACAATCATTTAGAACTTTTAAAAAATGTCTTATAAAGCTTACTATGCAGATTTACAGATCAATAGCATCCTTCATTAAAACCCAAGAATATTTTCTTGTTCAAGATAAAATTACCCATATTAGATATTTTCTACAGCATTAGGAGAACAAATGCTGTTCTCATTTGTGGCACCTTTCTATATTAGAAGTTTTTTGAGGCCTTGAAAGTAGGTTACAGCTGTTCTCTGTGCCCATTATTAACAAAATGAAGTGAAAAATGTATGTACGAGTACACATACACCTCAACTAATATAAGATAAAGTGACAACTAAAATAAAATAATAAACCCCCCAGAAAACAAAATCCCACAAAGCTTCTGTTCTTGTACTGTCAAAAGAGCTTAGAATTTCTGCATATGTAGGGAAGATTTGGAACATGAATATTAATGAAGCGGACAGATAAGCTTTCAGAGCCTAGTTATAGGCAAGTGCATGTAGAATACGAAATTACTACCAAAACCACTTACTCATTTCATGATACTATAACTGAAGCTGGAAAACTGAGAAGTAACAGGATTGGACCTGTTATTTCCTGCATGTCAAGAGAACTATTTTTTGGTTGTAATTAAGCATAGCTGTTTGCTGAAGTCGATGGCAATAGTAACTTTAGTAACCTCCTGGAAAATGAAGTTACATACCTGAACACCTCTTAGTTGAATGTAGTCAAATATAAACCATGCCAAGCAGTGACACATGAAAAATACCATTATATCCCATCTGAACACGTGATGAGCTGCCCATCCAATAACTAGACTGGCAACAAAGCACTCTGAGATTGGCTCACAAATTATTGTGGCAGGCAACATATTAATTCGTAGTTTGGCCCACCTAGAAAAGACAAACAAATCAGTTTTGACTTTGCATTATTCATTACCTCCTCCTCCCCACCTCACCAAATGAGCCATCATGGTATTTTCTAAAATATTCATTTCATTTAATTAACAACTCTAAATAAAATACTGCAAAAACCCTCCCTTTCAAAGATGCTATGTATAGCATTTAGAAGGTACTAAGGGCAAGGGCATTTTAATTTTTTTTTGAGTACTTGTAACAGTCATACTTCAGTGGAAAGCCAGTGCCTCTCTCCCAGCAGTAACAAGCATGCATCAAGCTGTGCACTGAACTTTAGCACACTGGGCATTAGATCAAATTAGCTTGGAAAATGTATTCCCTCTCATTATCAGGTCATCCCCACCAGAAGAAGGGGGTAGGGATGGGTGGGAGAGGAAGTAAAGATCAAAATCTTACCTGATCATTCTGGACTGAAACTGAGAAATAGAATATGAACCAGAGTTTTGCATTGCAACTTGTGTGGCCATTGCAAATTTCCAACCCCTGAAAAAAGTATTTGTTATTATAAAAATGTGCAAATAAGAGATGCAAAAACCAACTAGATAACAAATACACAAGAATTCTATTAGGCTTGAGAAATTTCTTTGGCATATGTGCCCTACTATTACAACGGGCACAGGCATAAAAAAAAATGTATTCTATCAAGACTCTTCTTTGGAAAAAAAAAGTACTTAAACCAAGTTCTGGAACTTTTCTCTAAAGAAATTGACAATGATATGGCTTAATTATTCCTAAAAGACTTACACTGATAGGACATGTCATTAACATGTCTGGTATACATATGTGAAGCTGACATGAACACCTATACTTACAGTATGTGCCATGTCTTTAAAAAAAAAACCCAAAAAACAAACAAAAAAAGTTTAAACCACACTTAAAGCAAAAAGCTTACTTCAGAATCATCTTACCGGTCAGCTATAGCTTTGGCCATAAAGTAATCTTCAGCAATATACTGTGCAAAAGCTATCAGTCCTCCAGCTTGGTCCAAGACATCCTTCCTCATCAAGCATGACATTCCTGTTACGCACTTAAAGCCAGTTAAGTTGGCTGAAATATATGACCTTGGATGTGAAGTTCCAAAATAGACCTGTCAGAAGAGCAAAAGGCATTTAAAACTCTGTATGTAAGTATACTACACTGACAAGCTTTTCCCCTGAAAACATTGGCAGGGTAAAAAACACTAGATGTGGCCAATTATGATGGTGTGTTTGGAAAAACCTTTAGTAGCATTCTAAGAAACCTAGTGTATCACCAAAACTGAGAAATCTATTGGTGATATTGTCTGTGGTTTTACAAATCTAAAAGGATGTTATAAATCCATATATGGAACTACTGCACTCCATTTCCTATTTAATTTCTAATTTACTGAGGTTTTTCTCAGGGAATATATGCATTAACAATCCATTAAATAACTGGTTAATCACTAGGATTGATATTATGTGGTGATATCTGACAGACGTTCTCTCCTTCCTCCTGTGAAAATTAACTACATTTCTGCATACATGTTCTTAGAAACTTACTATATGATTCTATGGAAGCATAGGTAATTTGTTTACTTAGCACATTTGCAAACAAAAATAGTGAATAAAAAATTTGAATTGTGAGCAGACTTTTTTACAAGATTCAGTAACTTAAAACTAGGAATGACCTACAAAACAACAGAGGGAATGTTAGTGCCTCTCACTATTATTTAGTGTAGACTGCCTTCACACTGGTATAATAACTCATTCAAGAAAAGGCACGCTCATCTTGCAGTATAGTGGATCAGCAGGCAAAAAGCTCTTCCAGGAATACAGAAGCAGGAGTTGTAATTCTTGCTTTAACAAATAGCAGTACAAGGAAATTTGTGCTATAGGTCTCTGCTT
This sequence comes from Eopsaltria australis, assembly GCA_034509425.1. Classification (NCBI taxonomy): domain Eukaryota; kingdom Metazoa; phylum Chordata; class Aves; order Passeriformes; family Petroicidae; genus Eopsaltria; species Eopsaltria australis. Next base: position 71,395 of record JAVTVJ010000765.1, on the reverse strand, counting down.
TTCTCTTGTAAGAGAAAATTCAGACTTTGTATCATAAAAAAAGAAAAAAAAAGAAAGAAAAAAAACCATAAAGCATCCCTCATTTAGAGCAATGATGGAGTACTGAATTTCATTGCACTTAGATTTCTCACATTTCTGTCTTTCATGCCTATCAGTTAGCCTTGGCACCAAAATGCCTTATACATGCCCGCTCCAAATAAAAATTGAGTAAATTACATGCCTTGAGACATAAGGACCAAAAAAGCAAACTCAACCTATTCATTCTACCAAAGAGAACTTAGTGAGAAAGAGGAGAGGTGAGAATAGGACAAAATGAGTGATATGAAGATGGTGGATAGGAATCAACTTTTCACTTTCTCTTTCACTGCAATTATTATGAGACATGAAATAGCACTACAGAAGAACAAGTTATCTTAGTGAACCAGATAACAGATCCTGTAACAGACAGATCTACGCAACTTCCTGGTAAAGAAAAGTACAGGTGCTAAAAATTTATATGGACTCCAAAAAAGAATGGACAAGTTCATTTAAGAAATCTGTTCTTACTAAAATACTATTATATTAAGGATTAGTAAATATACAAGTCCTACTCAGGAAGTCTCTTAGTTGAAAATTACAGAACACTGAGGCAGTATCACAGGAAAACAGGATATAAGCCTAGCTTTTCTTCTACTTTCCTCAAAGGCTCTGCTTGTAAATCCTACTGGAAATAAGATACTGCATGAGCTGGACTTAGCTTTGACTTGTCATGGCCATTTTTGTGTGCTTTTTCAGATATCAAAATGGAATTAATTAGTCCTTTCTGACTAAAGCACTAGAAAGCATTCATCCACCCAATTCTTCAGTTTTTTAACAATTTTAAATATAAAATCCAGAAAGTGTGTCCTGTAATCTTTATTGTTCATATTGTAAACTTAAATATTGAATCAACAGACAGAGCACCACAGAGGAATTTTGGAGCATTTAGAAGTTGTCCTAGTTACCTGAGTTTGAAATGTGATTGCAGCTGAAAATAAACATTTCCTCACTCACAAAGTACAAGAGGCACAATACAGCTTTCACTCAGCAAGGTTTTGCAAGCAAAAAAGAATAAAACAAAATCCCCCCCACAGCATTGTGCTCACCTGCTCAAGGGTAGCAGCAAAGCCCTGTCTGTCTGCAACATAGGGAAGCCCATGGACCAAGCCCACCTTTTCAGTCATCTGATTGGCCATATCTGTCAGTGTGTCTGGTGTTACTAAGTGACAAACGAAAAAGTGACGCTTGATGGAGCAATTCGTCATTAGCAGGCTACTGCAGCGAGACACTAATTCTCATTTTATTACCAGCATAAAGAGTACATATGCTTTGACACATAGTATTTTATGAAAACAGTTTCAGAAAAACAGTATTCAGAAAACACGTTGTGATTAAAAATTATGATTAACAACAAGTAAAATAGAAGCAGTTTGAATAGTATTTTTAAAAGGTATTTTCTCCTTTCATTGGAGGTTATTCTTTTTATTCCACGAAAACATTTTTTTCAGACTTTTAACTTCAATTTCTGCTTATATTCTTAGTTAAAATAGTCTCCAAAATCTGCTTGCTTATGGTGAATAAGCACAGTTTAACAGTCAGCACACACACGCCTACCTCTGATTCCACTATCACAAATCCATATGAGATCATATTTGGCAACTTCATAGCCAGGCATTAAGTTATTAATCTTGGGGTTGATGCCAACCTTCTTGCCACCTAAAAAATACAAACATCATACAAAATTAATGTATGGGGGGGGTTTGGAATTCAGATTCAATACCCAAAATTTTTAAATATATGAACTGAAGAAGAGTAAATGTTTACATACCAATTCTTAAAGTCCACTCTTACACAAAATGTTTACATTTTAAGTATACCTTCAATTCTATATTTTATAATTGGAAAATTAAAAGGAAAAGATAATCAAATGCCTTCTTAAAATGGCAGGGTAGAAGGATTAAGGTAGTTAAAGGAACAGTAGAACTATAAAGCTTATTACTACATTCTTGTAAGGCAAACATTATTCATCTCTTATTTCTTAAGACTATGATTACGAAGATTATATTCTACAGTAATTTCAGCAGAAAAATAAAAAAGGAGCAGAATAAAGTGAGACACACTCCTTTACATCCAGCTGACAGACATGGTCAAGTTTGTTTTATAGCAGAGAAAAAAAAAAACAACTACATTTTACTACCATGTTCTAGTGCCTTCTTCCTCCACTAATTCAAATATAAAGTGAAGAAAGAGCCATACACCCTAAGCAGATGAAAAAGTATTTTTGCAGGACCTCGAGCTCAAATACAGCCACAACTGAGTCACTTCCTGCACATTTAGTTCAGTTCAGGATTTAAACAGTTGCTTTAAAATTAGGAGGAAAAATTGCAGGGGGTTACCCAAATCATTCTTCCTAAAGTTTTCTTGGACTGATGCCACACACTGTGACTACAAACTTACTTTTTACTGCAAACTGGGGATTAAGCTACAGAAGCAACATGGGTTGAACAAGACAACTATTTATTTCTTTAAGTCCATATACATACGGAGTATTCAACTCCATTATAGACTACTCTATATGGAGCTGAAGACCTATCATTTTACAAGTAAGAGTCCCACCTTCAAGTTGCACTGCTTACCTATAAACAGTCTAGCATCAACATTTGGGTATTTGCCAAGGAGCTTTTTGCACACATCAATAGCTGGATCATCATGATCTTGTACACAGAGTAGTACTTCATACTAGTAAAAACAAAAATGTATACACTCACATATATATTTACATACATACAGCTAATATCCATATGGTCTACGAAACAAAGCTTAATAGCCTAGTAAGCTAAAAAAATAAAGAGTGCTGTTATAGAATTAAAAAACAATCAAAGGGGTTGTTTTACAGCTAAATGAGTCTAGTTTTTTAATGCACAGCCAAGCACTTGTGAAAGAAAGAACCAAGGCTGTATGTTAATGAACTCTTTTACTGATGAACATTACTTCTGCTGTAATTAAAGGGTTTCTATTAGTCATCAAAAACAATGTTCTGGTGCACATGGTAAAATTTTTGTTTCCACTTCCATTTTTGTTCACATATGAATCTTAAATCCAATATTACATTCAATTAAATGATAGCACCTGAAATATTAAAGAATGTGGTTATGATACACTATGACTGCATACCTCTGAACTACATCTTTCATTCCTTTACTTTGTAGATACATATGCAGAAGAGAGTTGGAAGACAACCCACAGAGACCAGTATATGTACATATGTACATTAATTACACAACAAAGTTCAGGAATATGTATATATATATATGTCTGCATTTTTCTCATTAATAGAATAATGGTTGAAAAAACAACAAGTGGTAAGGGAAAACTGTAGCTGCTGCATGCTTACACAAACTAGTGAAGTCACAAGTGGGTGAAGAAATAAGAATCATTCAACACTGAGGCAGCTTTGCAAGCTTTGATATCTTTGATAAAGGTATTTCTGCTTTTGCAATAACAGTAAATTTGTTAAATACTTCTTACTTGATATAACTTTTTTCTACCCTGTTAAAGTTAGAGCTATTAAAGCTCCAATATAAAGACTAAAATACAGAAAATGCAAACTTCTGATCAAGATACCCAGAAGCCATTTTTACAGTCCAAGACTGAAAAACTCAATCACAACAAGAAACTATTTTCTTGGACCACATTTGCACAACTAGAAATCAAAGCAGTTCTTATTCTCCCTCATACTATTTTATCACCTCTTTAAACTTAGTTTTTGCTTAAGTAGTTTAGTGAAAATAATCTGAATTCTTCAAGCTCCCTATTGGCTCTATGATGACAATTTCTGATGTTCTTGTTCAATAAGGGGTATTACATACAACAGAAGATATTAAGTTTTATATATATATATATATATACTTCCAATAAAAATGGTATTGTCATACACAAAAGCCTGAACTACACTAACTGCATTCAGAACATTGTGGAAATTTAAAATCATGAACCACTAAATGGGAGTTAAGATTTGTTCTAGCACTACAAACTAACAGTCAAATATTTCTGTCTCTCAGAATGCAAACTCAAAGTAAATCTGGCTGAAGAGCAAGCAGTGTTTGATTTGTACCATCTTCCAGCATGGAAAACAGATTTTAAACAGTAAAAGAGCTGTCTCATTAAGCAGACAGGTCCTCTCATCACAACAGAATCTTGACAGCATGAACACCATAGAAATAAACAACTGAAGAAATTAGTTTTTTACAGCACATTAAATTAAATTTGCAAAATAAAACTGGTTTTCCTAGTCATGATATAATTTATCTTCAACAGTAGCAATGACACTTCTATATCCATATTCTCCAAGAAATTCAACCAGAAGTAAACCAGATATTACAGACTCTAATATTTGAAAAGAGAAAAATTCAAAACCAATGGCCTTTGTGTGCAGTAGCAAAGTAAAAAACTAGAATATATATGATAAAAGTAGAACAAATACAAAGATGCTTATCTACGCAAACATTACCATCAGGCTTATTTGAATTTAACATGAATAGAAAAAACTTTTGCAAAATTACAATATGAACAGTAGGAGAACTCTCCACTGATAAAAATACTATGTATAAGTCCTGCAGTTTTGAGATGGTGTAACTAACTGGATTCCATTCAAGAGAAGTATATTTCATGCATGGAGTATCACAGAAAAGGATCATGATCACTGCAGGCTGAATTCAGCTTCACTGGAAAAAGTTTCAGATTAATCTTTCATAATAACTTTTCATTGCACAGGTGAACTTTGAATACCAGATAATAGTGTCGTTCTATTTTTTGCAGTCAATCTCTTAAAGTAGTTCTGCACGGTAACTATAAAAAGTTTTTTCTGACAGTTTGGGAACCTTGCTTGTACTCTCTAATCTGTGCTGCAGTAAACAGAAGCATTCACATATGCATTTTCACTCTCCTTGGAAAAAATATTATTATCTACTATTATTATCTACTATTATCTGAAACTCAGATTTGTGTGGAGCAGCAACATTTTAAGATTATTATCCACATGTTTTCAGAACTAAGGATCAAGACTACCTCTTGCAAAGCAAAATCCAGCACAACCATTTTTTTAATTATTAAACAAGTTTTATTTGTAGTCAAATGCTTCAGCTGCATAATGTTTTGATGTTCATTATAGGTCATACAACAGCTTAACATATTGCTGAAGATTCTTTGCACTGTTTGCAATATTGGCATACGCAGCATGCCTCAAGCATGCTTTAAAATGTGCTTGACCACACTTTATTGCACTTTGTTGAGTTGAAAGGATTCGTATGTTCATGTCTGAAGCTTTTCAAAAGGCCCAAAGCTTCATTGCAAAAAAAATTTCCAGCTTCTGATTAGTTCCAAATGCTAGGGATTTTTATTTGTTTTACCTTGCCTACTCAGGTGTCAGCTTAAGGCTCTCAGAATACAGAAACAAAACTTGCTGTACAGTTTACACAAACCTTTGACCATTTCCAATTGAGGCAGCAGTGTCAGATGCAGTTTTGACAACAATTGAGAAAAGAGGAGTATTTTTATTAAAGCTAAATTTCAAATTTCAGAATTCAGCAGACACAAATACAGTAAAAAATATATTCCTTTTCCCATCCACAAGAGCATACTTCAAATACTGAATGATACAGCAAACATTTGCAGACTTCCTTTAAGCTCTTCAGAGCAAGAAGAGCATCTGATATGCTTATCAATTACATTCCTTATCACTTGTATTACAAATTCAAACAGTGCTGAACAGCAAATGTGAACTTTTATTAACTATTTGCTTCCCAACACCAACACATGGTTTAGAGACTACCCTAACCTGAGCAACTTCTTCATTAGATGAGCCATCAGTAAGAACCATCAAAATATTTCAGGCTATCAGTTAAGTGTTCTCTTTTGCAGGATCTCTTACAGAGCAGCAGTAAACTGAGTAGGATTCCTTGCCTCTCAAGTGATCCTTTACAGCAGTATGAAACACTTAAATCTATAAACACCACAATACAGGAATAAGGATTAAGCAAATGTGTAGAGTATGTTTCATCCCTAAGCCTTGGATATGTTCCTCAACAGACAGCTTTTTAAAAAGGAGTAAGTTTTGACTGCAACATGTAAAATATGTAATCACACATTTTCTGCAGAAGGAAGAACAATCCAAGACAAGCAAGCAGCGTAGGTCCCATCCAAGCTTTTTATATGACTTTTTGAGGGATAGGAGGCAAAAAAAGACACTAAATAATATACATACTTTTGGATAATCCAGCTCAAAGAAGGTTTCTAGGTTGTTGATCAGGTTAGGATCCACACCTTTCAACGGCTTTAGAAGTGAAACACCAGGAAGCTTACTATATGGCTGTTTGTCTGTGGCTTTCTTGTTGAGGTGGAGGCGTCTGTAATGAGAAGTAGCATATAACACCACTTAAGAAAATATACTAGAGAGACATTCAGAATACAGTCAGAACTATGGAAGCTTGGGAGTTAAAATTGCTACAGAAATAATTAAACCTAGTTGTTGAAAAAAATAGCTATTTTTCTATCCAATAGTTGATGTCAACGGTCGATGTTGAAGGCAATGCCTAAAAAAACCTTAACATGACATGTAGTTTACACAGGAATGTAGTTTACATTCAGCTTTATTTAACTTATTAAATATTTCAGATTAATGCATTTTGGGCAATAGGAATATGACCTTTTTTCAAACTGCAGCAGAGACAAGATTTTTTTCTGCCTTCCTCCACAGCATTAAAACTCACAGTATCATAACAAAACAATCATAAAAACCAATTTAGTGTAAACAGGGCAAAAAGCAAAAAGCTCGGGTGCTTTTTCCTACAGTAAGTTATGCCAAATTTAAAGTAAACTGAAAGCACACGGGGAAACAGTTGATTCTACTGATCAATTTCTTAACAACTCCAAGAAAAGATTAAGGATCAATTAACTGCAATATTAAAATCCTGACAGCAGGCTGGGTCAGAATCATAGATAAACTTTTATACACAATTTCAAACAGTAAATGGGATTAAAGCAATGAATCAGAATTGTTTAGGTTTTGACATTTAATATCATCAAGTCACACTGTTAACCTAGCACTACCAAGTCCACAATTAAAACAAGTCCCTAACTGCCACATTGAATACATAAAATATGTTGGCAATAATGTCACAACTCACTAAAATGAATGTTTAATCCTACAGTCCTGCATAAATGAAGACAAAATTGAATTCCGAAAGATTGACGGGAGACTGAATGGATTGTTGGAGACTGAATGTTACAATTTATGGCTAAAACATCTTCATGAAGGACTTCTGCTTATATAGCAAAGCTGTATTACAAAAGCTGCAGAGAAGACCATGATACCCTGAACAGGCCTTCTGCCTGAGACCCTGAACTGCTCGCTGCTGGAGAAAAGATGCAGTAAACACAGGACTGCTGGTTTTGAGTCCAGGCCTGGGCACTGCAGAGGTAAATTGAAATAGACTTGCTGAGCATTTAACTGCCAAAGGATAGTCAGACCAAAGAAAAAAAAAAAAAACAGTAATTCAGACAGCTACCCCAGGCAGAAATTTTCCTAGCAATGCTCACAAACGTAACAGGAAATAGGGCCTTCAGTGCCAATAAAAAGGGAGAGTCTCAAGAATGCAACTTTGACCAGGAGGGTCAAAAAACAGATAATGCAAGGGAGAAAAAAAAAAGTGCAGCAATGCACAGAGCTTTGTACAGCAACAAAAGCCGTGACAAACAGGAAATGCTAGAAGGAAGTGTCAGAGTAGTAAGTTGTAAAGACAGCTCTGAGGCAGGACTGTGATAAATGAGCATAAAGTGATAAAACTGCAGACTCTTGCGTGGCAACACATTACCCACCATGCCAACACAGTATTATGTGGGTGATTGAATTACAGTAAGAGAAGCCTACAAACTGTGCAACAGAGAGAAACCTTGCAAAACCCACAAATAAGACATGCAGCATTATCACAATCTATTCAGCTCTGAAGCACCGTACAGTTTTGACAGCAAGTGGCAAGACTGTCCCTAACATTCTATTTCAGTAAGACTCCAGTTCATGTGCTATTCATAACACTGCACGAACGTGGCAGCCTGCCCTTCTGAAAGCACTGAGGTATTGTGACACCGAAGTAATTGCTGTGCCCTGTTAGAGTCCACGTGGCAAACAGCAAATTAACAGTAAACCAGATCATTTTACGCTGAGAACTATTTGTGAAGTGGCATATTCTGAAAAATAATTAAAGTTACAATTGAAAACCTAGCAAAGAACCAGGACAGCCATTAAAAAGCCACAGTATTGTAATTCAGGCTAACATTTAACATGAAAGACAAAATAATAGACTGTTGATGCAAGTACATTTTAAGTGAATCTGCTACAGTACACGTATCAAAGTCTCCAAAGAGAGGTAAGATGAAGCTGGTGTTATTGAGCACTAACCTGTGCTTATGCTGGTTCAGCTCTCTCAGACATACATTGTGATCACAAAGGTCTTAATTTCTACATTACTCTGCATGAATAACATGTACAGTTCAAAATTATAAAGCTAAGCAATCCTTTATCAAAGGCTCAGATCATGTATAGGATAATATATGTTATTTCACATTGTTTAGTCCAAAGCAGTCAAAACTACCAGCAACCTTTACACTCTGAAACAGATGCTGGCAGAGCAGTGTTTGTAAGCACTTCCAGCTAACATGTGTGCAAGTAGCCAGGTTATATTTAAGCACTTTTGCACCCACATCTATTAAATTAATCAGCCTACAGTCCCTAGGTAGTGAAATTAGGATTTTTTTTAATGCAGTCTGGTACTGGTATACATAGATGGGGAAACAAAAAGTAGCCATATGGTAATGGTGTCAAGAGCTGTAGTTTCACTATACAGCATCATGGAAAAGGCACCTGCAAAATTTCCTCTAACTTTGCTGCTTATCACAATAATAATTAACCCACAGATTTCCTGTACCCCAGATTTCCACTCTGCAGAGGAAAAAAAAAGTCTCCAAAGACAAAATCACAACAAGATTCAGGATGAATTCTTGCTAATCTGTACCAAATTATGCAACAACAACAAAAAAGCCAAGGTAACACTTCCTCTCCCCAGCTCGATAAGGGCAGAAGAATATTATCATAGGGTAATTTGGGTTGGAATGCACTCTAGAGATCATCTAGTTCCAATGTGCTGTCACGAGCAGGGACACCTTCCACTAGATTAAGTGGTCCACAGCCCTGTTCAACCTGGCCTTGAATACTTCCAGAGATGGGGCATCCACAGCTTCTCTGGGCAGCCTGTTCAAGTGCCACACCTTCCTCACAGTCAAGAATTTCTTCCCAGTATCTAATCTAACCTACTCCATTAGTTTGAAGCCACTCCCCCTTCTCTTATCACTACATGACCTTGTAAAAAGTCCCTCCCCATCTCTCTTTCTAGCAAAACCAAAAACCTTGCTACAGCAGACAGGCTGTTGGGTCTCTAAGACACACACCTTTTAAATGCAGCTGAAAAAAACCTCAACAGTCCTTATTCACTCATGTCAACCTTCCCTCAGCAGCTACTTTAATTAAAGAACTATCCTGTTGGAGGGTGGTAAGTAAATCTTGATGAGAAATTTGTAACAGATACTTAAATATTGCAAGATGATAAAACAAGATGCAGAAAGTACTGATGACATTCCTTGAAGACTGTAGTTTCACAGGCCATCAAGATAAGGCAGCAGATCATTACTTCTGAAAGGGACTTGTTTTCCTGCTTCTACTTCTGAACTTTTAGTGATCTGAAACATCTCACACAGGTCTTTGTGGAGTGTTGGTCTGCTATGGAAAACAGGACATAAGGTCTCCTCCTGAACAGGAATAAGAGAATGTGAGATTATTCTCCTTTTGGTAACAGAAGGGTAAAAAGGATGAGCTCATCTTATCTTCTTTACTTTACATATTATATATGATTAAATATATCTATCTATATAACTATAAATACAACTATATAGTTAACTATGTATATATGGTTAAAACACTCCCAAAAGTTGGTACCTTTATCCACAGAAGAAAAAAAATTAAATTTGCTACTAGTATACCACACTGGTCAGTGCATTCAATACAATTGAAAAAGACTGGAGGATTTCAAAAAGTATTACAGACAACCCCTAAATTCATTACAGTGTTAACAAGCATCATTGCTTCACCGAGACTAATATTAGAAGACATAAAATCCTACCACCTTTAATGTAATGGTATAAAGACAGCTCCACATAAGAAGTCATAGACAGCTAACAAGTAAGTTTCAGTATCTCACAGCAGTAACTTTTCACACAGTCACCTGATCATTTTAAAACTAAGTAATCAAGAACAGTTTTTATACAGAAATACCACTTCTATATGCAAAATAATGTATGCACAATAATGCCCTTGGGACAATTGGTTACAGGACCAGAACACAAATAGTTTCTCCTCTATCCTTCCAGTTGCAAAGAAAGATGAGAGAACAAACAGCACGGAAGTTCAAGCAGAACACAATACTTGGCTCTGTACCTGGTGTCACCAGCTGAATTTTGGGTTTCTTGATCCATGGCTGGTTTACATGGCACCATGGCCTGCTGGCAACAGATGGAGAAAGGATTTTTGCATAGGTGTTAGCAGGGCTCATTGTAAGAGTTTTAAACTAGATTTAAAGGGGGAAGGGATAAAAATCAGGCACGCTAGAAATAAGCTTGGGGATAGCCTGTCAGTATTTAAGGGACAGTGTGCTAGTGAGGTCCTTCAGTTTGCCATCTCAGTGGAGGTAGGGGATTGAGATCCACATTACAGCAAAGACACAAGGGTTACTGATGCCCTAGAAACCACAGAAGTGTTTGAAAATTGTCACATAGGAAAACCTCACTCCAAAAACAGTGGCAAGATTAATTGTCCAGCTGAAGTGCATCTACACCAATGCATGCAGCATAGGCCACAAAGAGGCGGAGCTGGAAGCCATAGTGCAGCTGAAAAACTATAGAATAGGTATCACCATGGAAGCATGGTGGGATGACTGGCACAACGCAAGTGCTACAATGGATGGCTATAAACTCTTCAAAAGGGATAAGCAAGGAAAGAGAGATGGTGGGGTAGCCAGTATGTTAGGGACTGGTTTGGCTGTCTAGAGTTTAAGGATGGTGCTGATAGGGTTAAGTGTTTATGGGCAGGAATCAGGGCAATAGGCCAACAAGGCAGAAATGCTGGTGGGAGTTAGTTATAGACCACCCAACCAGGAAGAAGAGACAGATGAAATATTCTGCAAGCAGCTGGGAGAAGTCTCATAATCATTAGCCCTTTTTCTCATGGGGGACATGAATTTAACAGCTGTCTGCTGGGAATACAATACAGCAGAGAGGAAGCAGTCTAGGAAGTTCCTGGAGTGTGTAGAAGACACCGACTGTGCCAGGAAACTGAGTGAGCCCACTGTGAGGGGCACCCACGGGACCTGTGATCTGAGGACTGCTAGATGATGGGATACTTGGAGGCTGTCCAGGGCTCAGCAATCACAGAATGAGGGAGTTTCCAATTCTTGGAAAAGTAGGAAGGGTCAGCAGAACTACTACCTAGGACTTCCAGAGGGCAGACTTTGGCCTATTTAAGCGGGGTACCTTGGGAGGCTATCCTGACATTCTTCAAGAAGGAAATTTTAAAGACATAGGCAGCAGGCCATCCCCATGTGCCAAAAGACAGGCCGTGGAAGATGAGTGACCTGGCTAAAGAAAGAGCTTTGGCTGGAACTCAGGATGAAAAGGAGAGTTTATGACCTTTGAAAGAAGATGCGGGCAGCTCTGGCATCATTAAGTTCTGAACGGAGAAAATTAGATGGGCCAAAACACAGCTAGAACTTGATCTTGCTACTGCTGTAGAAGACAATAAAAATGTATATATAAACACATTAGCAACAAGAGGAGATCCAAGAAGACCTCCGTCCTTTATTGTATGCAAAGAGAGACATATATGGAAACATAGTGAGAAATCATATGGAAAGTTGAGATACTGTCTTCTTTGTTTCTAACAGTAAGACCAGTTGTTCTCCAGGTAACAAGGCCACTGAGTGGGAAGAACGGAACAAGGAGCAGAATGAAGGCCCCATAACCCGGGACAAAATGATGTGTGACCTGCTATACAACTTAGACATACACATACAAGTGTCTAGGGCTGGATGGGATCCATGCAAGGCTACTGAGGGAGCTCATGGACGTGCTCAGCAAGCCTCTTTCAATCACTTACCAGCAGTCCTAGTTAATGAGGGAGGTCCCAGTTTACTGGAGGCTAGCCAACACAACAGCCATGTGTCCAAGGTGGCCAAGAAGGCCAGTGGCATCCTGGTCTGTATCAGCAATAGTATTGCCAGCAGAACCAGGGCAGTGACCATCACCCTGTACTGGCAAGGTTCGAGTGCTGCTTTCAGTTTTGGGCCCATCACAAGAACACTGAGGTGCTGGAATGTGTCCAGAGAAGGGCAAAGGAGCTGGGGAATGGTTTGGAACACAAGTGCGCTGAGAAGACACTGAGGGAGCTGAGGGTGTTCATCCTGGAGAAAAGGAGGCTTAGAGGTGACCATATCACTTTCTACAACTTCCTGAAAGGGGACTGTAGTGAGGTGGGGGTCAGTCTCTGGTCCCAATAACAAGTGACAAGACAAGAGGAAGGGCCTCAAGTTGCAGCAGCAGGGGAAGTTTTGGTTGAATATTAGGGAAAATTTCTTCACCAAAAGGCTTAGCAAGCATTGGAATGGGCTGTCCAAGGAAGTGGTGGAGTCACCAAACCTGGAGATAGTAAAAAGATGTGTAGATATGGCCCTTACGGGCGTGGCTGAGTGGCGGACATGGCAGCATTCAGCTATCAGTTGGACTGGTAGGTCATGGAGAGCTTTTCCAACCAAAACTATTCTATGATTCTATATTTTCCTATGTTTCCTGTGTGAATAAGATTTTTTCTATATATAATATAATAAATATATATTAATATAATTTTGTATAATAAATGTATATGGGTAGGTTTTTGTCTGCATGTGAAGGTGGGAAGGATGGGGCGTGTACAAGCAATCAGTATCATAGCTTGAGTAGATGCCATGGGGAAGCAAAACATGGAGGCAGAGAAATACAAGAGGACTCTCTGCAATCATACAAGTAAGGCTGAATAACACTGTTAGCAAGTACTTATACTTCTGTCCAGATTTAAGCACACAGAAATTCTACTGTTGCATTACTGTGGAGGCCTAGTACAGTATTACTCCTTCAGGATCTCCTAGACGTCAGAGATTTGAAAACTGAAAGACAGATCAAACAGAAGACCCAGAATCACCTGTGGCCACTAGTCTCTTAGTAAACTGAAATAATTATTCTTAAAGGAAGAATTAAACACCCTGATCTTGTTTTAAACCTTTCTTCCCCTTGAGAGGAGCTTTATAATGTAGTTGAACCAGTTTAATTGCAGGCTACTGCTCAGAGGCACTCCCTATTTCCTCCATTCTCCTCTTTTTCTGGGATGTCCTGTGCTGACATTTGTCTGATCCCACAGTGAACTGGCTGAGATTCATAAACTACCACAGAACTATAACTCAATATGTAATGTTAGAATTTCATCAGTTCAACCTAACAACCTTGAAAGGATCGAGCAAGATGATCATGCAGCTTCCCAGGCAGCAAAGGTCCCCCAGTAATCCTTCTCCTATGCTGCCATCAATACCAGCCAAACAAGACATTGTGCCAGTACTGATGCACATACAATCCTACTTCAAGTCACTCACCCAACTGAAAGTTAAATCTGGCTTTTGTTTTCTTCCACTTCAGATTGTCTTCTGCCAAATTAGAGTTCAGGCATCTTACAGAAGGCTGCCCAAAGCTCCAGGCATGTTCAAGAAGGCTCTGAATATGCTGTCAAGATCACAGGAAAAGAGCAGGAATAGGGTCTCCTTCCATCTCATGCGTCAGCAGGATTCCAGAAGAGCTGAGCTGAACACAGATTTAGGCCAGGCCCCTAAAAACTATTCCACAACCAACTCTATGTCACAGTTCTCCTCCACAGCATTCACTCCCTTATAGGTTGCTCCTTATCTACTAGAAACAGCTAACTTGAGTTAATTAGTAACAGAAAACACTGCCAGTGTTCACAAGCGACTCTTGAAGTAATGCTTCAGGCATACCACTCTTCTGCCTTTCTCGACTGAAAGGAAGATATCAGCCTATAGAAGCAGGCTAGTGCCAGGCACCCTTGCTCAGCTGCTGCCCTGGGTCAAACCACTGCACCAGTCAGTCACGGCACTCAGAGAGGCATTCTTTCCCACCCTCCACTTTTGTCACCTGCTCACATCCAGTTCAACTGCCAAATGGACACATGGCAAGTCAATCCAACCACTCACCAGCCCAATAGTTACAGAACTGTCAGATCCAACAACAGGGAGGAGCAGAAGCAGACAGCTGTGGACAACAGGAAAGGACTTAAGGGAATCCCTAATGTAATTAAAAACATTTAACAAGTCACTTGGCCTTAATAAAATGTTCAGAGATAGGGGGAAGTGATGAGTCTGAAAGAAGAACATGGTAGTTATGATTCAGGTGTGCACTTTGTAGCAGAGACTTCTTGTGGCTGTCTGCCAGCAGAAAAACAGTCATAGGTTTCTGCATGCCTGCAAAAACCACTGAAAACAAAAAATACAACTCTGCTTTTTGCATACTAGGGGTTTATGTTGAAAAGCATGTTACAATTGTGCTTCATCACATGCCCAGCTGAGTGTACAAGGCAGATAAAACATCTCATTCACTTTCAGTGCATATTTTCTCCTATACTACACATAACCTCCACAGACAGAATGAAAAGGACCTTACAGTGCAGTGCACTGAAATCACTATGGGTAGTGGAGAGGAAGAGAAATTATTTTAAAAAAAGGTTAAGCTAAAAGAAGCTCAAAAACACCAAGAGTCAAAACTTTAAAAAAAAAAAAAAAAGGTGGGGGAAAAAAGGATCAAATTAAAGGTCTTGAACTGGAATTGATCAAGAAAGAATCTAGGCTGTGATCATTGTTATTTTTCAGAAGGTGAGTGTTCTCAAAAAACAAACACCAATTTGCTTTTTCAGTTTTGGAAAGGAGTAGTTCAATCAGTGGCTAAGAATAAGGACAAAAAAATCATAATGTAGAACAGTGAAAGTCCTATCTAGTGCTGTTTGCCACTTCAAATTTAAAACCTCCATGCACTACTGAAATTCTTTAACCAGAATTTTCCAAGTATTACCATGAAGTCACGTTCAGTACATGCAACCCATAGCTCTATACAGACTTCTCTAAAACAGGGGGGCAAGGGGGGGAGACTGGGGGAATTAAAATGCTTTCAAATCCATTTTACAGCTTCAAGTAGACCAAAAACTCACCTTATCTTTCAGGAATAAGAAAGAGCAAACACTAAAGACCTCAGCTTAAAGCCAGCAAACACTTCCTCTCCTACTCCCCTCCCACAGAATAAAAGGAGAAACAAACAGGCTCCCATACAATAGGCTGCGGCTGAACCTGAAGCAATAGTAACCCTTTTACGGACCAAATCTTTGACAGTTTACAATTCAGCAAGCTGAAGTGAAGCGGACTTAACAAAGACACCGCAAGCTGCCTACAACACATGCATTACTGCATCACGCTGAACAGTAAAATAAACACACCGTTTTTCCTTGCAGTCTATCTGCAGTCTGCCATCAAAATAGCAATTTATTCCCTGTTTCTGCTTTCCCACACTCTCAGCCCACTTGTGGCTATAAAACAGTCAGCACCACAAGACAAATCGGATCAGCCTGCTGATCAAACAGGGAACTACCCCACAGCAAAAGCTTGCTGGCTGATCTGAGTCACCACACAGCCACATGCTCACTAAAGGCAGATTAGAATGGCAGAAATGTTTAGCAAGGTATACCAGTAGGAAAGGATTTGGATTATCCTCTTGAGCATCAAATCAAGATTCACTAAGGCATAGAAACAATATGTTTTTGGTACTCCTTGCAACAAACACTATTCAAGTTTAGAGAACTGCTGCATCCAACACAATTCATGTTTAGTTTATGAAATCATCTCCAGGGGATGGCCATAACTTTGGGCCAGATAAACCAACCACAGCAGACATCTTTTACTACAGGATCAACCCATCAATGTTTGAGAGTTTCTAAAACACAACACTTTAGAAAAATTTTATTGTGAGACTAGTCAATTTGGTTTTCTGACTCTTATTGTGAAAATCTGTTAAGATTAAACTAGTTAAGAATAAGGACAAAAAAAATCATATAATGCAGAACAGTGAAAGTCCTATCTAGTGCTGTTTGCCACTTCAAATTTAAAACCTCCATGCACTACTGAAATTCTTTAACCAGAATTTTCCAAGTATTACCATGAAGTCACTTTCAGTACATGCAACCCATAGCTTGATACAGACTTCTCTAAAACAGGGGGGCAAGGGGGGGAGACTGGGAGAATTAAAATACTTTCAAATCCATTTTACAGTTTCAAGTACAGACCTCAGACTGCTCCTTTTGTGCAGCTTTTTCCAGTTTCTTCTCCCTCAAAACTTCCAAAACAGTTAACTGCCAGTAACACAATTATGTTAACAGCTAATCAGACACTGTATTAACAAACCGTACGGCAGGTACCATACCAACATTTTTTCTTTATTTTCAGTGTATGACAGTCTGATTTTTACTTCATTAACTCAGCAACAAGTGTTTTCAGAGTACAAAACAGCATACTGCTGAAAAAGACACTCAAATACCAATTCACATAAGTTTGAACACACAGTCTGGGACCTTATTATCCACAGCTGGGGTAATAAAAAAGCTGTAAACCTTGCCTGGACTACACAATTGTCAGTGAGATGTTCACTGCCCTCATGCTGCAAATGCCTTGGAAAGCTTGAATAAGTCTCCTGTATCAAACATCAGAAACTAAAGGAAGCAATTATATAAAAACAGAAACACTTTGAAAGAAAATGTTAAGTTAAAACAACACTTCTACACTCAATGTCATGTTTGACTGCATTTCAGCAGGGCTTTTTTTTTTTTATTTTCAACAGATACAAACTAACTTGGCAAATTTTTTCTGTCTTAAATCGACAAAAACCCCAATACTTGGTTCATATTGTCAAAAAAATTTACTGCCCACACCACTACACCATCTACACAAAAGAATCTTCTTGGAAATGCAGGTACAAAACATATGTGTCATCTCTCTTGAAAATGCTTAAAAGGAAGTGTGAAGCAATGATTTTGAACTCAGTTTTAATACAAAGTATTTCAGTATAAAGCATTTGGGGTATCTGCTCTGTAACAGCTCAGTACATTGACCAATATCTGATTTTCATCAGCTTGAATATTTTAATGTGTGCATATGACCAGACACATGGTATTTTGGCTCCATAAAATCAGGTGTAGCATACTACCCATTATTAAACCAAAGCAGCAGTCATCTGGGAAATCATTACAACACGGCCAAATTGAATCAAGATCATGGTAAGTGCTCAATAAGAATAGGACAGCTGCGAATAACATAAAACTGAATGGTTAATTTCATTTACAGATTCCTCTTCATGGACTATATCGTTAACAACAAACTGGGAAGAAAACAAAACAGTCTTAGTTTTACAAAGAGGTATTTCTAAGAGTGGAACTCAAGTGGTCTAAACCAGACCAA
Source organism: Eopsaltria australis (assembly GCA_034509425.1). NCBI lineage: Eukaryota > Metazoa > Chordata > Aves > Passeriformes > Petroicidae > Eopsaltria > Eopsaltria australis. Next base: position 53,687 of record JAVTVJ010000765.1, on the reverse strand, counting down.
ACCAGCTACCAGCACAAACCAGCGAAGACACGTTGTTAGTTACCTGCCGCTTTAATGAAAAGAAGATTGGTCCACTAGAAGCACCCACCAGGTGTTCAAAAAACTGCTATAAGAAATAAAACAATTCCTCAGCAAAGTGTTGCAAGTAGCATTGGCAAGAAAGTCCTAATTTTTCACTTAGTACAATGCATCCCTTCAGCTTTCTATCTTAGAAGTTTACACATGTAAGAATGTTTTTTACCTGAGTTGTCCAAAGGACAGTGTAAGACTTTCTTTATACATGCTGAAACTGAAATAATTTGATTCAGGGTATGAATTCACCCAGGCTACTTATGAGAAGATGATAGTCTTGCATAGGTCCTCATCACCCACTATTAAAAGTAATGTATATAAGAAAATGCAAAACTAGTCATCTTGCAATTAGCAAAATGAAAATATTTTTTTAGTCTATAGGAGAACATCTCTCACAATAAAGTAATTAATAATTTCTTGTTAACAGTAGTCTTCAGTAAAATGTAAAACTAATATTAAGTGCGTCAAAACAACAGTATTTTATTACAGTTAAAATACAATTTAAAGATCCTACTGAACTCTGACACCACTATCTAGCATTACGCAATTTTCAAGGAGTGATGGACACAAATACTGAAGGGTGCTCTAGTAAACCAGTAAAACTAGTTATATGCTCAGCAGGTCATGGAGCAGCTAGGACAGAAATTTCAGATTCCAATTTTTAGAGTCATTTATCATCTACCATTCTACTCATCCACCTTAATCAAAATTCAGGCTTTTGTGGAAACAGCTCATGTAAAGCACCGGCTTCTTTAAACATCTTTGACAACTTTGCATCCTGACAAAAGCTGACAGAAAGATTGTATTTTTCCCCATCCCACTATTCAGCTTCTTCCACTCCAGCTCACATACAAAGCTGGATTTTTTTTGCCCTATAAGAGCCCCACTAACACAACCCATTTCATTTCCATACTACATACTCCAAATCTTACAGCCTTCTATCTTCCACTTCCACACCAACCACTCAAAGAGACATGACAAGTAGGTTTTAAAATCAAAACACATTTACTGTACTATCTTCCCTCTTCTCAACACAAGTACACCATCCAGACTGCCATGATTCCTCTCCTTTAAAGGAAAACCAAAGAGTCTTTAATCTAGGCTTAGGTTTCTTGCATTCTGGTAAATCATTCAGGGCCACTAATACCACAGTGTTTACCCCGAAGTTTGCAGTCTGTGTCTTATCCTCCTGACTCTCACTATTAAAAAATTGGCTTGCCCTAATTGCCTTCAACATAATTGGTTTTCTCCCACATTGTTACCACTCTCAGATTTCTGGTCCTGCACTGTTTTGCTTTCCTGATTTATCAAGCTTGTAATACAGAAACTCATTCAACCACAATCTTAGTATATAAAAAACTATCTCCTGTTTTTTGCAGATATGTCTTCCCCTAAAGATTACCTCAAGTGGTAAGGTGTCAGGTGAATTTCAACTTGTTTAAGCAACAAACAAAACTTACAGCCTCCACACAACCTCTTTCTTAGTCTATTGCTCCATAATACTCCAGACGGCTGCTTCAGTGCCATTTTCACAAAAAAACATCACCATACAGCAGAGGTTGGAAGGCACCTCTTGAGGTCAACTACTCCAAATGCCTGGCTCTAAGTGAGGTAACTAGACTAGGTTGCTAAGGACCAGCCAGTTTTTCCTGTCTCCAAGGACAGAGCCTCCACAAATGTTCAGCCATGAGTGTCTCTTTGCTTTAAAATCAGTCTTTCACTTGAGTTTATCCTTGTTGCTTTTCATCTTGTCACTAGGCACCACTGAGATGAGTCTTGGACCTCACATCCGTCACTCCCCCAAACAATCAGGTATTCACACACATCAATGGGATCCCTCTGAGCCGTCTGCAGGCAGAGTGCCAGCTCTCAGTGCCTCCTTGTGTGTTGGATGCTGCAGTCACACCATCATCTCTGTAGCCCTAAGCCAGATTTGCTCCAGCAGACCCACAACTTATACTGGAAAGACCAAAACTGTGGTCTGCACTCCAGACACAGCCTTTCTGGTGCTGTGTAGAACAGAAGGATCACCTTCCTCAGCCTGCTAACAATGCAACAATGGCTTTCCCTGCCAAAAGCATGTCACTGTTCATAATCAAACTGATGTTTGACTGGCTGATTGGCACCAATCAGCACTCACAGGTCCTCTTCTGCCAAGCTGCTTTCAAGCCTGTCAGTCCCTAGCCTGCGCTGATGCATGGAGTTATTTCTGCCAGGTGCAGGACATGGCATTTTCCTGGGTTGAGCTTCATAAGCTTCCTCCCAGACCATTTCTCCAGCCTGTCTGGGTCCTTCTGAACTCATCTGGTCATCTGAGAGCCACTCCTTTCAGTTCTGTACCATCAGCAAACTTGCTGATAATGTCACACACTCCACATCATCAATGAAGAAGTCAAATACTACTGGCACCAGCAATTATTGACACCTGATGATTTTGTGCATCTCAAACTTAGCATTCCTTCAGTAGTTTCCATCTTCTATCACAAGCTATTATTATCATATCAATGCACTCTGCATACAGCAAACTATGAAAATTTCTTTCAGCTTCAAGCAGGAGGTGGAACTTAACCTTAAACTGGCATTTCCAGCCTAAAGAACTCCAACTTCCTTCACAGTGTTGAAAAAAGTGGCTTTAAGCTCTAAGTTGTTAGAGTAGATTGTCCCACTCTACTCTGTGCTGGTACAGCCTTCCCTCAAGTCCTGTGTGCAGTTTTGGGCACAATGATATTGAAAAAAAAAAAAAAGATATAAAGCTGTTAGAGATCATCCAAAGGAGGGCAACCAAGATGGTGAAGGGTCTGGAGGAGAAGCCATGTGAGGAGCAGCTGAGGTCACTTGGTCTGTTCAGCCCGGAGAAGATGAGGCTGAGGGGAGACCTCACTGCAGTTACAACTTCCTTGTGAGGGGAAGAGGAGGGGCAGACACTGATCTCTTCTCTGTGGTGACCAGTGACAGAACATGAGGGAATGGCCTGAAGGTCAAGGAAGGTTTAGGCTGGATACCAGAAAAATGTTCTATCCCAAGGAAGCAGTCAAAGCATTGAATCTTCCAGTGCTAAACAAGTGTCTGCACAACACTCTCAGGCACATGGTGTGACTCTTGGGGCTGTCATGTGCAGGGGCAGGAGCTGGACTTCTGTGATTCTTGTGGGTCCCTTCCAAGTCAGGGTATTCTGTTTATTCTGACTTCTGTGTTCTCTCACCCTATCATTTTCCTGTGTTCCTCCCCAGCAACTGTACTTGACTTTCAATCTTTGCATTGCTATCTTTCAGATTTCCCTCTGCTACAATATTGTTATCTACTTGCTGAAAACACATACAACATGAAGTTTATGGATGTAACACTTGCAGCAAACACTCTGGTATTTCTGCGTAAAGTATGGCCCATCATCAATGCACAGATTATGGGAGATAAGGGTCACTGAGGGAAAAAAGCAGGAAGACAAAACATCACCCCAGATCAAACAGAAGACTCAGATAACTTTCCAACTGTTCATGCGTCTCCAGTGTCCCAGTATATGGTCAAACACCTAAGTATTTCTTTTGCTTGCTTTTAACCCTTGAAGAATTTTGGCAAAAAGACACTGCTAATCAGATCATGAATTTGCTTTGCTCCCTGCTCCACACACACAAGATCATAGACAACAATCTGTTTGTTGCTAGAGTCATCAACACTTTACATCATCCTTGTCATCAGCTACATAACTGGAAAAACTATCTACCTTGAGGAAGACAACCTGCATAAAACATTTAAGTGTAAGTTGTTCAAGTGGAATAAAGGTTCATTTAAGTCACATACCCAAAAAAAGGCATGCTAGAGATCTTCCAGCCACCTCCTGGAGAAGCTCCAGTACAATCATATTGCAGTTCTCCGAGTTTGATTACCAACAGGAGGCAAGGGTACCTCTCACCTCATAAAGGAGTAGCGGGATTATCTCCATCAGATTCTACCAAAATGTTTTTCACTTATGCCTAGTAACACTTGATAGTAACAGGAGAGCTCTCTAAACATTGCATTTTAAATTAGATACACACTACAACTTACCTGGCTCCTATCTGCAACAAGATGTGTCTGCAGCAGTTCCACAAACCAAAGAAAATGCAACTCGATCACGGCTAATTGAGTAACTACTGCTGCTCTTAACCGCTACCTTACCCAATCTCTTGCCAAACACTGGGAAATACAAAAAAGTCCAAAAGAGGAGACAGTCCCACCAACACACAAAAAGGTGAAAATGAGATGACAATGAGAAGCAGAGAGATTAGAGTAGGATAAACATGGACACAAATTACAGACTGAGCAGCAAGAGACAGTCAAAGAGAAAAAAAAAGGGTTGACAAGACAAACAAATAGGCCCAAGAGAAATAAAATTGTTATTTTCTTAAAACTGTCACAATTAGTATGCAATAAGATTATCAACCAAAGTATCAAAATGACTTCACATTACAAAAAAAGCAGAAGTTAAACACCAGCTTCGTGGAGGTTTTTGTTCAGGTTTGGAAGCCATGTTTAAGAAGTTTTTCAGTGTGTTGCGGAAGCACCTCAGAAAACTTGGGTTTTATGCATCTGTGCAAATGGAATTTCTTCCTTGTGTCCATACCCACAATGAGGCTACTAATTACATCTGGGTTTTTTATTACCTGTTTATGTTTCTGAAAAGTCTTGATTTTTCACTCAATGGACAAGTTGTCCAGTTACACCCAAATGCCACACAAAGGCAGAATTCAGTATTTCTTCATTGACTACTGTAATTAAAAGCTTTGTAAAAAAATTTGTCTAAAACCAGCAGTATGTTTATCAATTAAGTGACACACACTACCCTTCCCAATTACACCTGGGAACCAAGACAATGAGAAACCTCAGTATCAACAGACTGTGGCTGTCTTAAAGTGACTTCCATTAAGTGCTATAATTAGAATTACCACTGACAACTGGGACAAGACACAATGAAGACTCAAAGCCAGAACATGACTTTACATGAGTTCAGGTTTTCTGACCAGATAAATAAAGACAAAGACAAATAAACACCTTAAGAGAGTTGCCAAACATTATCTGATGTCTTTAATATCTTTATTGGGGACCCAATGAGATCAAGTGCACAGTACGTTCGCAATGACATGAAATTGGCCAGGAGTGTTGATTTGCTGGGGGGTAGGAAGAGTCTGGAGAGGATATGGATCAATAGGCCAGGACCAGTCCTGAGGTGGTGGGGGGGTGTAAGTGAGCTGTTGTGGGAGCTTAATTTCTATCTGTGCTTAAGCCATGACACTGGTTCAACAAGGCGAACTGCTGGGTCCTGCTCTGGAGTCAAACAACCCCATGCAGTGCTACATGCTGAGGGCAGAGTAACTGGAAAGCTGCCCAGCAGAAAAGAACCTGGAGGTCCTGGTCAATACCTGCCTGCACATGAGCCAGCTATGTTTCCAGGAGGCCAAGAAGGCAAATGGAATCCTCGCTTAAATCAGAAATAGTATGGCCAGCAGGACCAGGGCAGTGATTGTCCCACTTTACTTGGCACTAGTGCAGCTGTAACTCGAATCGTGTTCAGTTTTGGGCCCCTCACAACAAGGAAGACACTGAGGTTCTGGAGTGTGTCCAGAGAAGGGCAACAAAGCTGAAAAAGGGTCTAGAGAGTGAGAAACAACTGAGGGAGCTGGGGTTGTTCAGCCTGGAGAAAAAGAGGGTTCTCTACAACTCTCTGAGCAGAGGGTGTAGTCTGGTAGGGGTTGGCATCTTCTAGGTCACTACTGATAGGACAAGCGGACACAGCTTCAAGCTCTGTCAGGGGAAGTTTAGGTTGGATATCAGGAAGAATTTCTCCACGGAAAGAGTTGTCAAGCATTGGAATGGACTATGCAGGTAGGTTGTGGAGTCCCCTTCCCCAGGGATATTCAAGAAACAGGCATAGCACTTGATGCTAAGACTTAATTGATGAGATGGTGATCAAAGGTTGGAATCAATGACCTTGAAGGTCTTTTCCAATCTAAATGTTTCCATGTTTCTAAGTAGAGGAAAGAGGCGGCAAGAATCAGATTTTGCAAATGCAGTATGGAAGAATACTACCAAACCCTACAACTTTGCAATTACAGCATAAACCAATGCAAAAGAAACACTGTCTTGATCCTAATCTCAACAACTGCTGAAAGCATTTTAAGACAAAAAAAAGCTTACTTTCTTGAACAACTCCATTTACCTACTTAATTCACACATCCTAAGTGTTCTGTTAAATCAAACTTCTTAAATACCAATGGGAAACCACAGAAGGATGACTGTCTAGTCCACAACAGCTTTCCTGACATGTTACAACATTATCTTAGTACTCCAGTGGAACAGATGGGACCTTCTAACTCACCAATATAGTACAGACTGAGTACAAGCAGTACCTCAATGACTTTAAAAAAATTAAACCAATAATACCGACTATAAAGAAAAAACAGGAAGACTGAATAGTTTAATCTTTCTTCTTCACTTCCTGTAACACGAACAATGTGTTATTCAGTATACACCAAGTGTCACCTAATTCTGTTCTAATACTGCATCCTCCCACTGACATAAAAAGCAGCTTCTGTCCATAAATCAAGACCCTTTCATACCTCAGGGGTCTCGGAAAGGATGCAGTGTGCTGTGTCTGCCATTCAGGATAAAACTTGTCTCGGTGAGATGAAAGGCACTAGTAACAGTGTCCAGCTACCAGAGTTTGCAGGCCATAACACTAGCAATTACCTTTTCTCTGGGGTCCTTTCCCCATAAACATGCTCCAGCATTCAAAGCAAATACAGCTGATCACCTCCCTCACCTTCACTTCACGGGACTATCTTGCTTGCAGGACCAGGCCACTCCTCCACCTACAACTCTATCAGACAACCCCCCAGCCCTCCTCCCTTGCACAGGGCAATGCTAGCAAGTGGCACAGGCTCCAAACTCAGGGGCACAGTGCCCTTTCTAGCCATCGGCTACATTCCATGAGCTACAGTTTCCCAGCACAGTCGCTGCAAGGACAGTTCCCTGGGTTGGCTGCTTTAGTGTCCACTATTTCTTTATTTTCACTTCAAAGGGCAGCTGTGGGGTCACACCATGGGGAGCTGCGGCCCTTTTTCCTCAGATCTGCCGAATCACTATAAACCAGGGCAGCTCCTCCACAACAGCCTGTGAACACAGAACACTTGGCAGTCTGGTCACCTCAGCGCTACCAGCTCTCACCTCCAACCATGGGCCACTGTTCTGCACTGAACACTAAATATCCCTGTTGCCATCAGCCCATTACTCTGTCAAAGACAGCACCTGACTCTGGCCCTACCGAGATGGCAATTCCAGAGCCCTGCTGGAAGCAGACTTGTCTTCAGGGGCCTCAGTGGCTAAGACTGGATCACCCCAGTTCTTACCCAGCCCTCCACAACCGGCAAGTTTTCCACCAGTTCGCATACAATTTATACATGCACTTGTAAAACAAATTCCCTTAACAAAAAATACAACTCCTTCCAAATTTCACACTGCTGCAAATACTCTAGATGCAGGCCATGCCAGGTCCAGGTGCTGCCTGCATTCCCCAACAACTACTGTCACAAGCAAAACTGCCTCAACTCAGACAATTCTACTTAAATTACAGGCAATTACCACGTAACTAATGATCAATTTGGGTGTCAAGGAAAAAAAGACAAACAACCTAACTTTCAGGGAAGTACCTTTTGTCCTCCTTCCCCAGGCTCTGCTTCAGTAAGAAACATTTTCCCCCTCACCCTTCTATCTGAACTGCTCATCTGCACGGTTCCTTACACCAAGTCCCTCCCCAGCCCTTCAGCAAGATGACACAGGAGGCAGGAGTCAGCACATAATGGTTTTTCTGCCATGCCTTACTTCTTACTCATTTTCTTCCACTGCTGGTAGCATCTTAGACTGTTACTCTGCTCTAGCAGGTGTAACTGCTCAGGAGTGACTTATGTACAGGTTGCAATTCGTTTGGCAGAGTCTGTGCCCCAATATCGGCCTGCAGTCTCCTCAGGGGAGAGTCAACCGTGGGGCTGCAGCTCCTCAGGACGTCTCTACCACAGCACCTCTGTTACCCACAGGTTACAGTCCCTTCAGGAGTGCCCTGCCTGCAGTCCAGAGTGCACTCAGGAGTGTCGCTGCTCCAATGCTGCCTCCACAGGAGGCAGTCCCTTTGAGGGGTTAGAGCCTGTGACATCGACTGCTCAAAAGCATACTCTTCCGTGCTCTTTCTTCTCACATCTCTTAGCGTATCTCATCCTTCTGCCTCCTGTTCATCCTCTTGCACATCTTCCCCATTTGTGTCTCCCGCCCATTACAGTTGTCACTTATTCTTAAAAAATTTATGAGCAGTAGCACCAGACACGCTCACTTGATAGGCTGAGATTTAAGCATGCAATGGACTCTTTTAATCAGCTTTAAAGCTGACCAAAATCAGGCATGCCCAAAGCAGTCTCTTCCCCCACTAAGCACCGTTTCTGCCCCCAGTACTGAAATCCTGCCATTTGTATCCAAGATAACTCACACAGGTAGTTTTCAGGAAAGAAGTCAATTATCCAAGTGAATATAAGATCTAAGGGTAACTGAACTACAGTAGAAGAAAATAAAACTATTAGAGCTTATTAGTGATTTCACATTTTGAAAAACAACCACACAAAAAATCCTAAATAAAGTTTAAAAAAAAAAAAAAGAAGCAGAAGAAAATCAGCAAATCTTTGGTATCCATGAATTCAATTTGGAAGGTGTGGATTGCATGAGTGAAGAGTGAGATGCATTGAGAACTGGCTGAACAGCAGATCCCAGAGGTCATTATCAGTGGGACAAGCTCTGGTTGGAGGCCTGTTCCTAGTGGTGACCCTCAAGGTTCAATAGTAAGCCCAGTCTTGTTTAATTTATCCATCAATGACTTGGATGAAGGGGCAGAAGCTCCTCAGCAATTTCACTGACAACACAAAGCTGGGAAGAGTGGCTGATACCCCAGAGGGCTGTGCAGCCCTTCAGAAGGAGCTCAACAGCCTGGAGAGGTGGGCAGAGAGGAACCTTCTGAAATTCAGCAAAGGCAAATGCAGGGTCCTGCACCTGAGAAGGAACAATCCCAGGCACCAGCACAGACTGGGGGTGACCTGCTGGAAGCAGCTCTGTGGAGAAGGAGCTAAGGGTCCTGGTGGACAACAAGGTCTCTGTGACCCAGCAGTGTGCCCTGGTGGCCAAGAAGGCCAGTGACATCCTGGAGTGCATTAAGAAGAGCAGTGCCAGCAGGTCAAGGGAGGTGATCCTGCCCCTCTACTTAGCCCTGGTGAGACTTCACCCAAGGGCTCCTCAGTAAAAGAGAGACAAAAGAGAATATCCAACAGAGAACTATGAAGACAATTAAGGGACTGGAGCATCTCTCATATGAGGAAAGGTTGAGGAAGCAGGGCCTGTTCAATGTTGAAAAGAGATGACTGAGAGGGGACCCCATCAATGTCTATGAGTATCTGAATGGAGGCTGTCAAGAGGATGGAGCCAGGCCCTTCTCAGTGGTGCCAAGCAATGGGACAAAAGGCAGAAACTGAGGCACAGGAAGTTCCACCTGAATATGAGGAAGGTCTTTACTTTGCAGGTGACTGAGCACTCTCTGGGAACAGGTTGCCCAGAGAGGTTGTGGAGTCTCTCCCTCGCTGAAGATATTCAAGAATTGTCTAGACACAATCCTGTACCATGTACTTTAGGATGAACAGGGATGGCTGGACAGGGATGGATGAACCAGATGATCCACTGCGGCCCTTTCCAACCTGATCTATTCTGCGAGCTCTGCTTTCCATAAGGGCTGAGGTTGATCACAGGTACCTTATCAGGTGCATTAGACCAGCAAGAAAGGAGAACAGATAAGCACAAGGAAAGCAAACAGAAATTCAGGTATTTTCTAATCCTAGTAGTGATGCAAGAGTGGCCTTTTACTTACAAGAGCAAAACATCTACAAAGGGATGCATTCTTAATCCCTTCCCCACATTCCCACAGAAAATTCCTCTGCCAGGTTCTATCTGCTCTGTCAGTCACTAGAATGCAAACACTGCTCACAAACTCTAAAGGCATTTTCGCTTGGACTTATCCAAGAAGGATCTGACTCACTATATATACTTGTTTTACTAGTACTATCATTATTTCTCAATACAAAAAAGAAGTGTGCTTATGGCTGGCACAGAGTACCGTGCTCTTTCAGCTGTTCTGCTGAACAGCCGTTGCACAGTCACACATCACACATTTCCTAAGTCCCGTGCACCCCGGTCTCCCACTATCACCGGGAAAGCCACACTTTACAGGTGTATAGCGGCACACAACAAACACCAAGCCTTCCCCAGCAGCACTAAGGGCAACGGAGCAAAGATCACGGCACAGAGCAGGACGCAGAAACACAGAGGACAGTTTTTACCGTAAAACCGACAGCAGGGACACAGCTGTGCCCTGCGCACGGCGAGCCCGACCCCTGGGTCTCTCGGCGGGGTGTGCGGGAGCCACGGCGCAGGGAGGCAGGCGGGTCCCCAGCTGACACCCGGGGCAGGGGAGCCGCCGGCCCGGGGCGGCGGCGGCGCGGCGGACGGGGCCCGCTGCCCCGGCGCGATGGCGGGTGGGTGACGGAACAACGCCGGCGCCATCCCCCCGCACCCCAGCGCTTACGTGTAGATGATGGACATGAAGTGCATGAGCCAGAGCACGACGAAGAGGATGAGCCCGAAGATGGCGAGTCCCTCCGAGGCCAGGGCCAGCACCGCCATCCCCGGGGGGGCGCGGCGGCCCGGGCAGGAGCCGGCAGCGGAGCGGAGCGAGGCGGGGGCGCGGGCGGCCCGGGGGCGGCGAGCGGCGGTTGCCGCGGGTGGGCTCGGGGCGGCTCCGGAGGCGCCGCTGCTGCTCCGCACCGGCCTGCGCGCGGCAGCCGCTGGAGCACCGAGAGCCGCCGCCGCCGCCTTTCTGTCAGCGCAGGAGGCGGGGCAGGCGGGCACATCCGTTACCGGCCCGGCCCCCCGCCCGCCGCCACCGCCTGACCTTGGGTCCGTCCCCCTCGGGCCGCCCAGGGAGGTGCGGGGCCGCGGTGGCGGCGGCGGGCGAGGGCCGGGTGTAGTCCGCCCGGTCTGGCCGCCGGGGAGCGGTGCGGGCGCAGCAGCGGCGTGTTGTCCAACTTTGATGTTGGCCGCTGAGGAGACTGCAGCCCTTATCCACGGAGGCAGAGATCGGGGGCAGCCGGATATTGCCGGTGTTGCCGAGCATCTCTGAGAAGTGACTGTGGGAGCTGGGCCTGTTCAGTGTGGAAAAGAGAAGACTGGAAGCGGATCCCATTAATGCATATAAATACCTCAAAGGCGGGTGCCAAGTCCAAGGTGCCAGAGTCTTTTCGGCGAGGCCCAGCGACAGGACAGGGAACAGTGGCCATAAACTAAATCAGAAGAAGTTTCACCAGGAAGTCCCCCTCAGCGTGAGAAAAAACTTCACACAGGTAGAGCACTAGCTACACATGGAGGTCATGGAGTCTCCTTATCCCGAGAAATTCCAAACCCACCTGCACGTGGTTCACCTGTTCTAGGTGACCCTGCCTTGGCAGGGGGGTTGGATGGGACGATCTCCAGAGGTCCCTTCCAACACTAACTGCTCTATGATTCTGAGATCTACTACAGAGAGGCTGGTATAGGGCTGCTTGGCATTTGTTATTTGTGGCTTTTGAGTCCGAACACTTTCTTGGTGATGTTGAATGCTGCAGGATGGGATTGCTATCTCTAGCATAGGTGTGCACCTGTCAGTTGCTGGCAGTGCTGACCTCTGTGAGTCAGAGCAGCTGCTCCAAGGACTGGGGCAATTCCAGCAGTCATACTGCCGTCTGTGTAACCCAAGCAGTGCTAAAGCAACCTGGTGACTACCAGCCTTGGCTACGTTTGGGTTAGTACCCAGTTAATGAAAGAGTCAGTTGCTCCTTACTAATCCTCTGAGCCAGCTATTCTTGCCTTTATTTCATTACAGTGTTCATGGCAATTCCTATTACTGTGATGTGTCTCCATTTTTGAGGGGGTTCATATGCAGAAACCTCCCAATACTTCTGCTCTCTTTTACAGTTCAGCATTTTTGATCTGGGGTCAGAAATGTCAACTTACCTTTTTTTGCTTATTGTGTAATCAGCAAACAGACATTGCATTAACTGTTTTAAATTTAACTCCATTAATCTGGAGTATGCTGTGGGAGGATAAAATTACTTGATCGGCTGTGCCTTCATTCTGAGCTTGCCAGAAGAAGCATAGCCATACATAAGAGATGTGTTTTCCTGTACATGAGAAGGTATACTTTTTCTCAGGACTCCTGACCAATATCACAAACTGAACATCACAGTGTATGCATGTTCTCTAATAGTTTTTTTTCCTCCACAGCTCCATCTTATTCATGTAGGTAAAGAAGTGTTCACAAATTCTGCTAAGAACTAAGTTGTGGTTTTGAAAAGTATTCTAGTCACCACAATAACTGTAGAAAGAACTGGATTTTGAGTTAGCTCTAGTTGTATATGAGAAGTTAGGATATAGCAATTTAAAGGCAACTTACTGACAGAAAATATGGGATCTCACCTGGTGTGGAATTGACCAAATTAAAAGTATAATTTAAAACTGAAAGTGAAAAGCTACTAATAAGTGGTAAGAATGGGTGAGATATAATCCCTTCTAGTGCCAACACTGCCTGTGTAGTCTCTTAGTTCCTGGTTAATATTAGTTTCCACATAAATAAATCATGGGACCAGCAACATGTCTTTGCACTGGCTTCAGTGATTTCTTATTACAACTTCCTTAAAAATAACTTTTCAAGTAAAACAAATTACCTTAATTTTCAAATCCCCTATTGTGTTTGTATGTCATTTGTAACTGAATGTGGCAGGTTTTTTTCTAGTTGTTCCTGCATTTAAAGTCTAATGATCACAGTTGTATTGATTTAAGATTGCCTCAATGAGTTTTATAGGCACTTTTTAGCCATAATTTGAATTGCCATGCTCAATGTTGGCACACTCACAAGACTAGTTGAGTCAGAGAATTCAGAGCTGATACATATGAATTGTTGGAATATAGCTCATACAACCATTACCTGGTTGACTTGCATCTCTCTTCTAAGGCAGAGCCTATGCAAAACAGTATCTTGGCTTAAAATACGGCAGTACAGGGAACTGAGGAAGATTGAGGGCCTGTCTCCAGTGGTCAGTAAAACAAATAATCACAGTGTATTAAACTGAGGCAGTAAAGTTTATTTTTTGTCCTAGAAGGTGTTTGCCTGGGAGATTAGATTGAGAAGCTGGTTATTGTGCAACAGGTAGGGTTAATTGCTCCACACAAACAAACTTCGCTGAGGCTTCTTCATAAATAAAATTACTTCTATACTTTATCAAACCATACTGATGAATGAGCAGTCCTCAAGCAATGTTCACAGAAAAACACCAAGCTAGCATAAATAACTTTGTCTAGAAAAGGATCCACCTTTCTGCCATCCTCTCTGGGATGTTATTCTGCCCTCTGGTTGTATGGGGAGAAAGAACTCCCTCATGAGGTGTTTAAGGTAAAAAGCTACAACACTCAATGTTCAAGTTGATGTATGGTTTAAAACCAGAAGCTTCAATACACTTTTAGGATTGTAATGGAGGAAAATCTGGTATGGTAAGGCCTTCAACCTGAGCAACTTCTGTAGTCAAACCTGCTGCCACGTGGATTCTTTCAGCAGGTACATTAAGGTTAGTGGGGGAGCAAAGAGTAAAGGTTGCCTGAAGCACAGGGCTGCCTGGAGTTGTGGCAGTTCAGTAGTAGGGGATGTACACTTAGTCTCCCCTCTGTTAGTGTGGAGTGCAACAATTCACAGAGAGCAGTGTTCTTCAAGTAGTGCAAATCTGCCTCCTCAAAGGTCCCTCCTTATGCCTTGGGGCATGATACACCCTGGTGTTTTCATCAAGTGCTTGGGACAATGCAAATGTGTACTATGTTTAAATTGAAAACAAAACTAGCCCTCCCATCTGCTGTGAAGCTGCTTTTCTTGGTTCATTCATCATTTTGCCAAAATATTGATTAATTTTAACACTGAGTGTGGTTTGTTGCAGATTGGAAAAGATTAATTTAATAGAAATCTTCCATCATAAAGGTCCTAAGTGGCCTAGATATGAGACTTGTTCCAGCAACAAAAATGATGCAATAAAAACGCTCATGTAATTTTGAACTGATAAAAAGGGATAAATATAATTAGATAGTTACAAAGCAACAATAGTGGATTAACCTGTAGTGATACTGGTATTAATGCTGAGAAGGCTGTGGAAACCAAAACCACTAAAGTTTCTCTTTCTTGTATATCTGTGAAAGGTTTTAACCCTATACAGACCTCCCAATTTTCTTCTCAACCATCGCTTGCAGTTGAAAACCATTGCTTACATAAGCTTTGGAGAGAGAAAATTGATGTAAGTGTCCATCTTCAGATGGCAAGACATTTTGTCACTTGGATTACAGTTAAAATTGTATTTAAAATCTGCTGAAATGCTATTTCAGAATTTGTGTTTCCAAGTATATCTTCTCCAGTTCACTTTACAATTACTGGTTCTGTTTAGAATGGTATCACTGAGGTTCTGGGCAAATAGAGGGCAAGGATAAATTTTCTTTCTCTTGCTTATGTGTCATTTTCTTTATGAAAATTTGAAAATAAGGGGACAGACAGTGGAATTTTTCTCCTTAATGCATCTGCACTCTGAAACTGCTTTGTAAAATACCTTATTACAAGGAAATATGCATTGGTAAGGATTGTGTTTCTTTGAAACTTGGTTTTAGTAATTTAAACTCTGAGATATCTGTCTTCTTATATTAAAAATCCACAGTTCCTTTTCTTTTAATTGAATCTAAGAAATGTGTGTATTACAGCTCTGCATGTTTGTTATTATATAAATATTCTGTCTTGCATCTTCCTCTTGTTTAAATGTTTAGATTATGAAAAAAGTATGCAGTTACTAGTTGGATTTGATACTGAAATCTATGCAATTGTTCATTGCTTATTAGCCTCCATGCCTAAGTGAGTTCAGAATTTTATTTAAGTCCTATAGCACTTGTAGATATAAAAGTCTGTTTAGTAGGGGCAAGAGAGAGAGAGAGCAAAAAGAGACAGTTCTGCCAGTGTCCTCTGTATTTGGCAGTAACAAGCTATCTGATCAGCATATGTGAAGTGGCCTGTGAGGTTTAACAAATGTAGTTCTAGGTTAGCCATAACACAGTCTTTCTTTTGTCTGGTACTGTGTCTCAAAAAATTGAACACCAGAAGAAATAGACACCAGAGCTCTTATGCCCAAGGATTGAAAAAGTTAAAGCTACAGGTTGCAGTGAAACCTCAAAGTACAAATCTGAAAGGAATAAAGCCTCAGTACTCTTGATCTTCAGAAATAATTTTGTAATAGAACATGAAAGCAGTTTAAAAAAAAATCTCAAACAGTAATGTTTCAGGTACATGTATTTTTCTTTACAAATTGATCCAGGCTGATTAACCTATAAAACTCCCAAGTATTGCTGTTGGAAATTATTATGCTTATGCACTCAGCATTAAATTGTGGACTACTTGGAGAATAATTACATTTAGAAAACCAAAGTAAGTAATTTCACAGAGCCACAGAATAGTTGAGTTTGGAATAGGTTTCTGAAGATCTTTTATTCCAACTTACTGCTTGAGCGAGGTCATTGAGAGTAATTTGCTGAGTTTGGAGTCAGTCTCCATCTTCATTACTCCACCCGACCAGATATTTGTGCACATTGGTAACGTTTCCCCAGGCCTTCTGCAGTTTGAACAATCCCATCTCTTTTGTCACTCTCATATGTCAGATGCTCCAGTATCTGTCATCTTTGTGACCCTCAGCTGGTCTATTTCCATGCTACTACATGCAGTGGCAATGCACATAACAATGAAAGCCAGGATGATGTTGGCCTTCTTTGTCTAAAGGATAGATTGCTGCTTATGGTCAACTATGTGTCCACCTGCACCCCCACTCAGGGTTTTTTGCATCTCTCAACCCTTTATACTGCAAAACTGTTGCATTCTTGTTATGCCAAGCAAGGATAGCCAAGAGAATATTCCAAAGTCATAGTGGATTCAATGAAGGGCAGTTTGTCTGGGGACTTAGAAACCAAAGGCATACATCAAGGGCTTGAACTGGGGGAAAGAATTTGATCAGGGAGCAACAGAACAGAAATTGCTGTCAGAGAGCCCCCTTGGGGATCAAAAACATGAGTGTTTTTGTAAGCCAAGAGAAAAAGCTGAAAAGGGTGAAATCAAGGGGAGAGAATAGCCACAGAAGTGAGCTGAATAGTGATGTTTCGTGACTGAATGCGACACTAGATCTGAGTAATGTTTTTTGCTTCCAAGACTGAATGGGACACTAGATCTAAATGTAATTGTTGTTTCCAAGAACAAGTATTTGATGGTCCAAGAATACATACATACACAAATAATAAATTTAAATGGATCTATGGATTCTGACACTGAGATTAGTCCTTAAAAACTCCTGGGCCCCAACATTGGCACTATAGTACAAAAATGGTGGCTAGGGTAGGAGGTGGTTCCTGAGCTCAGTCAAAGCAGATCCAGGAGCAGCTGGAAAGCTCACAGTCCTTTCTCGCTACTACAACCATGACAGCCTGGAAGCTAGATAGGTGAGCAAAATTGTAAAGATGTTCTGGTCATTACTTATCAAAGCTTAGAGGGTGGAGGTGAAGTGCTTTAGAAAGATACCTGTCTTAGAAATCAGGCTGAGCCCCGCCTTGAAGCGGAGTGGCCGGCAATGTCTGAAGTCCACATTAACACACTGACAACAAGATAACTCATGATTGAATATAGTCCAAGATATCTCACAGGGTTTCCTACTCCTGTCTCAAGGGCTGGAATTGCAACATACGCCATTAGCTTCGTCAGAGGCATCCCTGAGGAATATCTGTTTCCCAAATGGCTGTGAAGATATGAGTTGTATTTGAGTCTTTCTCAACCACTACAGAACTGTCAAGCATCCAGAAATCACTCTGCACTCCTGTATGGAGTACTGAGATCTGCCTTCTGATATCTGTGAGTATTTGCATGCAGTTTCCCACAATATGAGTGGAGGTACAGACTGAAGAGGGACAGAAAAGTTATGTGTAAGTAGCCAGAATGCTCTGAGACATCTGTTCTAGCCATGTACTTGGTTCTCATCACAAAGAGTCACAGATTCGTAGCACTTTTGAAAGGGACATCTTGGCTTCAGTTTCTACCTGGGTGCTGCTGAAAGAATCTGAGGACAGTGTAACCTCAAGACAAAAATACACAGCTAAAATTGTTGAGAGGAAAATTTGTCTGGCATTTTAAGAATACTGTTTTACAAAGCTATTTTAAACGCTGTTCCTGAAGTGCTTTAGAAGCAGTTGTTTCTAAATAGTTGTTAACACAATATTTCAATCAGATATTAATGATTCCAGAGTTGCTCATTTAGCTGTTATTGCTGCTCCTCCATCTTACCACAATGCTTTCTGATACCCCAGTTCCTTTCTTTAGTGAAACAAAGCTCAGTAATAGAGGTCACAGTAACATGATAAAAGCTGCCATGCAAATACATTTCACAACCATACTGAGTAAGTTTTCCCAACTCTTTTTTTGGAACGCCTCTTATTTACCATATCTAAGACAGGTATATGTCCTGCAAACACTGTACTTGCATTTATTTAAAGGAATTGCAAGTAACAGGCCCCCGTACCTGAGAAGCTCTGCTGTTCCAAATTCTGTTATGGGTTCATGACATAGTCCAGACCTGCTTTTTCAAACAGAGAAATGTTTTTTTCCAGAACAAAAGAACTGTTGTGTGCAGCACTTGCAGGAGCAGAGCCATTTTCCCAGTTGTGGGCTGAACTGGGCTAATAGGTCACGACTTCAGTAGCAACTCCTGCACGTCTGAGAGGTGCACAGGGTGTGGTAAGCCAAGACTAGCTGAAACAGAGTGTTTCCAGTTGGTGCCTTGGATGTTCCTTACCTAGCTCAAAGGGATCATCTATCCTGACCTATGCCCATTTCCCACAGCAGTTACAGGCTCTGGCTTTGCACAGGGATGTGCACCCAGTGAGAAGCAATGAAGATGACCTGAGATGTCTGATCTGCCAAGCTTCCTGTGTTGTCGTTCATTTGTGTTTCTGCTGTGGTTATTTAATTACCACTTTCACAGTGAAGCAGCTGTGAAGTGGCTCAGAAGACTAATATATATTGAGTCCAGGCAGGCACAGTTTGAAACCTGAGTTTTCAGTTGCTCTCCAGATAACCAATATAAATGATGCTATCTAAGTTCCTGTTTCTAAAAACATTCAGTATTTCCATAGCATTTTCCTGTTCTTTGCAAAGGAAAGATCATCTGTAGTTGTGTTGTTACATTGTCCTTGACAGGAGTTATTCCTTAAAAATGTGGAGAAAACTGCTGGGAAAATTAGCATGTTTCAGTTACCATTTAAGCCCATCACAAAAACACCACAGTTTAATGTTCTTCTAAATTTCTTTGCAAAGGAATATTCTTATAATTAGGTACACAGGTGAGAGGCAAGGCTGAACTTTGATTTTTTTTTTTCAATGGAGTCAGCTCTGAAAAATAACTATTTTTAAAATACCAAATGAACAAAATTCTATGTACATTTTCCTTTCTCTAAGCAGAACCTGTTTTAGTGTGTTGTAAATCCTAAGTTGTTAGGAGTTGTGTGAACTGGTTTCATGCTAAGGATTGCTCAGCAGTAGAAGAGATGGCGGGTTACTAGAGCTCTCAGCATCATGGTCTTTTCAGGTCATGACTTCTGTTTTACTCAGGAGTTCTCTTCACAGTTTGGTTTTCATGTTGACCCAGAGAGTGACTGCTATATAAAGATATGAAAATACCAACATGTATGAATTTATGTGAGTTGGTATGCATTGGTAGAATGCTCTCCAAAAGGATGGAGTATTGACTCGCTTCTGGAATCAACATGTCTCAGCAACCACCAGTGTCTGTCGTCAGCCCTTCTTACATTTGTAAGAGCAGAGTCTTGCCAGGAACAGAAGTATAAGCAACTGGTTGTTGTTTTGCTAAGGTTAGTGGTATCAATTTGGACATCAAGGATGAAACAATGGGAACAGCTGTAGGATCCATCAAAATTTCACCTTGTTCAGAAGCATGATCTATTTCAGATACTGAAAAAAGTGAACAAACAAATGATTGAGTAATTTCCCCCAATTTCATTTAAGTTTGGGACCTCAGAACAGAGTGTGAAAGTGAAAGCCATACAGTTTTTGATTTGTCTGTCTTGCTTGTCTGCAAGCCTTCTACTCGTCTGTCTGTGCCAAAAATCCCTGTGGTATGAAAAAACTGCTCTTGGATCAGTCTTATCTTTGAGTGCCCTTGGAGATGTCATTAATGTCATTGGCACTGTGTCTGGGAGACACAGCTGCTTTGCCCTTTGCCTAAGGACAAAAAGTTCAGTCCTTCACCAGTGACTCATAACTGGGTGGATCAGCTGTAATACAGGTTAATTCTGCATGCTCGTCATCATGAACCATCGCTGCATTGCATCATGGATTCCAAGCCCATGGTGTCAGTGTAAGGTGTGACAATTCATTTTGATAAGTAGGAAGAGTCTACAATAGTCTACAAATTACTGCACCCTCCAAAAACGACTATTACAAGCTTGTATCTTCTCATCCATTTCTTAGCGACTTGTTCTGGTTTTTATTACAGTTAAAGGTTATTTTCAGGCATGTAGTTGTTGAAAGTTTGAATACAGAAAGGCTATATTCTGTTTCTGTGTATCACAGCTGCAAGGTCCTGGGCACTCGCAGAAACCAGAAGGCATTTTGTCTTCAGCTGACTTACCACAGTTGAATCAGAAATGTTTTATGCATCCCCTCCTAGTAACCTTGCCTTTGCCCTTTCATTCTTTTTCCCTCTCAAGCAAATAGAAATATTACTCAAGCACCAAATGTTTTGTGTGTGTGAGAGAGTACAAACATTAGATATGGTTAAATGGGCAATGTTTCTTGGCAGTCTAAAGCTATTTCCTTGCTTGCATATATGTTTGTGTGCTCAGTATGGCCTTACCTTTCTTTTCATTGGGCTGTGGCATTCTGTTTCTCAATGCCATGAGAGAGCAGGCAGCTCACCTAAGAGACTTGTATCACATGAACAGGTGTGGCTTTGAAAGAAACTCCAGACTATTTCCAGCAGGAACTTATTCACCACTGAGTCTTTTTGCAGTTACCTACTTGTGAGAGTGGGGCTGATAAACAAACTCTCATTGGGCAATACAGCTATGCTTGGCATGAAGTAATCAGCTTTTCCAAAAGCTAAAAGAAAAGCTCCTGTGGCTGATTCAGACATTTACGTGGCAAATTACTCTGGTTAGAGGGCTGTGTGGCCAAAGAAATTGGGATGTGTTGACCACAGTGCTTCTCTCCATCCCTAGGGAATGAGGAACAGGTGTCAGACCTTTCATGAGGAGCAAGCACATCACACAGGGTCTGAATGCATCCTCTCTGAGAATCTTTAGGGAAACTTAAAGGGGTGAGAGCACAGGCCACCAGAGTCTTACGGGCAAAGTTTGGCACAGTGGTACAAGTCTACACTTAGATACTTAAAGGTTGTAGCTGTGTTAGCATTAAGGCTCCAGTAAAAGTACTCCCAAGTATTCTTCTGTACCTTTTCCTGCAGGTATTCTACGGAGACAGGTAAATACCAAGGAAATGTAAAAAAGGTGTGACAGATAAAGCGAATTAATTAAAGAATGTTACATTATGATTGTGAGTACTTCCACAGCATTTATCTTATTCAAGGAAATGCAAAATAAATTACTTTGGTATGTTTTACCACATTTGTAAATACCCTCTGATTTAAAGGACAGATATCAGCACTTGCATTAAGGGGTGGGTAGGATGCTATTGTGCATTAAATATGTAGTCCATGACAAAGTATTGCTAAAGCAAAAGAGTAAGCAACATGTCAGCAACTGTCATAATTGGTGTCCCAAAGGTGACTCCACACTGATGCAATGCACCAACAGTTCACACAGTCACGGAAAGCGTCAGGTTGGAAGGGACCACAGTGGGTCACTTGTTCCAAGCTCCCTGCTCAAGCAGGGTCATACATGGCACAGGGTTGTGTCCAGATGGTTCTTGAATGTCTCCAGTGAGGGAGACACCACAATCTCTCTGTGTGGGCAACCCACACAGTAAAGAAGTCCTTCCTCATATACCTCATTTATTCCCACTACCCCTTGTCCTATTGCTTGGCACAACCAAAAGGACCTGGAACCAGCTTATTGGCATACTCTCTTCAGATACTTGATGAAGTCACTTGATAAGATCCCCTCTCAGTCATCTCTTCTTGAGACTGAACATGCCCAACTCTCTCAGCCTTTCCTCATGACAGGTGCTTCAGTCCCTTAATCCTCATTGCCCTCTGCTAGACCCGTTCCAGGTCTAGCGCCATGTCTCTCTTTTACTGAGGAGTCCAGAACTGGATACAGCATTCCAGGTGAGGCCTCACCAGGGCTGAGTAGAGGGGCAGAATCACCTCCCTCAACCTGCTAGCAATGCTCTTCATAATGCACCCCAGGATGCCTTTTTTGGTATCCTAGTATTTAATATTTAACCCTGACTGCAATGGAACTATATTCACCTATAGCAGCCTAAAGCCTGGCCCAACATTAAAAAGACACATTTCCCAATATTAAAGTAAGTCTATCCTACATGTCCAAGAAATTATTGAAATTTTCTTTATTTATCCTGGAAATGTTCTGAAGTTTTAAGGAAACATTAGCGTACTCCCTTTTGCAAAAACTGAAACAGAACAAACCCATTTTTTCCTCTCCTGAATCACTCCGTGGTTTCTGAAATAAATGGTGTTTCACATCTGATCATGCCCAATTAATTTATATTTATATTTTCCTACTTTACCTATATGTACGAAATTGAATGTTTGCTAACAGATTATTTCCTTTGATACAGTGAATACCAGCATTCTTATATATACTGTTTGTAATTTTTACTTACATTTCTGAGGGCTAGGAAAATCATTCTCAATGCTACAATTTCCAATTAATGCAATTTTGAGATGTTTACTAGGATAAAATCATAGCTACTTACATGCAAAATCTTCTGGATTCTTCATCATCATTTCATTTCACTTCTACTCTAAGTATGTTGCATACTCTGTGGTACTAAAAAGAGACCAGACTGTTCCTCAATTAAGCTAAAACATTTAATTTTAATACAGTGGAGTATAGAGATGTCCATTTCATGTATAGAAATCCAATTCATAGTCCCTCTAGAGCAATGTAATATAAAATACTAGAGAATAAAGCACATGTTTAAACAGAGTACCTGAATCAATTTTGCTATGATAAATTTGGCAAATAAGAATGTACCAGGAATACAATTGATTCAAAAATTACAAAATTATTTTTGTACTTAAGGTACAACATCACTTTCTAAGATGCCACTAAATTAGGGCTTAATTTTAAATCATGCTCTCCTTAAGAATGTAACCTGTCTGTCCTTTTTCATTGGGCACATTACTGAGTTCTTCTGTTTGTTACCAACTTAAAAGTAAAGGCAGTTTCAGTGGATGCATTGGTAGAACAGTGAAATGATCCTCAGCAACTTTACGATGCTATGTAAACAGCAAAAAATGGCTTCAGGACATGGGGAATACTAAATATTTGTTACAACAGTCTTAAGCTGCTTTCTGATTCTGAAGGTTACTGAAGTGTTTTGCGAAATGTTTTCATTGAAAGAGAACCTCTTTGTTATACCTTCCAAGAAAGCTGGTAACATTACAGTGGTTCCTATCTGCCGGCTCCAATGAATTGAGTTGTTTTGTTTTACAAGACGCTAATGTGAAGAATATTTTATTCTAGTATATTGTTTCTTTGTTTAGTTATTTTCTGATATGATATTCATATCTCAAACACTTTCCCCCTTTAGTCCCAAAGCTTGCTTCACTTCTCTGACTTTTCTAATCCACCCATTTTTTTCTGAATGGGAATCTGTGATAACAGCCAGCTTTCCAGGGGTTGTAAAACACCAGACCTATCTATTGTACAGAGATTCAGAGACACATTGTATCCTCTTTGGAACCACAAAGGAAACAACATGTTAAAAACCCTTTCCTCCCAAGAACTGGGCTCATATTCAGTGGCAAAGGGGCACCATAAGAACATCTCCAAAGCAGAGAGGTAGTATGAGAGGTAACATTGATATCGCAAATGCCACACATTTTTTGCTGTGCTATATGTAGATTACTATCTATGGATTCAACTTTTGGCTTCCATATGCTTACTATCCAGATGTCCCTGAGCAAATTAAATGCTCCCTGAATATTTTGCTCATTTTTGTGTGCTATGCACTCCTCCTAATTGAATCCATGAATCTGTAATTCTCTTTTTTATGAACCCCATCCTTTCACATGTGGGTATAAGAGGAAAGTGCCTATCTGACTTCAAAGAGCCTTCCTCCGCCCTGCACCCTGGCTGCGCTGCCCCACATCTGTAGTGGGCACCCTGCTCTGAATTTGCCCCTCTTTCTCTCCCTTCAGAAGATCACCCCCATTCTACTGCTGAAGGAGATCTACCTCTAGGGAAATGGGCTGAAATGAGCTTGAAGTAAGAGGGAAGGTGATGCCTACTTTAAAACATGAGACTGAGTACTCCAGAAGTCTGTAGGAGACTTGACATAATTTGTTTGCTGTGTTTGATGTAAATGCCTTGAACAGTGATCTAGGAATGAGAAGCCAGGTGTTCAAAGAGCTATCTTGATCTTCAGAGGCTGGAGAACCTCAAAACCTATCTCAGCAGTGACCTTGCTGTCCAAGCACTTCACCTGTTACCAGTGCTCACTTTTAGAACCTGACACAGCACATAGACTCTTGTGCTTTCACTACTCACTATAGTTTGATGCTAAAATTTCCAGCAGTCCAGTTGCTTTGTGCTGTCTATGTGTTGAATAGTCAAGAGCCTACACTGCCTAAACTGTCATATGAGTAATTTCTTCATTTCAGTCCAGCTTCATCTCTCTTACTTCCTATTTGAGGTGCCTTTGCAGGCCCTTGACTTCTAAAGAGTGCTAATTAAGGTACTCGAGTCTTAATGGTAATGATAGTAAATGAAGTACAGGGTAAGTCATACTTAAAGTACAGGTTTGAGATTGTCTACCATAAACGTAGACCAGGCAAAAAGAAGATCATGGTAGTTGTAGATTCTCCGGGTACTTAGTCCTGGAGAACTAGCTGAAATCCAGAAAGCCTTCTGGCACGTTTCTATATGCTACAGGTCTGCTTAGACCCTTCTCAGCACATGCAGCTTGTTGCAGCTTCTTCACCATCCCAGACTTAATCTGCTGCAAGGCAGGGTTTCTAAGGAGGTCTGTGGCTCAGAGATCTCTCTTCTGAAGTGCCTGCATGGAAAAAAATTCTCTCCTGGATAGATGGCAGGAGTTTTCCTTTTATTATCACTTTTGCTTTAAATCTGCTGTAAAACAGAAAAGATCTCACATATCTGAGAAGAGGGACCCCATAACAAAAAAGAGGATGAAATTACATTCTGGTCAAGGAAAACTAAAAGCAGAGGTTATTATTTAAAAACCTAAACCAACCAAATGAAAAAAATAGTATTTTTTGTTCAACCTGTGTTGGCAACAGAAAAAGGAGATCAAGTCAGAGATGTGCAGGCCTTCATAAACCTTGACATTCACCAGAACATGTTTTAAGAATGTAGTTCAGAAAAATAGGTGGCAGGAGTGTTTGGAGAAATATCCGTGTGCTGTGTGGTTTTGTGGCACACTGTCAAAGCCCATGTGTGTGTCTAGCTTGCAACAACCACTGTGCATGCAGCTTACCAAACAGAAACACCCTAATCATGTTTTGCAAGTTGGATTTCTCACTGAAATGAATCAGTGGCCAGCTGGCATAGCAACGTGCAGGAATGTTTGTCCACAGAATATTGTATTTCTGCTGATATGTAATGAAGGGCTGCACTAGAAGTCATTACTAGCTAAGAACTTTACTGAGAGTATCTGCAGCAACACTTGTGTATCTCTAATGGCTGTGATTACAATTCACACAGTGCCAACCATGCCATCAGCAATGCACAGGGCAGAAAATAAATCTCTTCCTCCTTTCCCAAAGTTCAACATGTTTCTCTCAACTTTTTCTTCCAACTTATATTCACTTATATGACATTTTAATTTTTTATTCTATATTTTTTAGGTATATGAGATGCAGAAAAATCTCCTTTTTGCACCACAAACTGGACTAAAATGCTGTACTTATTTGCAGACAGTTCAGAGAGGAGTAGGGTTTTGCTTCTGTTCGTGTTGTCAGGGCAGTGGTTTTCCGTCACCAAGATCTTACTTGCTGTCACCTCACAGAAGCTTTTCCCCATGACAAATATTAACCACAAGCCCTAGAATGATGTAGTCTCTGTGTCTTTAGAGTCATACCTTTAAAGATTTTAGAAACTTTTCAAATTTTTGCCCAGTCTTGCTTTTCCACACTGTGCTAAGCCCTCCCAACAGATGGTCAGTGATATTCTAGTGCTAACACTCCATTGCCTTCCCCTTCTATATACACAGCAGATTTCTGACAGGACTTCTTAAAAGTAAGACAATCGTATTTATGCAACATGTTTTGAAATCCTAACTCTTAGAAAAAATCTAATTTCAACCACGCTCAGATCACATGAATTCAAATGGTGTGAAATTTGGTAGTGATTAAACAAAACCTGACCACATTGATTGGTAGTTTGTGGCCAGTGAGACCATGGATTTTGATTCCAATCAGATTAAATTCCTTGGATCTGGCAGAGGAAAGAGGGAGCTGGGAAAATGCTATTTATAATCATGTGCTTGAGAAAACTTAGTGCTTGAGAAAAATTAAATGACAACTGTTTGCTGAAGGACATGAGCAAAACTTTGACACAAGATGCTGTAACTAATCTTGTAACACAAGATTTTAATTTCTCTCTATTATTTTACATTTATTTTGCTTTATTTGGTTTTGATTGTAGACAGAGGCCCAGCATTTGTAGAGCTCCTTATTTTGACAGATATTTTGGAAAATGAAAACCTTTCTGTATGGATGCAAAAAGCAATCCCAACTTGACAATAATATATACCATTCATACCAACAGTCAAGCATTGTCAGTGCTGTAATTATTTACACAGAAGTACAGGTATTAGAGAATTTGACTGTGAGAAGGTAGTGCATTCTAAGCTCTTTTATCTTCCCAGTGCCTTCTGATTCTTTACTGTCTCCATGGCATTTTGATAAGCCCAAGTACCAGCAGGATCTTTCTATCTAGTTCATGCTTGTATAAAAGTGTATGAACATGCAGAGACTTGCTTCACTAATTGCACAGGTGAAGCAACCATGTCCCATTTCCTGTTACCAAGTGTATTGCTATCTATAGAGCTCAGCAGTTTACAAATGTTGCTACAGCTTCTTATCAGAACTACATCAGCCACAGTATTTCCTAACTGTTCCATATGAAAGTGTTCCCAGGTACCAGGGTGTGTTCAAGAAGGCCTGGGAAGAATACTGCCCAAGCCCATGTAAAGCAACAGCAAACAAATGACACTTCAGTGTACCATCACTTGTACATCAAGTCCTGCTCTCGTGTGCATTTTCCATGTGATGAGAAATGATCCTGAGGAGCCATGAGCAGATATTGCTGCAATGCTGGCCTGCACTGCAAATCCTGCCAGATTTGTCTCTTGTATCTCAGTACTGTTTCCATGTGCCTGGCCTCTTTTGTTGTGAAGTGACTGCTATACTGGGTGAGGAAACAGTAGAAAGCATACCTGGATTTTACCTGTGACCTTTTCCTCCTTCTACTCTTCTTTTCCTAAATGTTAACATGAACTGTTCCCTTTTTCATCCCTTTTCAGTCTGCAAACTGTTCAGGAGCAATAATTTATTCTCACAATTGTTCAGGGAGGCGAGTAGATACAGTTATCACATTTTGCTGAAAGGATAAATTAAATGCAAAGTTCAATGGACTTTTAAGGTGATACAATGAAGGTTTTATTTTTGTTTACAGTTTTTTTAACAATTCAGAGAAAGGAATCTCAAAAGCATTAATCTACTTTGCCCAGGAGTAAATAAGATTCATTGACTCCACACGAAATTACTTTTCTTCATGTCAGCCAGGGAGATCAGCAGTTTGTTAAATTTCACTTAATAGTTCAGCTAACCCCCTCCAGCACCAATACCATCATCCTTCTGTGTGACAGCTGCACTCAACAGCAGCATTCTGCACAAGCTTTACTGTAAATGACTTGGAAAGCAAGTTCCTAGTATAAGTGCCAAGTCTTCTATCAATAATCTTTCACTTAGTGTAAACCTGTCTTCTGTGATTCCCTTTGCCCTGCTGATGGACTTCTAAAGCTATGTGGCATTGAGCAGTAGGAGCACTTGCACAGTGATTGAGCTTGAAGTTAAGGATAGTAACTTCACTCTTCTCACAGATGTTTTACTCCCTTTGTAGCAACACAAGCCAGTCATCCAACATAGGAATAAATCCCCAAATCCTTGAGCTTCTGCATTCCTATTTTCACCTTCCCATCTTATCAGCAATAGAGTAGGGTAGAACTGCAATGTCGTGCCTTAGTTTCATGGCAAAACAACACTAACATGCCAAGCCATCACCAACAAATACCAGCATGTAATGGTCGTCACTCCATGTGCTAGCAAAACTATCAAACTGCATTTGCCAAATATATTCCTTTCTGAAGTTCATTGAGGTGCTGCTTTAGAAGAGACTGTAGATGAAATATTTTTTGAGCTTGTCAAAGTTGAGAACTTCCAGGAAGACAAAAATCAAATACTTCCCCAGAACTCAGCGACTAGTTTCTGCTAGAAAATTGTCAAGATTCTGCTCAAAAATTAGCACGGTTTCCTTTAATCCTGGTAGGATTAATCCAGGAATGTTACAAGAACAAACTCAGCATCAAGAACAGTGGTTTCAAATTTTCCTATTATAATTAAAGCTTCATAAAATTCTAGGTTACAACTCTGTGGTCTAAATAAATAAACTGTAAAAATCTAGCAAGTTGCCTTTGAGGAAAAGTAAATTTCTTTTTTTTACTTTAATAGAAGGATTCAGTCCATGGATCTCTTTGTTCACTTATGTATGTATTTCTATTAATAAATACATTTAAAATTACATTTGTCCTTGTCTATTGACAAGTCATGATATATTGGTTTTGGTACTTCAGAGGCAACATTCCCTTATTTGGTAACAATTTTAGTAGGACTGAATGCCTTGCTGGTAAACAGAGCCTCAGGAAGCTTTGCCCCTACCTTCATTTCTACTGGGCAAAAAATATACCCCTAGTTTGTCAATAAAGGAGCAGAAACTAGTTTAATGCATGTATGTGGCATCCCTGGCACAATACAGTGTATTGCAAGGGAAAACCGGGAGTGTGGCCAGGTTCAGTTTCTTCATGCTCTGGCCAAAGTTAAGGAAGCATTGCTGGTTCTTAGTGTCACATGTGGTTTGTGTGTTGGTTGCAATTTGCCCAGTCAAGTAAATTTTGCCCTTAATATGGCAGTTTCAATAATGCCTGGAGATATCACAAGTGTGCTATGTACTTTCAGCTGAATTTTGCCCTTTATGGACTGATGGGACCAATATGCTAAAAATATATAACTTGTTTCTTGTGGTATACAGATTTATATTTAAAAGATTACAGTTTCTTCCATCCTGTCTCCTACTAAAGCTCCCTTTGTTCTGTCTTATCTAGGCCACATAAACAGCTTGCAGCTGCTCTTTTGAACTGGCTTAGCTGAACTTTCTGAATCTTTCCTTTCTCAGTTCCTAACAGCAGTGTCAGAGGTTC
Source organism: Eopsaltria australis (assembly GCA_034509425.1). Lineage (NCBI taxonomy): Eukaryota > Metazoa > Chordata > Aves > Passeriformes > Petroicidae > Eopsaltria > Eopsaltria australis. The sequence continues at coordinate 24,751 of JAVTVJ010000765.1, read as the reverse complement.
CCATGGAAACAATGGGATAAATAATGCAAAACTTACTGAATAACTGCCTGAGCCCAAGCTTTAAGTGGAGCTTCACACTTAAATCTTGATTGTTCAAGGGTCTTTGCTTGAAGTGACCATGTAAAGTGTTAGAGAACAAGTAAATGACATCAGGCTGACTTTGGGGATAAGAATTATAAAATTATAAACAAGCCTACATATTTTTGTCTAGTATCATGGAACCACTTAAGAAGAGTGGTTATAGTGTGGGGTTTTTTTGCTATTATCCTGTGTGTCATAGAATCACAGAATGACTTGGGTTGGAAGGGACCTTAAAGTTCCTGGGATTCCTTGTAATTCTAAGAACAAGCATATTTTCATAATTTCCATAGCAACATCCATTATGAGATGGAGCTATTCTGCTCATTCATTACTGCTGTTGACTTTACATAAAAAGCTGCTTTTGAAACTAGCAGTTAAGAAAAAGTAGCTCATATTTCTTTGCTCCTCATGTGATAAATGCTATTGAGACTGGGCAATGTGACCTCCTCCTCCTTCCAGCACTTACATTATTCTGTCAGAACATTAAAAAAAATTAACTAATTATGTTTTTCCATGTAAATAATCTTAGCAATGGTATCTTCATTTTTTTGCTGCTACAAGGACTTGATGTCGCACCGAAAAAGAATTAAAAGATAGCCCTTGCTCTAAAGATACTGATGTTTATAATGCCATACTCTACACAGGAAGAAGTGACAAAAATAATAAATCCAACTTGGAATGCAGCTCCTTGCTGTCTGGGCAGCTGGGCACTGGCAGTGCCAGAGGTGTGTATCTGCTGCTAGGGAACACAGAACTGTGCTCACCTCACACTTCTCTCTGCAGTGGGCCCCACTTCAAAAGCAGGTGTAAACATCTGTGCAGGTGTTCTTCAGGCAACCAACTCGCGATATAAGTATTAAAGAAAGTAGACTTGGGGTAAAAATATTTCATTTTCATGATGTTTCTCTCTTCCCCAAGAAACATCCATCCCCACAGATGGCTCCAAAGAATGCACTGCATTTACCTATCCTGTCACTGTCCTAAAACAGGGCTCCACTAGCTACAGACCAAAGGTGAGGTTGCTTCTCCCTGATAGGACTCCTGTGGCTCGTCTGAGGGCCGGTATGTTCCCACAAGATGTCTTGTGTTTACGTCAGAGCAGATATACATCCTTTATATGGACAACTTATTCCAGTTACACGGTCTTTCCCCACAGATAGTAGTGACTAAGGCCCTGATCTCAGAGCTGATAGCAGACAGAGAAGGAAGATATTCGCCCTTCTTTGTGACATTCAAAGCAGTAAGTAGTTCAGGAAGAGATCTGCAAACAGAAATGTGTTCAAAAAACCACATTCCTAATCAGATTCCTACCCTGGATATAAAGATGTGCTGGAATCCACCTATTCTGTCAAGATGAGGTGAAACTTTCATCACAGCCAGGAGGCAGTTGAGAGCTACTGTCTCTGTGAGTACTATGTTATTTCCAACTCAAGGGATTAAATAAAATAAAAAAAGAGAAGGAGCTGATCTAACTCTTTTTAGTTTGAGTCTTTCTTTCTGATTGCTTACTTTTTAGTCACCTCCACCAGCAAATAAACTCACTGCTGATTGAAGCAAAAGCTTAGACTATAGTGTAACCACTGGACTCCAGAGATGGCAAGGCAAATATGAGAGTCAAAGAAGGGGTTGCCAATACTGTTTAGTGGTGCTTTAACCCCTCAGGAATTCTGTTTTGTGTGGTACTGCATGCACTTTTTGAGGGACAGTCCCATCTCCAAAGAGCTAAACACTTAGTTGTAGAAGACAAGATGGAAAGAGGAGTAACTGTGTTTAAAACATACGGGTTTAGAGATAATAAACTTAAACGAAGCCTAAACTAGAACTTAAAATTTACTAATACCTACATTCATGTTACCTATATCTGAATAAGGCATAAGCTAAGCATCTAAGTGAGCCCACAGTTTTTTCTGTAGTAAATGGAGAGAGAGAGAGGGCCATGTCTGCAGAGAAGCATACGACTCAAATACTTGTAAATAATGCCCCTCTTCAGGAATAATTTATGTGATTCGTTTTAATTAGGCATTACTGCAACTACAGCTGCGTGGGATGAATCATTCTGTTTGACTTACCCAAGGACACGTCAGAAATTAATGCTGGAGTATGGCCTAGAGTCATCTGTCTTCTTGGCTATCCCGGTTTTAATTTAATGTGCTTCGTTTTACTTCCCTTCTCATCCAGCAGAAAGTTCAAGTAGTTGATGTGACCAAAGAAGTAAATGGGAATTAATACAAAATGTTAGTAATATTGAGTCATTTCTGTTTGTATCTGCTGTAGTTAAAAGGTCTCTCTTTTCGCAATATTTCAACAATAATATTTCTGGGAAAATTCTGTGGCATTTCCTTTTAATCTGAAGCACAGCACGTTTCACTAAAGCTCTATTTGCTGTGAAATATAGTTTTAAAATATATTTCTATTCAAGCAGGACACCAAAGCTGCACTTAAAAACAAGCTACAACCTTTTTAATTTAGGCATCAAGAGAAATTATCTTTTCTCTCTACTGTTTTAATCCCTATGTGCTTACAAAAATGCTCTGTCTAGGATTTTTTGTGTGATCCCCCTATGTCCTCTGATAGTAAGAGATCATCTGATTGTTGAAGACCAGGTTGGTCAACATCAGGCTGGCATATGATTTATGAGATAGCCAGCATTGTGTAATTTCCTCCCATTCTGAGGAATGCAAATGTCTGAGTGTCAGGGGCTTAGGGACTGACATTCTTGCCACCCATGTGTACTTCTGGTAATGATATGAAAGTTCAAACAGAAAAGATAGGGTCTTTCTCTTCATTCTCTGAGGTCCTCTGACTCTACATTACACAAGGACTGATAGTGAAGTGGTCCTACTGTGCTGACTGACCCTCAAATCACCTAGCTGTGGTTAACAGCAATCTGTCACAAACATGTTTCTCGGGGTTGTAAGAAGAGCAGTCCTCACATGGGAAAAACTGGTGCAGATTGGTTTCTGGTTCAGATTGAGATTTTCCACATTAGAGACTATAAAAGCTGTTGGGCACAAATGTGCAAGTATCAAGTCATATCACTGACTTTCCGAGAAAAGAGGTATTAATGAAAACTACATTATACTGTTGTCTGCAAGAAGCACAGGCAATAATTTTCTAATACTGTGCATGCAGGTGTACTGGACAGAAGCCTGTGATTCTGCAGACACAGATACATAAAACATCTCTGATTCTGACAGCAGACTGTCCAGCTTCCTCAAGTTCCATAGATGATCACTTAGTTTCCCATGATATTTCTTGTGTCAAGACATGTTCCTGTATAGGCTTCAAGCTGAAGAGTAGCTGCATGGACAGTGACAACATTTCAAATTATTTTGTTATACAACTTCCCCACCACAACACAGGAAAGAATATGGGAGAGATGGAGGAATTGTTTGCACCTGGTGAGTTCATACAATGAATATTTTGCAAAATCATTAGTCTGTGGAACCACACAATTAAAACAACAATAAAGTTTAACCAAGGAAAGGAAAAAGAAACTATTCTTCATTGATCTAAGGACTTGCAAGTTAATGAACTAGGCCAGTTATGCCAATTTTTCTCCTAATCTGGGAAGTAGTACCGAGTGCATAAAGCAGTCAGGATCACCAGCCACTGGAGACCACTGGAGGCACAACTGAAACAAGAGAACACATGCACCAATGGGAGGAAATATATACTAATAACCCTGGGGAAGTGGTTATCATACATGTATTTTTTCTAAAAACCTATCAATAGTATGTAAAATATAGACAGGAACCTTTTCTGTACTCAGGATGCATGGTATTTCAGAGGAAATATCCCCTTATGTGTCTGGTGCTACATAAAGAATGCCTGTTTTTTAATGGTATATTGGTATTAAAAATTTTTATTTATTGTACTGGTTTTTGGTAACAGAGATGCCAAGTGCACTGCTCCACTGAAGCAACTTTTTGCACAGTGCAAAATTAGAAAAGGGTACTTTCATCGTAAAGAAATATTTTTAGCCCCATGCCTCAACAGAGGAGTCGTTCACTATGCTGTTCTGTAAATCCTGGATGGATTCTCTGAGAATAGCCAGCTGTGTGATTTTCATCTGGGGTCTTTCATACCTGGGAAACAGTGGGCTGTCATGAATCATGCAGTATTATCCTGCAGGTAATAAAGAGCACCTATGATCTTAGCCTGAGAAATCATGACAGCAAGCCTCAATTTTTTCTTGATTTATGAATTACTACCCTGTTATTTTCTTCCTAGTTGTATGAAGGTTTTATGTTATAAGTTCTTGGGCTAAAAGACCATATGTTTGTAAATACCTTCATTGCTTTGTTTTCAGAAAATATTCTTATTATAACAAGTATTTCACATTTACAGTCACATATTTACTGCTTTTTTGGAGATTTTCCACTTATGAAAGGCCTAAGAAATGCTGCAACTTTCTGCAGAGTTTGCTGTAATGTCCAAATCACAGGCAGGATCGATCATCTCTTTGTGCCTCACCTTCTGCACTTACAACATTCCCATAATAATGGCTTAAAGAAAGAATATATACAAATTATGCAAATATTTGCCTTCTTGTTCCTTTGGGTGTTGCTAATTCCTGACCAACCTTTCCTGAATCAAATTCATAGCTGTTTTCAAAAGGAGCTCTTCTCCAGACACAGTTGGCAAACTGGCCAGACATACACCATCAACAGAAGCCACATAGCAGAGTCTGGATAAATAATCAGTAAAAAAAGGCTCAGTTAGACAAATAATAATAACGGACATATCAACAATCTGGGCATTTCAAGTTCCTCACCTGTCTTCTTTGGAAATCATGTTGAATGAGACTTAACAGTTTGAAAAGTTCTGTCTCTTTTCAGACCCCAGCTAACTCTATGATTAGGTGAGCTGTGCTGCTATTAAAATCATGAATGTGTGTATACAAGAGCCATCACAAAACTCAGAATGCAGAAAGCCCATAACTGGCCATAATTCCCAAGCTGCAATTTTCTCAAATACACCGTGCTGCAAATTATCAGTTTGGGCTTTAAAGATTAAGACATGTGGTTAAATACATCTGTATATATATTGCCCCATTTTACCATTGAAGTCATGAATCATACCACTAAAATGATGATTTGGTTTAAAAATCATGAAGTTGGCATTTTTTCTTAGCAAAACAAATGTGTCTAGTTGCATTCAGAGCTTTTAATCTCCTTAAACTGAACTTTTGACCATATATCAGTGCAGCTTCTTCTTATTTTATAATATATCATATTAGCAGAAAAAATCTCTGAAAAAATAAAACATCACGTTAAGAAGAAGAACATTGCAGAAAAGCAGTGCAAAATGTGGGAAGAAATCACATGCTAAGAGGAAGAATATTGCATAAAAGTGTAGCAATACGTGGGAAGGAATCACAGCTCCTGTCATTGATGATTATTATTCTTTACAATGTGTTTGCTACACCAAATCTGCCTTGGTGATCTTATAGTTAGGATCCAGTTTTATCCTCTGTGTCATTTGCATGAAAATACTACAAGCCAGTTGCACCAGAAAGTATTTTGCTGATGAAAGCTAAATGTACAGGCTTCAGTTCAAAGAAGCTCTTTAGTGCAAAGCCAGTCCTGCGGCCAACAATGAAACTGTCATTATGCTCAGAGCTACCTATATATCTTAATGAAGTTAGTGCCTTTCCTGTTCTTTCCCTTTCCACAAGAAAAAGGGGGGAAAAATCAGTCAATTTGAGTAAAAGACAAGTGCACCAAACTGCCTTATTCCCATTCTTTTACTTATTTATGGCACATCTTCTCAATCACTATGTGCAAAGTAAAGGACCAAAACCATTTCAGCTAACATATGCAGCAAAGATTGACAGGCAAAGCTTGGTAGCCTTAGAAAGGGATTTCCTAAAATAGCTCAGTAGATCAAATAACTATCTTGCAATGAAATCAAGGAAGGTTTGATAATTGTGCATGGGAGTACTTTTATATCTTATTATTATGCAAATAAATTTAGAAATCCAAACTGCACATAAGCTTAGCTGCTACTTCTTCTTCTGTGAAATGGTAGCTAGTACCTGACTAAGGCAGGACTGAAAAAACTAAGATACAGAGTAACAAAAAGTCACTTTGCGTTACAAGAGCAAATCCAAAGCTTGAAGGAGCAGAAAACTTTCTTCTCAAAGGTGCTATAAACTGTATAGTCTGAGTGGAATGAATTGTGCCTTCTGTTTCCCATATAGGCTGGAGGGAAAGGGCATCAACAAAGAAACAGTGGTAGCGTGGTATTTGAGATTAATCACTTGTTAACAAGAACAACAAAAAAAAATAAAGCCATTTCACTCTGTGCATCTCTGTTAAGTGTTGGTGCAGTTTGATACTAGCTGGGAATCCTCTTCAGCAGGGTGTTTCAAGTAGTCCATTGAGTTAGCCCTTGCTTGGAGCAATGACAGATGTGAGTCTTGAGTATCACTTTGCCCATGATAAGTCTTCTACTCAGTGCAAATTTCCATTCTAAAGTGGAGAGGCAAGGCTGGTTCAAGGAGGTTCAACAAGATGAAGTGCCCTTGGTCACAACATCATGCAGAGCTACACACTGGGGCACAGTGGCTGGAAAGCTGTCCATCAGGAAAGGACCTGGTGATGCTGGTAAACAGTGTCTGAACATGAGCCAGATGTGCCCAGGTGGCTAAAAGGCCAACAGCATCCTGGCCTGTATCAGGAATAGTGGGGCCAGCAGGACCAGAGCAATAATTGTCCCCTGTACTCAGCACTGGTGAGGCCACACCTGGAGTGCTGTCTCCAGTTCTGGGCCCTTCACTACAAGAAAGTCACTGAGTGAGTCCAGAGAAGGGCAATGGACCTGCTGAAGGGTGTGGAACACAAGTCATATGAGGAGCAGCTGAGGGAGCTGGGGGTGTTTAGCCTGAAGAAGACTCGGAGGAGATCTCATCACTCATTACAGCTGCCTGAAAGGAGGGTGAAGCCAGGTGGGGGTCAGTCTCTTCTCGCTGGGAACCAGTGACAGGACAAGAAGAAAAGGCTTTGCCATGGGAGGATTAGGTTGGATATTAGAAAAAATTTCTTCACCAAAAGTGTTGTCAAATATTGAGAGTGCCCATGGAAGTAATGGAATCACCATTCCTGGAAGTTTTCAAAAAAACATGTAGATGTGGTGCTTGTAGTGGTGTAGAGGTGACCATGGTGGTGCTGGATTAACAGCTGGATTCAATGATCCTAGAGATCTTTTTCATCATTAACGATTCTGTGATCTTTTAGCAAAATTCTTTCCTAACTACTCAAATGATGACATTTTTTCTGTAAGGAAACAAGATAGTAAAACTGCTAGAATAGTGGAAAGTTAGGAAAACAGGATGACAACTGACAGTACTGCACACTGGGAAAGCACACAGGCATCAAGCCCATCTTTGTATGGCTGCAGTGTTTGAGGCATTGCATTTAGTTTTGATGCATCATTATCATTTTAGTCACTTAAATTCTGGTAATACTTGGATACTGTGTCCTACAATTAAGTGTTTTTTGGTATTTTCTCATCACAAGAAAAGGATTCTCATCACAAGAAAAGGAGTAATGACTCAGTGATACCTTTACTTCAGTAATGAAGTTTGCCTGAGAAGCTTCTGCCTCCCTGCTTTTCCTGGCCTGCTTCTTGTCACTCTTGGGCCCTCCCACATTCCTACTCACTGCCATGCAGCTTTCTGGGGGTTTAGGAAATTATCCTGGTTAAGGATCAATCTTTTTTTTTCTGATCTGACACCCAGATAATTCCAGAAGCAAATAATTTCTCCCTAACTGTTTATGTGTTTACACTTCACCCCATCATTGTTGTGTCTGAATGCCGTGTCATTTGACAAGCCTTACATAGGCTCCATCCTGCCAGAATTAAGGGATGGAACTCACCAGCCATTATATCTATCATAAGGAAATCAAATTGGGGGTAGGGGAATAATTCCCAATTAATGGATAGTCACACAGGATGGCCCATGAGGCACCAATACAATACAAACAATAAACACTAACAAGAATAACTCCAGTTCTTACTCACTTTTGCTGCAAGAAAAGAGGAAGTGGATTCAAGTGGCTACCTTGTCTGCTTTAAAAAAAGCAGCTCTCAGGGTTAGGATATGGTACACGTGAACTATAATTTTAGCTGCTGCTGAAGACAGTGGTTAAATAATCCAGCTGCCCTACTTCTCTCTCCACTCTTCTGTGCTTGCTGCCCCTCTTCCTTCCAACACTATTGGTGCTTGTTTGATCAGCTTGATCACAGAGTTAAGCTGACATAAAACCAGCCCTATCAAATAAGTAAGTGAATAGTTTTATCGTTTGTTTGCATCCTAAACTGACTCATCTCCCCACTTAACTTCTGCAATGTGTTCCAGTTTTTGTGTGCTGTTTACCCCTCCAAATATGACAGTAGTACTGTATATCAGGTATCAGAAAGCATCAACATTAGCCAGAATGTGTGTGAATCAGCAAGTATTGGTTTAATTTGTTTGGGTTTGCTAGTATTCGATCTGAGGGTAATAACTTATGGGCAGCTATGTGATACTGAGGAAGTTTTTTGTTTAATGACTTCTGAGGACAGACAAGAGAGAGACTGAATTCTGGTAAATACACTCAGCAATTTCTGCATCAAGCCTGTACCTCCCGCTTGAGCATTTCTGCACTGCTTTTCAACAAATCTCCAATTCTAGAGATGAAGAATACCTGAGCAAGAGTGATTCCAGGTATTAATTGGCTTTATTGCTAAAAATTCATGCCTTACTTCAAGCCTGAACTGGTTTTGACTTCCAGCCAGTGGTTCTTCTTGTACTGTTGGTCGCTTGACACTGATTCTGTACAACTCTGGAAACAGCTCGAGAAAAAAGCACTTTTATAAACAGTTATTTCACTGTTATCAGTCTCAAATATTGCTGAGAAGATGTACATTCCCTTGAATCTTCATACTGTCTCCTTTACCTGTTCCTAAACTCTCTAGAGAAAGCTGTCAGGGAAGACACCTTAGGTCTACACATAGAACATTTCGCTCTGCAAAGTTCATGCAGTCAGATCCACCAAAACAGAATGACTTTGTTTTTCTGAGAAGAACACAGTCAGCTTCATATAAATTAATTATGCAGGGGTGGGAGGGAGGCTGTGGGGTGGGGTTTAGCCATTATCTGAAGTGCTAGACAATGGCCACAGCTAGACATGAAACATCAGGTAGTTGTGACCACAGGGTAGGAGTGATACCAAGATGCCTGTTCTTGGAAGCTCAAATGATCCATCAACCTCATCAGCAGACTTATAATCTGGGACGATTTTTCTAAGGTTTGACTGGAAGGACCAGTTGGTTTTATTCTTTTTTCGCAGGTGGAAGGTAATATTTTGTTTGATCATCTGGGCATGTCATCAAAGTGATTCACTTACAAGTGAGAACACAAGAAAAATTGAGCCCAGGTTTGCACTGCCACCCAGGTAAGCCACCCTGGTTGGTGGTAAAGGCTACTCCATTACAATCTCATGTATTGTGGAGGCAAAAGGGCATACTTATGGATGCCTCCAAGCCTATCAGAGAAGCTTTTTTTCTCATAGCATTAAACTTCCATGCACAAAGCCTACTTTCTCAGCCTTAGAACTTCAGAAGACGTTTGTGACATTCAGTGAAAGAATCCTGTAGGAAAACAGGAAAAAAATCATGTCAAGTACATTTTTTTTAGGTTTAGATATCAATGAGACCTCACAAATTATTTTGCCTTTAGTGTCATGTATATTAAACAGACACTGACTTGGCTCAGTGGGACCATACTATCCCAAAAACCTCAGGAACCTTACACACAGGATAAGCCCCTACACAGCAACATTACACCCAACCAGGACTGAAGCTGCATAGTGTATGTGCTGCAACTCTCTGCAAATGCATGCAAACTAATACCATATTTAATAAAATTTTATTAAATATAATCATAAAGGAATAATCAATGTCCCCGAAATTTCCTAGAAAAAAAATCCTGGAATACCATTCCTGGGTTTCACGTGAGGTATGAATTAGTTATGAAATAACCTTCACCATCTTTAAACTAAGTTGTGTGCTACAAGGCTTAGTACGTTTCTAAGATATTCCCACGATTTAGTCACATGAAAAAACCAGCTGCGTGCATGTGTGTTCTCACAGCCAACCATGCTGAGCCTCCGTTTGTGTCTTGCTCACTAGCAGCAGCAGCTGGGGTGGCAATCCTTGCAGGTGTTGAGACAGTGAGCAAATTTCATGCTCTGAATTTTCCAGGCTATTAACCTCCAGCTGTCTTGGCTCAGTGGGACATTCTACTACCAGAAAACCTCATCATACTCACCAACAGGACAAGCCCTACTGATGACTGGCCAGCAGCATTGTCCCCAAAGAGGTCTGAGGCTGTACAATGATGTTGTCGTGGGTTGACCCCGGCCAGGTGCCAGGTGCCCACTCAGTCACTCTATCACTCCCTCTCCCACTGGGAGAGGGGAGAGGATAATATTGAAAAAGACTATCAGGGTGAGTAAAGGCAGTTTTATTACAGTGGGAAAAAATAGAACAAGCAAGCTGAGAGTTGCGTGCGCAGGAGCAGAGGGGAAAACAATCAATCTCTACTTCCCATCAGCAGCGATGTCCAGGCACTTTCTGGGAAGCAGGGCTTCAGCACGCGTGACGGTTGTTCAAGGAGGCAAACGTGGACCAGCCCTGAGTGCCTCCTCCTCCTCCTCCTCTCTTCCTTCCCTTATATATCTGAGCTGATGTCATATGGTATGGAATATCCCTTTGGCTGACTGGGGTCAGCTGGCCTGCTGGTGTCCCCTTCCAGGATCTTGCCCCCCCCCCCATCCCCTTCAGTGGGGGAAGGAATGTCAGAGGGACAGCACAGCTTGGCAGTAGCCAAAGCACTGCTCTGTTATCAACGCTAGCTACCAAAGCAAAGTACAGCACTGTAAGGCCTGTGAGCTTTACCCCAGTCAGACCCAATACAATTTCCACCCCTTATTCCATAACATTTGCATCATGCTCAGAAATCCTTTCCTACTCACGCATGCAATTTAAGCTACATCCTTAAACCATTCCCATCACATTAACTATTATCTCCTGTCCTCTAGCATCCTTCCACGTGGTCTCCATTTCCAGCAGAATGTGGGGTCAGGGCAGGAGGAATAGTAAACTTGATTGTTGAAGACTGGCACCATCCCTGTTCATTGTGGCCTTTTTCTTGCCCCTTGCTGAAATTCGTTCTTCGTCAGCTCATGTCCCTTCTGCTACTTACATCCTGCAACATACAACTTCCAACATACATTATTCTTACCCCAAGGTTAAATCACCTTGGGGTACACACTGGGTCTCCCCATCCTCCCGCATTACCCACCAAGTGCACCCAGGTCCTTGGGCAAAGACAATACCACGAATGGGTTTGCCCTTCCCCATGGGGGACGCAACCCACACTGACTTCCCCAGCCACTTTCCTATGTGTAGTGCAGGAACCTTGTCTCCCTCCACAGTGTCTAAGGGTTTAGTTTGGGCGGGACCAGGGCGGTTAACAGATCCTCTAGTATTGACTAGCCAAGTGGCTTCTTCCAAGTTCACATCCCAATGCTTCCATGTCCCATTACCTAGTGCCCGTAGCATAGTTTTTAACAGTCCATTGTATCTTTCAATCTTCCCAGAGGCCTGTAGGTGATAAGGGATATGATATATCCACTTAATGCCATGCCTCTTTGCCCAGGAGTTAATAAGATTATTTCGAAAATGAGTCCCATTGTCTGACTCAATTCTATCTGGGGTTCCATGTCGCCACAAAATGTGTCTTTCAAGACCTGAAATTGTGTTCCGAGCCGTGGCGTGGTTTACTGGGTATGTTTCCAGCCAGCCAGTTGTGGCCTCCACCATGGTGAGGATGTAACTCTTGCCTTGGCGTGTTCGTGGCAATGGCCCAATGTAATCAATTTGCCAGGCTTCACCATACTGGAACCCCAGCCATCGCCCTCCACTCCAAAGAGGCTTCACTCGTGTGGCTCGCTTGATGGCAGCGCATGTTTCACACTGATGAATAACCTGTGTGATGGCCTCCATGGTCAGATCCACCCTCGATCGCGAGCCCATCTGTATGTTGCATCCCTTCCAAGATGCCCTGATGTTTCGTGGGCCCATCAGGCTATAAATAGCTCACCCTTTCTCTCCCAATCTAGGTCCACCTGAGCTATTCCAATTTTGGTGGCCTTATCTACCCGTTCATTGTTTTGATGCTCCTCAGTGGCACGACTTCTGGGCACATGGGCATCTACATGGTGTACTTTCACAGTCATGTTCTCTATCCGTGCAGCAATGTCCTGCCATAATGCAGCAGCCCAGATGGGTTTTCCCCTGCGCTGCCAGTTGGTTTTCTTCCACTGCTGCAGCCATCCCCATAGGGCATTAGCCACCATCCAGGAGTCAGTATAGAGATAGAGTATGGGCCACTTTTCTCTCTCTGCAATCTCTAGGGCTAGTTGGATGGCTTTCACCTCTGCAAACTGGCTTGATTCACCTTCCCCTTCAGCAGTCTCAATGACTTGTTGTATGGGATTCCACACAGCAGCTTTCCACCTCTGATGGTTTCCTGTCACTCGGCAGGATCCATCAGTAAATAAAGCATATTTTCTCTCGTTTTCTGGTAACTCGTTATATGGTGGTGCTTCTTGGGCACGAGTCACCTTCTCAGACAGTGCTCCAAAATCTCTGGCTTCTGGCCAACTCAAAATCTCTTATAGGATTCCTGGGAAGTTGGGTTTTGCCATTCAGGCTCGTTGTGTAATTAAGGCCACCCACTTACTCCATGTAGCACTGGTTGCATGATGCACGGAGGGAATGTTTCCTTTGAACATCCAGTGTAGGACAGGCAATCGTGGTGCCAAGAGGAGACATGCTTCTGTCCCAACAACTTCCGAGGCCGCTTGAACCCCCTCATAAGCCGCTAGTATTTCTTTTTCAGTTGGAGTATAGTGGGCTTCTGATCCTCGATAACTCCTGCTCCAGAATCCTAATGGCCGACCTCGGGTTTCTCCTGAGGTCCTCTGCCAGAGGCTCCAGATGAGGCCCTGCTCCCCAGCTGCACTGTAGAGTATATTTTGCACATCTGGTCCTGTCCGAACAGGCCCAAGAGCCACCGCACGAGCTATTTCCTGTTTGATTTGCTCAAAGGCCTGTTTCTGCTCAGGGCCCCACTTGAAGTCATTCTTCTTCCAGGTCACTCGATAGAGGGGGCCCACAAGTTGACTACAGCCTGGAATGTGCATTCTCCAGAATCCTACAAGGTCCAGGAAAGCTTGTGTTTCTTTCTTAGTAACTGATGGAGACATATTGGCAATTTTGTCAACCACCTCTGTAGGCACATGACGGCGCCCATCCTGCCATTTTATTCCTAGAAACTGGATTTCCTGTGCAGGTCCTTTCACCTTACTTTGTTTTATGGCAAGGCCAGCTTTCAGAAGAATTTGGATTATTTTCTTCCCTTTTTCAAAAACTTCTCCTGCTGTATCACCCCACACAATGATATCATCAATATATTGCAGGTGTTCCGGAGCTCCACCCTGTTCCAGAGCAGCCTGGATCAGGCCATGGCAGATGGTGGGGCTGTGTCTCCACCCCTGGGGCAGTCGGTTCCAGGTGTACTGGACACCCCTCCAAGTGAAAGCAAATTGTGGCCTGCACTCTGCCGCCAGAGGGATTGAGAAAAATGCATTAGCTATGTCAATCGTGGCATACCATTTGGCTGCTTTTGACTCTAGCTCATATTGGAGGTCCAACATGTCTGGTACGGCAGCACTGAGAGGTGATGTGACTTCATTCAGGCCCCGATAGTCCACTGTCAGCCGCCATTCCCCATTTGACTTCCGCACTGGCCATATGGGGCTGTTGAAGGGTGAGCGGGTCCTGCTGATAACTCCTTGGCTCTCCAGTCGACGAATTAGTTCATGGATAGGAGTCACAGAGTCCCGGTTGGTACGATACTGCCTCCGGTGCACTGTCCTGGTAGCAATTGGTACTTGTTGATCTTCCACCTGCAGCAATCCTACGATGAAGGGATCTTCTGAGAGGCCAGGCAGGGTGGATAACTGTTTGATCTTCTCTGTATTCACCGTAGCTATGCCAAAGGCCCATCGATATCCCTTTGGATCCTTAAAATACCCTCTCCTGAGGTAGTCGATGCCAAGGATACAAGGGGCCTCTGGGCCAGTCACGATGGGGTGCCTTTGCCATCTGTCCCCTGTTAAGCTTACCTCGGCTTTTACTACAAACAACTCCTGGCATCCCCCTGTCACTCCAGAGATCCAGATGGCTTCTGCACTCTTGTGCCTTGATGGCATCAGTGTACACTGTGCACCGGTGTCCACTAAAGCTTTGTACTTCTGTGGATCTGATGTGCCAGGCCATCGAATCCACACCGTCCAGTATACCCGGTCATCCCTTTCCTCCTCCTGGCCGGAGGCAGGGACCCTCTATTCCTGTTCCTGGTCAGAGTATTCACTGTCTGACCTTTGTGATGCCAAATCAGAAGTTCCCTCCTCAGGACTGTAGGAAACAGTTTTAGTTTTCTTATATCTGGGAAATCGCTGATTGTCTTCTGGTCTTTCTGTGGTAACTACACTGACAGTCTTCTTGGGTGGCCCCTTCTTAACAGGTCTCTTCCCCCTCAGTTCTCAGACCCGGGCGCTCAGCTTAGAGGTGGGTTCACCATCCCATTTCCTCATGTCCTCTCCATGCTCACGCAGAAAAAACCAGAGCTCGTTACGTGGCCTGTTCTTGGGGATTCCTTTCCCTCTGACTGGGGTTGGAGAGGAGCGATCTCTTGGGCTGCTTCTAAAAGTTGGGGTGGTGGCTCGCAGGGATGAGGGAGCACCCAGAGTTTCTTCTACATTTCAGAGCCAGGCGGACGCCAACTCTACAGTTGGTGTATCCATTTTTGGATAATAAAGTGCTACCAAGCTGCTGGAATATGATGCCGGGGCGCCTTGAACCACATTCCTCCACATGGCTAGTGTACAAGGGACATCCTCTGGGTCTTTGGTGACGCTATCATCCTTTAGATCACTATAGACAATTTCCAGCACTGCTAATTCTCTCAAGTACTGGATACCTTCATCCACATTGGTCCACTTCCCTGGGGACTTTACAAGATCTTCCTTAAAAGGATATCTTGCCTTCACACTTGAAAGAAGCCATCTCCAGAGGTTACAAGTTGCTCCTTCCTTTGCAAGTCCTCTTTCAATTTCCCGATCCCTAGCAAGGGATCCCAGCTGCTGGGCTTCATGACCTTCTAACTGCTGACTATCGGCCCCATTATCCCAGCATCGCAGCAGCCATGCAGGAATCCTCTCACCTGACTGGCGGCTGTAATCCTTTCGCAAGTCTCGAAGTTCGGATGGGGTCAGGGACCGAGTAACTTCGGTCTCCTGTTTAATCTGCCTCACTCCCTTCGATTCCTTTGCTGAGGGACCTGCCTCTTGATCTAGCCCCATCTCTTCTTCCTCTTCTTCTTCTTCTCTTACTAATTGGCCTGAAACTTGCCTTGTCCTTTTTTTTTTTTTCACTACTGGGGCAATTAATGTAGTTGTTGTGGTTTGGGTTCCTATCTCAGACATAGTTGTTATGGTTTGTATCCCTGCCTCAGCCACAGCTGCAGTTTGTGTCCCTGTCTCAGCTATAGTGTCCTCAGGCACAGTTTGAGTTCCTGCCTCAACCACAGTCCTCTGAGAATATTGAACAGAGGCCCGGTAGGCCCAGGCCAGCCCCCAGTACAGGGCGAGAAGCTGCTCGCATTCCTGGGAGTAAACGAGGCACCCTTCTGTCAGCCGATGGGCCAGTTTGTTAGGGTTATTTACCTCTTCAGGAGTAAACTCCCAGGCAACGGGAGGTGATAATCACCCTAGGAACCTGCCCAAATCCCTCCATATACCTTTCCACCCAGGAACTGGGTACCTCAGGGCAGATTTTAACAGCTCCTCACCCAAGGGTCGTTTCCTTCTGTACCAGGGAGATGACAATTTCCATGAATTCCATAAGGTAACAACAGTGTTGGCTAATATTATTAATAATATCAGGAAGCTTATGTAAGGGTTGGCAATAATCACAGGAGCCTGCAGTAAAAGATCATCCATACTCAAATTCACCCAGGGCAGAGAGAAGGAGTTATATTCATTCACAGTCATTGTTTGTTTCAACATGTTCCCAAACATAGCAAAATAAAGATAAGCAGTGTGGCAGCCGAAGGCCGTATGCCACGCAGGAGTTTACTACTTGAGAGCTGCTATTGGTAATTACTAGAGCATGCAATATATGTATATATATATATAAAACTGCCTTTATCTCGCCCCACATTGGGCGCCAAAAGAGACTGTCGTGGGTTGACCCCGGCCAGGTGCCAGGTGCCCACTCAGTCACTCTATCACTCCCTCTCCCACTGGGAGAGGGGAGAGAATAATATTGAAAAAGACTATCAGGGTAAGAAAGGCAGTTTTATTACAGCGGGGAAAGAAATAGAACAAGCAAGCTGAGAGTTGCGCACGCAAGAGCAGAGGGAAAAACAATCAATCTCTACTTCCCATCAGCAGCGATGTCCGGACACTTCCTGGGAAGCAGGGCTTCAGCACGCGTGATGGTTGTTCAAGGAGGCAAACGTGGACCAGCCCTGAGTGCCTCCTCCTCCTCCTCTCTTCCTTCCCTTATATATCTGAGCTGATGTCATATGGTATGGAATATCCCTTTGGCTGACTGGGGTCAGCTGGCCTGCTGGTGTCCCCTCCCAGGATCTTGCCCCCCCCATCCCCTTCAGTGGGGGAAGGAATGTCAGAGGGACAGCACAGCTTGGCAGTAGCCAAAACACTGCTCTGTTATCAATGCCAGCTACCAAAGCAAAGCACAGCACTGTAAGGGCTGTGAGCTTTACCCCAGTCAGACCCAATACAGATGTGCTTCCGCAAGACAAATGCCCTTCCCAGCCTAGTGTTAGCAGGGAAGTTGAGTCCTGCCCTCTTTCCTTCCAACCTTGCCCTTTTACAGTAGTGAAGGAAATAACTCAATGAAGAAGGCGTTAAGCCCAAAACCAGATATCTGATTCCCATTGTGACTTCTGTAGTCCTTCATCTTCATAGGTACTCTTCATAGTCCTTTAGAGAACAGGGACTGGGTAAGCACTCTGCAAGCCGAAGTCACGGTACATATGTAAGTCCCTGACAGAATTTAACTGACTACTCCAGGCATGCTGATGGCACGAACACACTGCACAAGTGTGAAATACAGTGTGCCAACACTCTCTGCAAGCTGCTCTTTGGTCTGCTCTTACACGTTGTAATGGAAAGTCATGCTGCCAACATCCAGCCGACCCTCCGTGAGTGGAGGGCAAATAATGACATTTCTGCATGAAAGAGACCTGGCACAAAGTATCATACTGCTACATTCAAGAGATGTTCAGTTGAGGATTATTGGTTGCTAGAGATTAAACTCTGCTACAGTGTCAGAAAAAGTCCTTTCAGCCTTAGACTCCCTTATACTGATTCCTGGGATATACTCTGTAGCATTCTGACTTTGTGGACATTTCTTTTTGGTAACATGTATCATGAATGTTTTGGTGATTTCGGATTTACTGATTACTTTTGTTTCTCTATTTTTTCTGAAGAATTTTCTAAAACTCTCTTCTTTTCCTGACTTAGACAATGCCTCCTCAAAATCCAAATATCCCCTTGATGGGTACATTTCCAAGAAAATCAAAACATCTCCTTGCTGGGTACATTTCCAAGATTAGCCAGTCCTGCTAAATCCTGGAGCAGTTTTCCATCAAACTGCCCATGGATTGCAACATCATTCAGCATGAATTTGTGAGACACAATGTGCATCTGCAAAAACTGTTCTACTAATGATACCAATGGGCTTAATATATGCACACTAGTAAGCAAGGTGCCTATTACCTTTCACTAGTAATCATTCCTCCCATTTCCATTTTCTTGTTATCTTTTTCAATCATATTTGACTTAAACTGCAGTCTCTTTGGGGTGGATTCTTTCCCGTATCTGTTCACTTAAGTGACAAAAATACAATTATGCAGAACTAGTCACAAAATCAGAGGTGGAGTGTAAAGTTTTATATTATTTTTCGGTGTAATACCTACTCGTCCTCCGATCCCAGGCACGGTGCCTCTGCTCGGTGGTTGCCTTCCTCACCACTGTGCTACCTCAACCCCCTGTCCGTTAGGATGAGAGCCGAGGGAACCCCGAGGATTCCACACAGGGAGGAAGGCGTGGAGGGTCGTCTTGGGTTTGGTTCAGGAGGAATCACAAAGGCAGGAGCGACTCTAAGCTTCAGGCAACAGAGAGGTTTATTCCCTGGAACCCCAAAGTCAAAAGAGCCCCGACTAGCTCTCGACAGCAACTTATGTAGTACAATAAACAACCAATCAGGGTAAAGGCTTGGGGTGGGATTAAGGCGGGAGCTTTCAACAGCAGCAAATAATATAGAAACAGGGGAGTGGTTTGGGGATAACAACAAATCATAAACAGGGGTACAGAGAACTTTCCAGAACAACCTGTCAATCACCTTTGTGATAGACAAATAACATATTCAATAGGAACAAGGGGTGTCAACTTTGGGTGTTAACTGGGGTGTGACTACAACCAGGCTAAACCATGGATGTTTTTATAGCAGGGGGGCGACTCCCCGATGGACCAATCCACCAGGAAGTCCTCAAGCCCCTAGGTCTCGTTTCTATATTGACAACTGCCACATCTCCCCCTTTTCTTTTATTTAAAAAAGCCCGTTGTACTAACGATACTAGAATATTTTTTAAGCAAACAAACATACTTAACACGATAACGATGACGATTAGGATCCATAAAATAGATTTCAATAAGTCCATGCCCCATTTTGAAATGCCCCAGTCACTCATTAGATGGTCCAACCAGTCTTTACTTTCAGTCCTTAGTTGAGTGAATTGTCCTTGCAGTTCTTGTAGCGTTGCATGGATGCTTTTTGAATGGGATGATAAGTTCATACAACACATCCCTTCAAAGTCCTCGCACCCGTGCCCGTGTGCGAGAAGGAGAAAGTCAATCGCCGCCCTGTTCTGCAGGGTGGCGTGCCTAGTAGTGTCCTTATCTTCCAGCAGCTGGGTCAATGCCCAGGACGTGAGGTTGGCTTGTCTGCCAAGCCAACACTCTAAATGGCCTAATTCCCCCAAGGCCTTAGCTGCCGCCACCCAGGGCACGAATATGGAGGCAGCCACCCTCTTTGAAAAACTCCAATGTTCAACAGCCGAATTGCAACTTTCGTCCCAAATTCTGAGTGATCTTTTTTGACGGGTCAGATTATAGAATTTTCTCCATTCAAGAATTTGGGTCTTGTTGGGGGTCATGAGGGTGAGTTGGCCCAACGTGCATGGCCCACCTGAAAGACGGGACGGTATCCCAGCCCAGACTCTATCCCCACAGATTAAGAATACGCCGGAGGGGAGAGTCTTCGGGACGGGCGTGGACTTGGACCGTTTGAGGACAGATCTCGTGGTATAGTTACACCAATTTTCAAGACTGTACACTGATCTTTTTAGGGGATGCACATCCTGGTATGGAATTTTATCATATCCTCCAAATATTTTAGCATCTTCCCACTTAGGGAAGTAGTCAAAATTGATACAAAAGTCAGCTTTGGAGGACCCCAACAGTGCCAATTCTTGGGGCTCCTCTGGTGCATGGGGAAGGGTCCTCATCCACGCATCCCAGTTGTCAACAGGTTCGGGCCTTTTACCTGCGAAGGAGGTGTCATTCATTCGCAGGGGGATACCTACTAGGCAGGTCGACATGGGATCTGAAGTTGCACCCATACTCAAACACATGCTGTCTTGGTTTAGGGCTTTGGCTAACGTGATCCAGATATTCTCTTGTGGCTGTTGTACAAGCCATCCTTCGATTCGGGGCAGGACGTTCAGCATCACCCACATCAGGGCCATGATGACTCCCGTGGTTTTCATTGTCATGGATCCTTTAAATCTAATATCAAAACAAACATGAATAACTTTTGAATCAAACCAAACCAGTTTTTCAATTTTCTGATTCTTTTCAACTCCTCTCCGCCTCCCCCTTTTCGTTTACTTAAATTAGGATACAAGGTGGGATAGGGTTATTACGGGACTGTTAGGTTGGGATATAAACAAGGAGAATAAGGTAAGTGAAGGGATATGGGGTTGGAACACAGGGTAGTCTTAGAGGGAGTGTCGTAGAGGGGTTAATCATAAACTATGGCTTCTCTGTCTGGTATTCGCTGGTCGCTGATCGGTACACGTCATATCAGGTAAGTCCTTTCCCTTTCCATTTCTCCTTTTTCTTCTTTTCCACGCGACTGATGGATTGTTGTCGCTCTTATCCTTGTCTTTCCCACGATTCTCCACATACGGCTTCACATTTTTTGCCGGAATCCACCGCGGACCGCCTGGGGTGGAGACACATGCA
Organism: Eopsaltria australis; assembly: GCA_034509425.1. NCBI lineage: Eukaryota > Metazoa > Chordata > Aves > Passeriformes > Petroicidae > Eopsaltria > Eopsaltria australis. The sequence continues at coordinate 4,214 of JAVTVJ010000765.1, read as the reverse complement.
TACCCCCTCCCCCAGACGATTAACGGTGCGGGACCTAAAATTTGATGACTCTGCGGATCCTTAAACAGCACCGGCGGTCTTTCTGTCAATTTGGAATTTGTCGAATTCATGAAATGCCGGAAGACGGGGGGAGTTGGCTCACTATCAGAGCAATTTAAAAAATTTAACGTAAACAGAGCCTTGCAGAGGCGCTCAACGGGCGACTTCTCTCCTGCCTCTCCCCGCTGCTGTGTAAGGATGCGTTTAATATCTTGATGTTTCCTCTCAACTAACGCTTGTCCCGACGGAGAATGTGGAATTCCGGTCGTATGTTCTACTCCCCAGTTTTGAAAAAACTGACGCAAGGAGGCAGATACATACGCCGGTCCGTTGTCTGTTTTAATCTGTTTTGGAATTCCCAAAACTGCAAATGCCATAGTAAAATGTTTTTGCCTTCTCTCCGGCATGAGCCGAGGCGAAGAGAGCGCCTGAAAATGTGTCTACTGACACGTGTATATATTTCAACTTCCCGAAAGGTGTAAAATGGGTGACATCTGATTGCCAAATCTCATTGGAGTTTTAACCCCCTAGGGTTGACTCCTGCGTTGAATGTAGGTATTTGATAGGATTGACATGATGGACATGTGGCCACTATTGCCTTAGCTTGCTCCGAGGATAGGTGAAACATCCTACGGAGTGCTGGCGCATTCTGGTGAAAGAATTGATGGCTAAGGCGAGCCTGTGCGAATGTGTCAGGTACGGTACACTTCATCACAGGCATCGCCAGAGCATCGGCTCTCGCATTGCCTTCAGATATAAAACCTGGCAAGCCAGAATGTGATCTTACGTGCATCACAAAATACTGATGCTGGCGGTGGGACAATAACATTACGAGCCGCGCAAGCAAGCCAAATAATTTTTTATTTGGGACCTCTCTCAGTAAGGAATGCTCTGCTCTAGAAACTACTCCTGCCACATATGCCGAATCAGTTACGAGGTTGAGTGGCAGTTCCTCAACCCTCTCAAACACTCTAACTACAGCAGCTAGTTCAGCTATTTGAGGGGAACCCTCAACTATCTGAACTTCTTCGTCCCACTGGAGGGTCTCTGGATCTCTCCAAGTCAACACTGACTTATGAGAAGAGCCAGAGCCATCTGTAAAAACTGTTAGAGCATTCTTAATTGGTGTTTTACTTTGAGCCACATCAGGAGCCAATTTAAACTCAGTATTGAACATTTGGTGTTTTAGCTTTTGGTTGCCAATTTGGCCTGAGTAATTTTCGAGGGCAAGCTGGAGGTCCTCACTTTCTTGGAGCACTTCTTCAAAACTATTCTGATTCCAAGGAACTTGGATGTACGCAAAATCACATCCTGCTAGTACACGGAGCCGGTGCCGAGCCTTAATGATCAGCTCGGCCACCAGTTCCTGTGGCCTTGTTATTGTCTTGGACGATGTGTGAGGCAAGAAAATCCACTCCACGATTAGGAGCGACTCCTTGACCCTCTCGTCCCACTGAAAAATGAGACCATAATACCTTGGTGTCTTTCCCAGTACCATAAATCGGTACGGGAGAATCGGGTTAATTCTGTGTGCGTGTTTTGTGGAGATCGTAAACATTACCTTCTTGATGACCTGTTCGGCCTCTGGTGTCACGGCTATTGGGGCGTCTAGGGCTTGTCCTCCTCGTAGCAGCTCAAATAAAGGTGACAACTCTGAAGTTTTCAGTCTGAGGAGCGGCCTGATCCAGTTTATCGATCCACACAGTTGATGAAGTTCGCGCAAAGTTGACGGATGCTGCTCTAACTTCAGCAACTGCGGTGTTACCGTTGTCTCCTGGATCTTCATTCCCAAGTACTTCAAAGGTGGCATCCTCTGTATCTTTTCGGGATGTACTTGCATTCCCACGTCCTCGATGGCCTTGACAACCTCCTTTAAGGCAGAGTATAGAGTCTCTCGGTTAGGTGAGCACACTAATACATCGTCCATATAATGATAAATCTTTGACTGTGGAAAGGTTTTCCTAACCGGGGAGAGCACCTCCGAGACATACCCTTGGCAAATTGCTGGGGAATTTTTCATTCCTTGAGGCAATACGAGCCAATGATAATGTCTCATCGGTGCCTCCCGGTTTATGGAAGGCACTGAAAATGCAAATTTCGGCGCGTCGTCAGGGTGCAAAGGAATACTAAAAAAGCAGTCCTTAATGTCTATTATAGCTAGAGGCCAATTCTGCGGTATCATTGCAGGTGATGGGAGACCTGGTTGGAGGGGGCCCATTTCCTCCATCACTTTGTTCACTGCTCTTAGATCTTGTAGCAGCCGCCACTCGTTCTTTTTTGGTTTTTTGATAACAAAAACTGGAGTGTTCCAGGGGCTGGACGATGGCACAATGTGACCCTTAGCCAGTTGTTCGGCAACAAGGTCTTCTAGGGCGCGCACCTTCTCTCCTCTGAGGGGCCACTGCTCCACCCTCACCGGTGTGTCAGTGAGCCACTTGATAGGTGGGGTGGAGCGCGCCGCAGTGGCCCCGACTAGAAATTCTGGGGTGTAAAAGGAATTTCTAGTCTCGCACCCCATTGTGCCATCGCGTCCCTTCCCCATAACGAAAAACCTGAGGGGACAATATAGGGTTTTACGCAAGCTACCCGTCCTTCCGGACCCTCAATGGAGATGTTTGTGAGGCTCCTTTTGGGGGTAATTTGGCCACCCACTCCAACTAAGTTTCCTGGGGAAGGTTTTGTTCCACATTCCGCTGGCCATTCTGTCTCTGCTATAACAGTGACGTCGGCGCCTGTATCTAGCATTCCCACTCGATCTATTTCGGAATGCCCGTTTCGCAGTCTACATTGAAAAACAGGCTTGTCTTTTCCCACAACACTTGTCCACCATACACACGGTGTGCGAGCGTTTCTAGGTATATTCTCGGGCAGCACAATCGCTTGTGCCAGCCAGGTACCTTTTGGAAGAAACCATGGTATGTGGTTGGGTTGTATGGTCACTGCAATGTTCGTCCCCGGTGCGTAAGTCTTAACTTCAGGAATCACAAAGATCCCCGGTGGACTCTTATTGGAGTCACCAATAATTAATACAGTCACGGGTGTCATGGGTGGATTTTTAATTGTCGCAGGACCACGTTGGGTGTCATCACGCGTTATATGTTCAACAAAAGCACTCACCAATTGGAGTCTCTCAAATGGTGTAGGTGATAAGTCTCCTGGATAAAGCTGTTGGTGTTGGATGTTTCTAGGCTCTAATGGTGTAGTGTCGTCAGAGGTAGCAGTCCTTAATTTGTTGAATGAGCGCGAGGCTGCTTCGCGCTCCCATCCTGGTTTCCCGACCAGTAGGGTGATGGTGTTTGAGGGATCCACCATGGCATCGTTGGTGGGTACCATCCCCCCGGCGGAGGATTTGGTGGCGCTTGCGGTTGTGGTGCTGGTGGGAAAGACTTGGCAGAATTGTTAGCTTGAGTCTTATTCTTATTTAGTTTTGGTTTTTTACAGTCCTTTGCAAAATGTCCAGTTCCATTACAATTGAAACACTTTTGTTCTTGTTGAACTGCATTTGTCTTTGATGTCTCCTTAGTATATTGAGTTTCTACTGGATATGTCACTTTACATTTATGTCCACACATTTTTGATTCAGTCCCTGGTACACGTGGTTTAATTTGTGCACACTTTTCTGTAATTTGCTCAATTGTTGGTGGGGGGTCAATGGGAAACATCTCAATAACTCGTTTACACTGTTCATTCGCATTTTCTTTAGCTAATTCAGTTAGCATTTCTCTCAGCATCACTGGATTGCTGATAGCTTTACTCATCGCCTCCCTGAGGCGATCCACAAAGGCTGTGAAATTCTCATCCGGGCCTTGCCGGATCGTTGTGTAACTAACTGGAGGCCCCATGTCAATAGACATGGTGAACAAAATGTTTTTTGCTGCTAACTGTACATCCCTTAGTATTTCCTCTGGATTGTTATTTGCTTGGTCACGAGGTTTGGATTGATTCCCCTCCCCCACAAGATGGTCTATAGTAATATTGGCTTTATTTGGGTCACCTTTATATGATTCAAGCAACTTTGTTAATTCTCTTCTCCATCTTTTGTCCCATATCCAGTAGTGACTCTCAACTAAAAGACTTGACATCAGCGTTTTGATGTCATCAGGTACTAAGACAGATGTTTTAAAGGTTGCATTTATAAGTCCTTTAAAATATGCTGAATCTCTTCAAAATTCTTT